>JALGBA010001460.1:0-104427 GCA_023970755.1 Azemiops feae
TTTTCTCTCTCTGGAGTCCCTTCCTGGGGCTCATGAGGAGCATCCAACCTTTCCTGGCCATCATCGGATCAGGTGGGAAAGAAGCCCCAAAGGAAAGAAACTCCTGCGTTGGCTTGGAGGGGACAGGACACCCACATTCTGGACAGGGAAGATGGATGGCTTGAGAGAGGAGTGAGGGAATCCGTTTGGGCCAAAGCGGAGGCTCCTTCCCTCAATAGAGAGGGAGGCCTCAGACACAACCTGTCCCCCATTTTCTGGGCTGCTCTCTTATCAGCCCCCAGGAAGATCAAGGCCATGACCCCTAGGAATTTCAGGGGTTGGTACATTCCAACGGCTCTCTGCCTCCCCCTATCCAAGTGGTTCAGACCGAAGAAACTGCTTGGAGAAGCAGCAAAACCTCTCAACTAATAAAAAATAAATCCAGTTGCCATGACTCCATTTCCAGACGTCCATCTTAAGGTTATCATAGTTGAGAGTAGAATAGAATAGAATAGAATAGAATAGAATAGAATAGAATAGAATAGAATAGAATAGAATAGAATAGAATAGAAATAACTTTATTGTCACTTTAAATGTACACTAATGGGCATACATTAAAATGAAGTTTCATTGCATACAGCTCTCAAAGGGTCATCACTGTGGGAAAAAGAACCTATTGTTTTTGCAGAAACCGTAGAAGGGCAGGCTAACCCTTGGAAGAATCCAATGGATATATTTCTAATCTCATGAATTCTGCTTAAGCATGGAAACTGAACAGAGGCCCCTGCAATGCTCAAAACTAGCTTTAACCAGAATTAGTTGGCACGATGGTTGATTCAGAGGCAGCCCACAGGAACTAATAGCTATAAAAGGTCATTTGTAAATAAGGGCAGGGGGTGATAGAATTGAGGAATGGGAGATGTAATCATGTGCAGGGAATAATGTATTCACTTTAGGTGCTTTGGATAGGTTGTGACGGCCTGAGTACTCAGCCAATGAGGGAAACGTGGGAGGTAAATTTGCGATGCTTATAGGGAATATAAAGCAATTGTATTGATGATTTAAGGTATGTCCACTGTACCTGCAAGTACATGATACACCCTCTTTACAAAGTATTAAAAATAAAATACTATTGTTTTCTCTTGGAACTTTTGGCTGGTGATTGTTTATTCCAAACTAGACAACAAATCCCACACCATCTCCAATATATTACTACATCAATAAGACAAAAAAAATGCATATACCCACAGACCCACATATATTCTATGACACAGAAAACAACACAGTCTAGTTCAGATGTATACATGTACATGGCGACAAAAACGCATCTTGCGAGTTTACCAGATGGACGGCACAGGGAACAAAGCGGTTACAGAATCTGCTAGCCCTGCTGGAAATACTCGGAAACCTCCTCCCGGAGGGGAGCAACAGGAACAGACCGTGAAGTGGGGGGTGGGGGGTCTCTAACTATGCTCGGAGCTCTAAGCACACAGGAGCGCTTGTAAGCAGCGTCCTGAATGACAGAGGCAAGCTTCCTACGATCTTCTCGGCTGTCCTCACCACTCTCTGTGTGGACCTTCTATCCGAGGCTTTGCTGCCACCAGACCAAAAGGTGATGCAGTTTGTTAAAACGCTCCCAATCCTGCCTGTGTAAAACGTGGCCAGGACAGGAGGAGAAAGATGTGCTCTCCTCATCCGACGCAGGAAATGCAGACGCTGGTTTGCACGCTTCACTAAGGATGACGTGTGGAGAGACCAAGTTAGATTGTTAGTTATCTGCAGCCCCAGATACTTAACACTGTTGACCACCTCTACATCTGCATCCTTGATACTGAGTGGAGCATAACTATGCCGGCTCTTTCTAAAATCTACAGTGATCTCCTTTGTTTTATTAACATTTAGAACCAGGTTACTCTTATTGAGAAACACTGCTCTAGAGACACAATAGCTTAATGATGGAGGCCTTGGGGCTTTAAACGTTTTGGACCAAGGCTGCAGACGCTTTGCCTCAATGGATGAAGGGATGATGCAGGCACACGTGTCCTTCAATGCCATCCCATATTTTTCTTGAGATACCTAAAAGGGCAGCCTTAGGGATGGGCATTTTCAGGTCCTTGTCCTGGAAAGTGTTGCACAACTGATATGGAGTCATTGTGGAAACTGGAGAGTGAAGGGCTGTGTCAGAGTGATTGGAAAGAATTTGAGACATTTAAAGTTATTTCTCCTTAAGACTGCACAGCCATAAGTACAGGTAGATCTCGGCTTATGACCATAGTTGGGACTGGAATTTCTCTCACTAAGCAATATGGCTGTTAAGAGTCACCATGTGACCACGCCTGATTTTACAACCTCTTTCACCACTGTCATTAAGTGAGTCCATCTTCTCCCGTTGACTTTAATTGTCAGAAGCTGGCTGGGAAAGTCGCAAAGGGTGCTCACATCACCCCGGGATGCTGCAACCCTCGTGCGCACAGGCTGGTCGCCAAGCGCCTGGTCGTAGCCAGGAAAGGGAAGCTTCAGGCTTGGGAGGTCCAGGACACCTGAAATCCAAAATCCGTGTCCTGCCAGCCTACGAGGCGCAGGGCTCTGTCGATTCCAAGCTGGGTCTGGAGGGAGGAGAGAGGTTGTCCCCCCCCCACCGTTGACCTCCTCAATACTTCAGAGATTGTCCTGGGAGCAAGGAGGATTCTCATCCGATCCCTGGAAGGGAAGGATTTTCTCCTGCCCATTCCTGCCTCTCTCTAAACTTACAACCACAATTGGGTTGTAAATTGCTGCGGTCACGAGCCAAGTTGGACCTGATTTTATGAAGGTTGTTAAGTGAATCACCGCTGTCATTAAGCGAGTGGTTGTAAAGCGAATCAGGCTGTGATTAAGCAACTCCGGCTTCCCTAAAACTGGCAAAAAAGGGTCACAGATGGTGATCAGGTGACTGCAGAATGCTGGACCAGTCGTAATGTGAGCTGGTTACCAAGAGCCCAAATTGTGATCACGTGACCACAGGGATGTTGCGACAGTCGTAAGTGCGAGAACAGGTTGTAAGTTACTTTATCCAAGGCCATGGTAACTTTGAAGCATTATTAAACAGACGGCCGTAAGTCGAGGACAGCCTGTAACTGACCTGGGATGGGAAAATAAAACCTTTTAGGGCTCCTGCATCTGTCAAAGTTCTACACACAATCTAATAAAAGGTTAATAAAATTTCAAAGCAGGGTGCCAATCTAAGGCAATTTTCAAAGCCTCTCCAGGATGATTTGGTTTAAATAGTTATGTTTTATACGTTATTTGATTTGAGTTTCTGCAGGAAATTAGGCAAAAATTATAGAAATAAATAAAATGCTTTCAGCTATTGCATTTGCTGCTTAAACTTAAAAAAAAAACATATCTATCCAGCTTTCTTTTCATTTATTAAAGTATATAATGCTAAAGTTACCCACAACGATTCTCAACAACTGGACATGTAGCACCCCTCAGGGAGACCCTCTCTAAGTGGAGACAAGTCAATGTCTTTGTTCCCTTCATGTGAGGTATTTCCATTTGGGACAGAATTCTTCCTTTATTATAATAATAATAATAATAATAATAATAATAATAATAATAATAATAATAATAATAATAATAATAATAATAATAATAATAATAATAATAATAATAATAATAATAATAATAATAATAATAATAAAATGTTGGAAGGGGCCATGGAGATCATCTAGTCCAACCCCCTGCTCAGGCAGGAAACCCTATACCATTTCAGACAAAAACTTCCAGTGTTGAAGCATTCACAACTTCTGGAGGCAGATTGTTCCACTGGCTAATTGTTCTGTCAGGAAATTTCTCCTTAGCTGCTTCTCTCCTTGATCAGTTTCCATCCGTTGCTTCTTGTCCTGCCCTCAGGCGCTTTGGAGAATAGCTTGACTCCCTCTTCTTTGGGGCAGCCCCTGAGATATTGGAACACTGTTATCATGTCCCCCCTCGTCCTTCTCTTCATTAAAATAGACATACCCAATTCCTGCAACCGTTCTTTGTATGTTTTACCTCTTTTACCTAGTAAAGACTAGTTTTTCTTCATTTTTCCATTTTAAAGATATTATATGATTATTGTTGTTGTTGTTATTTAATTCTTAGATGGATTCCAGGGAGGGGGCAGAAATCCACAGGTGGCTGCACTCAGTGACAACTTGGAGGCTGCAAGAAGTGAGTGGACCAAGGAATTGTCCAAAAGTAGGAAGAAAAATAAAAGAAGGTCCTAGTTGAAGGGGGAGGATTTGGGTTCTCTTGAGGTTACCTGGTGTCTTTTGTTGCTTTGCATTTCCCGCTTTGGGTTTTTGGGAGGTGGCCTTTTGGCCTTGGAAGCTAAAAAGAAAGGAATCTGGGACTAACCGGCGCCTGGGGTGTCATCCCAAAACAACTGCAGCCCCATTTGGGCACCATCGACATTGACAAGGTCACCATCGGTCAGTTGCCAAAAGCAGCTGTCTTTGGAACAGCTGACATCCGGTCCCAACACCTGGCTGTGTGAAGAACCACAATCCTCCAGTGAGGCAGGACCTTGTCGTGGTTGTGGGGCTTGTGTGCTCTGAGGAAGATGAGGGCTACAAAGAGCGTCTCTCCCGTAAACAATATGGAGAAACATACATTACAGGAACCCACACTGGCTATCTAGCTGCCCAGGTCAGCAAGGGCCGCGCCAGGGGTTCAAATTCCTGGACATCTGGTGGAAAATGATCTGCAGGACTCAGGATGGTCGGCTGAGCATCCAGGGCCGGCAGCTGCCGAACTCCTGGAAGGAAAGTGTTTTTCCCCAAAATGGCATCCAGACTCAGGAGGGTTTTTCCCCCTGCTGAGAGACTCCTGGTTTCCTCACCAGAACTGTCTCTTTTCTCTTTTCTTTTGATGCACTTTTTAAATGTAGCTTTGTTTAGCTTTGAGGTTTTGTTCGTTTTTTTTTTTTTTTTCATTTTTTGGAGTTTGTATTTTAAGGTTTCGAATAAAATAAAAAATTGATTTTAAAAAAAGGAAATGATATGAGAAAAAGTACAAAAGAAATCTTAATAAAAGATTCACATTGTAGTTGCCATCCGTTTGTTCTTATATGAGATAGGATAGCTTGTTAAGTCCTACAACTAAAAATTATGTATTTTTCTACTAAATTTTACTTATGCACTCTATAAGGAAATCATAAATACTGTTCTAAAAGCTGGATATTTTTAAAACAACAAAATAGTTTTGTCTAAGAATTGGTATAAATGTTGCATCACAAAATCAATTTCTTCAACTACCCGCCTGCATAAATGACAATATAGAAGAATAAATGACCAAGGACCGATTGTTATTCATACCTCCTGAGTTTTATGAGGCATTAATTATCTTAATTAATCAATCAATTTAATTGTCAGGAAACAGTTTGTTAATACTTTGCAGAATCAAGGTATATCACCAGCATTCCCACAAACTGTTAAGGAAATGTAATTATATGTGCAAATAAAGTGTGGGAGATCGTGAGTTCAAGTCCTGCCTTAGCCATCAAAGCCAGCTGGGTGATTTTGGGTCAGTCACTATGCCTCAGCCCAACCCACCTCACAGGGTTGCTGTTGTGAGGGAAAATAGGAGAGGAAGGTGTGTTTGATATGTTCACCTACTTGCATTATTAATAAAAATGATAAAGGCGGGATAGTAAAAAAAATAAATAAAAATCACTAAATGACCTTTGGGGGGGGAGGGAGAAGAGGCTGACTAGGGAAGGGTCAGACCAGGTGGGGGAGCCCACAGGGGCATCACTGGCAGAGAAAGACCCTCGGAAAGGATCTTCCCTAACTTTCCAGGCTTTCCAAAGAGTCGGTGGGAGATTTGTACGTTCAGCCTTGCCAGATTCTCTTCCCTTCCAATAAAGGAGAGTTCGCTCACGTGGTCCTGTTCCCCGTCTGGTGTACCTGGGAGAAGATGGGGGGACTTGCTACCTGGTGGGCCAGGTGAGTCTGGCCAGAGCCGGATGTGGGAGCTGGGATGTGGCTGCTGCAGACTCTGGAGGTGCTTCTTCTTGTTCCCCCCATATTCTGAAGAGGGGTGACTTTCTCCTTCAGTTGGCTGGAGTGGCTCTTCTCCACAGGGAAACTGAGGTCCATCTCAGCCAGTTCATTCTGCAGGCTCTGGAGGTGCTTCTTGACTTCTGGCCGAAGGTTCCTCGCCTCTTCGAGGTCCTTCTCAGAGTCAGCTTTCTCTTGTTTGAGGTGGACACTTGGCTAGTGACCTCGCACGGTTCTTTGTGGAGTTCTTCAATGTAGCTCACCAAAGATTTGTTCTCCTCTAACTGATGGCATGATCTTCTTCAGGTTTTCTGCAGGTCTTCTATGGTGGTCTTAAGTTGATCCACTGTCTGCTGGAGACAGCCGTGCTTCTCTTTCATCCATTGATCGTCTTTCTGGAATTCCTGGGTCTGGAAGTCAAAGGAATCTCTCAGCTCATCAGCCTGGAGGTTGGGACCATCAGTGGTCGCTGAGAGATCACCCAAGGACATTGACGGTATGACCATTTCCTCCTTGTTGCTGACCTGTTTGAGAAATGGAGAGACACATCAATCACATCCTCTCTCGGGTCAGGGCTAGTTTTGCTATCCTGCCTTCTCCACTCTGGCTTTTTCCTACAATTTTGGAGTCCATCATCTTCTGCTAGCATGAGATGCAGCGGGAGTTAAGAACCAACGGACAATCTGCAGGGGGGTTTCCTGCTAAAGGGCCCTTTAGATATAATCTATCCGGATCAGTTCTCAGCCACACAGCACCAGCTTCAAAATAGCCTATCTGAGGGCACATCAAGAGAAAACCAGCTCTCTGGAGATGTTCCTAATGCTGGGAAAGGTGGAAGGAAAGAGAAGGAGAGGACAATTTGGGTGAGGTTGGTGGATTTGATTACCATGTTGATGGGTGAACTTTTGGGAGACCTGAAAGTCCGGACTGGGGACAGGTCATCCATCTGCCTCTGTGGTCACAGAGTCCACACTGACTTCAATGCTGTCAATCAATGCAGACCGAATTCCCTGGAGAAGTCTGCCATGTTGGGAAAAGTGAAGGAAAGGGAGGAAGAGAAGGATCCCCAGGAAGCATCTAGAGTGGGGATGGGGGCAGGTTGGGAGACCCGAAGGAGCAGACTGGGGACAGATCTCCATGGGGAAAATCTATCTGTGTGGCTGCTGAGAGTCAACACCAACTTGGTGATATTAATCAATCCATCAGTCAGTCAGTCAGTCAGTCAGTCAGTCAGTCAGTCAGTCAGTCAGTCAGTCAGTCAGTCAGTCAGTCAGTCAGTCAGATGACCTTCAAGGTCCCTTTCAGCTCTAGGCTTCTATTATCTATTTCCTTTTCATTGTAGCCTTAATCCCGTCACACATTCATTAAATTGTAACAACTTTGTCTAAAAATCACAAACCTGGCCCCTTTAACCCTCCAAAGGAGCCGGAATCCTCCATCGGTCACTCTGGCCATCTCTGGCCTGGCTTTGGTGTTTCTGATGACTGGAGAAGGGGGTGAACATTCGAATTAAGATGGACACCCCCCCGTTACTTACAATTTCCATCTTCAGCAGGAAAGCCAGGCGTGTGACTTTGAGACGGTCTCTCTCTCTCAGACTTAGCCCACCTCACAAGGTGGTTGTTGAGGGAAGGATGGAGCCTAAGTTATGTTCATTGCCTTGACCTATTTAGACAAATAATAAAGGTGGGATAAAAGTTAACTTTATTAAAAATAAAAATAAGTAAGTACTTCAGTCCCCAGCCGGAGAGTGTTTGGGAAATAATTATATCTGGCCAATGGTGTCCCTTTTCGGTTAATTTCCCAAAATCCTTGGACCAGGTCAATTTCTACCTTTGGGGGCCCAAGGCCCATCCAACTGGGACATCCTGAAGCCACGTTTGGGGCCCCTGAATCTTGCAGAGTTTTCCCAGCGCAAAGCATGGCTGCCAGCCGGCTGGCCCCAGTCCATCTCTGGAGACCTGCACCTTCCAGGTGGCGGGTGGGGAGTTTGGTCCCAGGTAGGGAGGCTCCTGACACGGCAGCTGGGAGCCCTTCTGGGGTGCTGGGGCTGAACCCCCTTTTCTCATCTCCTCCCCCAAATGGGCCTTCACGGGAACCGTCTCTTCCTCTGGACAAGCCCAGACCAGGGGAGACCCTGGCGAGGCCCACAGAGCCGGCCGTCCATTCCAGCGGTCCAGCCCCACCAAGGATGCTGGATGTTGCCATGGTGAGCTCCGGCCAATGGGGTTAGGGGGAGCCCCTGACGTCACCAGCCGAGGCTTTGATTGGCCTGGACCGGAGATTGGAAAAACCCTCCTCAACCGCCTGCCTGGCCTATGAAGGGATTGACGGCTCTGGAGGGGCTTCTGCAGCTGCCCTGGAAATAGTGACCGTTTTTCAGACTTACGACCGTTGCAGCATCCCCGTGGTCATGTGATCAAAATCTGGATGCTGTCAACCCTGCGACTGAGCATGGCTACAGCTATTTTCCTGCTCATTCTGTGTTGCCACATAGAACGGATGGGGGAGGGGGATTCCCAGGGGCTTCGCTAGTCGTAATCTTCTTTTGTCCCATGGGAACCAAGGTTATCAGTTGTTCCCGAGCTGGCAGGCTGGGCGTTGTGGAAAAAGCCCTCCAAATGACTGCATTGGGGAACGTAGTTGCTTGCATAGCGTTATAGGTGGGATTTCTAACTTTGTATTGGGGAATTGGTACGTGTATATCCAGACTTGGTTTCACTCTTGACCGTGCTGATACTTTGTAATTAATAAACATGTTCTTTGAGGATTTTTCAAGCCTTGGAGTTCTGCTTTATTCGTACCTGTCTGTCGGAACCATGACATCCGGCTTTTCTCTGGGGGAAGGAGGGAGCCCCCTCCCCTGCACCACTGCCCCTCCAGGGCTCCTCCCGCTCTCAGACCCGGGTGCCGCTCTTGCCCCCCCCCCGTGGCTCCTCTGGCAGGGGGTGCCACAGCCTCTGGAGTCAGAGGAGCCCCGGCACGGCCCGGGGGGGAAGAGGTGAAGGGAGCACCTGCCCTCCATCCCCGGAGCCTGGCTGGTAGGGAGCCCCTCTGACCGCCCCTAACTCTCAGCCCGCTGGGCACCAGGGGTGGGGTGGGACAGGGGCTTGAGTGACAGCTGTCTGTTCAGGTGAGGGGAGGGGGGAGCCAGGAGGCACTGAAGGAGCCTTTTGTGTTGGGGGGGCAGGAGTGCCTGGGGAGGATGTGGGAGGGAATCAAAGCCAGCTGAGGGACTTTCTGCCAATCACTGGAGTTTTAATCCCACCTTCAAAATAGAGGTGGGATTGGAGCCAAGTGACTTGGAGCCAATCATTGGGGGACTGAGTTCTAGTCCTGCCTTATGCATGAAAGTCAGCTGGCTCTGAGTTCTAATCCTCAGGCATGAAAAAGTCCTGAGTCACTTTGGGGCAATCACCAGGAGCCTCTTGAGTTCCAGTCCCGCCTTAGTCCTTTTTGATTGGGGTGTGAAACTTGGAAAAAATTCTCAGATTAATGTGGGATACCAGAATTAGGGATTCCTAGATAGTGAGATGGCTGAGTGTCCAATATTGTGTGGTGTCATGGAGGAAAGTGAAATTGTGCAGAAACACTCGTACCATGTTGGGCAAAGCCCTAAGTCTCTGCCTTCTGCTTGTGGGCAAACCAGAGGCATCTCTGTGTGGTCACTGAGAATCTTAGACTGACCTTGGTCTGATCCATCAAAGCTTTTTTTACCTGCTTAAAACGGAGTTTGCAAAGGGATTTGATCAGCAATTAGAAGCTATTCTGAAACCTCAGATTGATCACCGATTCATCAGCTATCTGTGTGGCTGGAAAACAGAACAGCTTCCATGGGTGCCTCTTCCTGCAAACCTAGATTTTCCCACCCTTATGCACCTCCTTCTTGGACTGGATGAAAACACAGCATTGAACGCTCCTGCTTCAGTCCAGACTACTCAGTCAATGATGCGGCTGCCTTCAGACAGGATCCCTTCAGTCTCCTCCTGGGGAAAGTCTCAGGGTCCTCTTTACCTGGACATCTTGTCCAACCTTTTACAGACAAGACAAGCTTGGAAGAGGAGCAGAGAAATGCTTTACATACAAATTGTAGAGTGGGAAATTAAAGGGCCTGAAAACTGCGATTTTATTTCTCTGGTTGATGAACAGGAAAATGAATACAGAGGAAATTGCTTAAAGGTACACACCAAAATAAAAACAATTCCAAGCTGAAATCCCAGACAGCTGTTCTGCTCAACACTTTCTGCAAAGGAGGTTTTATCAGGAAATCAAAAAAGAACTCTATAAGAGGGATGGAGATTTCCCTCTCCAGCTGAAAGCCGGTCAAAAATGGCATTTCACATCATTCCGGCATCTCCTGGAGAAGATCAGGCAACCCGGTTGGTGCTTGGTTCCCACAGTTTCTTCCTGACCTCTTTTCCTACTCGCTCTCTCTCACACAGACACTTTTAGCTGCTGTCAGTAGGAAAAAGTGCCCACATTATTTTTTATAAGGTGTCACATTCAGTAGCAAATTCCTCTGAATGACTTTCACAGAATTCTCTTTAGCAAGATTTGTTGAGCTGAAAGGAAAGGGAGCTACAAGAATTCCAGTCGTTCAACATTTTCCCATTTTGAAACACATAGATATGATTTTCTTTGACTCCTGCATACTATCTAAATGGAAAAAATATCTCCTTTCAAGTAAAAGGAATTTTAGAATTCTTCCAACCTCACGTTATACCTCATGTTTTTATATTTATTCTACCTGTAAGATGCTCCTTTGTGTTCAGGTGTGGCCTCAGAAGGATAATGTAGCACTTGGGGATGAAGATGCAGCCCAGCAGACCAGCACTGGAGGCCAGGATGGAGAAGATCTGAACAGCCACCATGTATTTCCCTTTAGTGCTCAGGTAGGTGGGCACAAAAGTCACCCAGACACTGCAGAAGACCAGCATGCTGAAGGTGATCAGCTTGGTTTCGTTGAAGGCCCCAGGCAGATTCCTGGCCAGGAAAGCCACCATGAAGCAGATGGCAGCCAGGAAGCCCATGTAGCTGAGGGTGACGTAGAACATGACAACAGCCCCTTCGTTGCATTGCAGGATGATCTCTCCAGGCTGGGAGTGGAGGTCAGAGTCAGGGAATGGGGGAGAAACTCCCAGCCAGAGGGAGCAGATGATAATTTGGACAGCAGAAGAAGACAGGATAATGGAGTTGGCCAAGCTCTTCCCCAACCATCTCTTCGCTCGGTTTCCTGGTTTTGTGGCCAGGAAGGCCAGCACCACCGTGATGGTTTTGGCCAAGAGAGAAGAAACAGCAACTGAGAAGATGATGCTGAAAACCGTCTGTCTGAGAAGGCAGGTGGCTTTCCTTGGTTGACCAATGAAGAGAGAAGGAGACAAGAAGCAAAGCAGGAGGGAGACCAGGAGGATGTAGGAGAGGTCCCGGTTGTTGGCTTTGACAAGGGGAGTTTCTAAGTATTTAATGAAGATGATTAAGACAAGGCCTGTGGTTAGGAACAAGAGTAGAGCAAAAGAGACCAGGATGATGCCCAGAAGTTCTTCATAAGACAGGGAGGTTATTACTTTGGGGATACATCGGACTCTGTCCATATTTGGATATTTATCATCCGGACACTTGGTGCACTTTTCTGTATCTGAGAAAGACAAAAACCAGTATTTCTTTAATATTCTGGTTTTTTACATTTCAAGAAATACCTTTTTTTGGAGAAATGTTTCAGGAACATTTTCCAAGATGTGTTGCTTAACCATTCCACAAGAAAAAAACTGATGATATAATTTTCTAATACCTATGTAGCTACAGTATCTGAAATTGGAGGATTTATAGTTCATTTTGAATAAACAAAAAAGAGTTGAGCTTCAATGCATGTTTTAATTTGCACTTTCATCAAAATGCTGTGGATAAATCTAGTTCCACAAAGCCTGACCTTTCCTGTGGTGTCACCCACCTTCCCGAGTGGAGATGGTCCCCTCCGGACAAGGAACGCAGTCATAGCAGCAAACTGGCTCTCCTTCTCGAGCCCGCTTGACAAATCCAGGATGACAATTTCCCACACATTTGGACTGTGGCAGAGACTAAGCAGAAAAAATAGGAATGCCAAAGAAAATAGGTTAGGACTCACCATCCATGGAAAAAGAGAGGAGAAATGGACATTAGACAAGTAGATTCTGCACTTCACTTAGGTGAACATGAAATCTCTGACTCCTTCCAAACAGGTGTAGGAGATGGGACCCTGGCAGATTCATTCCTTAGTTCCTCCCTTTTGCTTCTGGCATAACACATTGCAACAAAGTCCTTTTCTAGTTAATAAAGTTGGAGGGAGGGAATTGAGAAAAGAATTAAGCATTAAATGACAAACAATCGGTTCCTCCTAATGGTTGTATTAAAAGGAATTCCTCTACTTTTCATACATCCATGGCTATGATGATCTACCCATTAAATTTTTGAATAAATTTGCTGTCAAAGATTTATTAAATTGTTATTTTATTAGATTTATTTAAGTAGAATAAAATGTGATTAAGAAGGAAACTTCTGAGCAGTAGGATCTGGAAAGGTTTCTTCTGGACTACACAAAGCCTTGCAAAGCTGCTCCCCTTTGACACTCGTTCAAAAGAGTCTCCCAGTTAAGATATAAAGGAAAAATTCCTCATAAATTGTAGCTGTCAACTTTAAAGCAGATGTTCTTTCTTGATTTGTATTTTTATTTGTTCAATTCCTATGGCTGCCGTGCTGCTGAAATAAGATTAAGGGTGAGGGCCCCTTGGCACTCTCTGAGCTTGCTTGTTTGCTTACAGATGTTTCATTACCCAAACTAGGGAACATCATCCATACTGGTCATCTAGCACTGATAATGTTACCTAGTTTGGGTAATGAAACGTCTGCAAGAAAACAAGCAAGCTCAGAGAGCACCAAGGACCCCTCATGTCAACCGTGAGCTACAAATATTCTCCTTTATTAAGACTAAAGTTTGCTGCATAGATTCTAGACCTCGAGTGAGATTGAGATGAGATCATGAGAATGTGTCCCTGAAAAAGATTAAATCTTTGGCTGCAACCGATGGGACCTGAGTATGCGTCCTGTGTCAGAAGGAGATATTTCTAAGGCCCCTCCAGTTATCCAAGAAAAGGTCCTTTGTGTTGAAGAGCTGCAATTAGGAGTCTTCAAGTGGCATGGAAAGACAGACCCACATTTAATATTAGTTAAATTGGGTGACTCTTTTTCGCCCGGGGTGTGTGAAGGAAGCTAAGACTCAGGATAAACAATGCCATTCAAGGGATTTTCAGACGAAGACCCTCTTAATAGCCAAAGGCCAAATCTAAGTAGCCTTTCCTGTCAAAATCTCTCTTCTTACTTCTGATATCAGGAAGATCTTTTCTTTGAATCAAAGTTGTGTTTTGGTGTTTCAGGTTTCTGGGTCAAGGGATTATGTGAAGTGAAAGTCTTGCACCTCCTTCCTGGGGGCAGAAGCCCAATTGCTCCCCCCAGTTGGGTGAAAGACAGATATGGCTAACTTTGACCAGGTCTGGACTCCTTAAAAATATCACAGACCATGGACCTGCCCTTTCAGGGAGCCATTTTACAACGGCCTCTCCCTAAGCGGGACAAGATGAAGCTTCTCTCCCAATGGGACCACCAGGAGCTCCATCCAGTCATGATCCAATTTCATCACATTCAGTCCAAACCTCAATTCAGGGACTGTTCAACAGAATTTCCTCCCACTTTGCTATTTGAGGACAAGCAAACCTGACCTTATTAATCAATCAATCTGTTTATTACAGCCTAAGGCCAGACACAATAACATGTATAACAACAGTAACAATCTTACTTCCATATTTACAAGATATAAAATCACCAAACAATCAATATAGTATAATCCAAAATTCTCAAAATAAAACATTGTATTAAATTTTTTTCAGACCTTAATAATGGTGCGACGTATTGTGCAAATGGTGGCACAAAATTGGGCAACCTGAATTGATATTTTCGGATCCTTATCCGAAAGTAGCAACTTTAAAAAAAATTCATATCCCCGGCCTGGAAATTTCTTCAATATCGGATATATAAGAATCTGTCTAGAGTCTTTATATAGAGAACAATGAAGCAACATATGGCTTAGAGTTTCTATAGAGCCATCACCACATGGACACAAGCGAAGGTGCATAGGAATGCCCTTAAACCGTCCAAAAAGGACTGCTGAGGGCAATGCATCCAGCCTGGCTAAGGTGAAAGCTTTACGAAATTTCAAAATTGTAATGGAAAATAGATAAGAAGCTGGCAAAAATCCTTCTGGAAGCAAGTGACAAATGTTGGAATGTGCCACCTTACTTACGTTTGTTTGAAGATCAATATCCCAGATTTTTTGTTTACCTGAGGCTATTAACAACACAACCTCCAGCACTTGAGGGTTTCTCATCCCAGGTTGGACATGGCTGAATCAGCTAAAAACAGTCTTCAATATTACAGCAGCTGAAGAACACCTTGGTCAACAGTACTGAAGCCTCCCAAGTGGTCTATAGAAAGAAAACTGTAAGGTTTCTGCTCTCCATGTTCAATTCTCAGTGAAGGTCACTGACCCTGGTAACTAGCCTTAGTCCACATGAAATGGGTCCTAAATCTTTGGGAAAAAAGAGGAAAGACACCAAAATTTCTCCGACCTTGTTGAGCAACTTTAGCTGTGAAAGAGCATCTTCATCGATAGTAAGTCTCTGTCTTTTCAAACTCCCCATTTGCTGCTCGATGGGATCCTGCTTGGGGAGAATCAACCAGCTGAGGATTTCCAGATCTCCTGCTACATCTCCATTTTGACCCAAGTACAGTTTCACAGAAGAAATATTGCAAAACTCATTCTTCTGCAGGAAAGGATGGAACTACAATGGGAACATCCAGGAATTTTAAAATCTGAAACCCTTTTTTAAAAATCCCATTTAGCCTTTACACATTTGAATCTTTCTTCCGCAGTTGTCTAACATCAAAATATGCTTATTTAGAAAAACAGGTGCTTCTGCTATCTTCATAAATAAAAAAGAAAGGTTCAGCAAAATTTCTCAACCATATACTTGCAATATATATATTAACAAAATCTAATTCATGCAATTGGTAAGTTATAGGGAACATTCTAGAGCAGGTGACAAAAAATGAATCATAGAAAAAAAGAGATTATTCATAAACGTCTAGAAAACATCAGGTTGATTATGAGAAACCGTTCGTTTAGTGACCGTGCAAAGTTACAAGGGCACTGAAAAAAGTGACTTATGACAGTTTTTCAGACGCTCATTGCAGCATCCCAGGGTCACGTGATCAAAATCAGAATTCCTGGCATGTACTTATGATGGTTACAGTGTTTTAGGGTCCCGTGATCTCCTTTTGGGGCTTCTGACGAGCAAAATCAACAGGGAAGCTGGATTCACTTAACAACCGTGTTACTTGCTTAACAACTGCAATGATTCACTTCACAAGAAAGGTCGTAAAATGGGGCAAAACTCACTTAACAACTGCCTTGCTTAGCAACAGACATTTTCAGCTCCATTGTGGCCATAAACCCACCACTGCCTTGTGCAGCCTCTTCCAGCAACTGAGGGAAGCTGCAGAGAAGCTCCAGGTCTCTTCAATGCTGTTCCAGAGGGAGGGAAATGGGGAAAGGAGCTCAGCCACAAGAGAGGAGATTCCGGCTGAATGAGAGGAAGAACCTCCTGAAAGGAGGAGCCGTTTCAGAGCTGAGCCCTTAAAGCAGAGGAGTTCAGCCTCCCCTTCGCTGATGACGCAAAGACTGAGCAGCCATCAGTGGGAGGAGCTTTCACTGGGATTCCTGCAGAGAGGAGGGTTGGGCTAGATGGTCTCAGGGTGTCCTTCAAAGTTACAATTCTACTATGCTAATCACAAACGCATAAAGAAATGAGTATATTTAAAAATGCATACATCTTTTTAAAATTAGCAGCGTGTAAAACCAAAATTTATCTGTTATGGTGCCTGCAGTTGAGAAGATTGTGTCTCTAGCAATTAGATTGGTCAAACCTGTTGATCTTTTGCAGCATAAGAAGGTTGAGACGGTTCCCCTCCTTCCCCTCTGGATTCCCTCTCCAAAGGAACTGAGATTAATGGATCCATATTGGGACCCCCATACCTGCCATGGCTGAAGCCTTGGAGCCCCCAAGATCTTTTCTCCCTCCTTCCTTCTCCTCCTCGATCTGGAGGAATAGGCGGCATTCAAGGCCTGGGCCAGAGTCTTCATGATACTGTAAAAATGGGGATTATTTGTGACCCTTTCCCTGTTCCTTTTCTGCTGGGTCTCCAGTGGGTGTTTGGAAAGAGAGCAGCGGAAATAATGATCTTGAAAGGGATCTTCCACAAACAAATAGGGTTCAAAGGGATCATCCATTGGCCTTTCATTTGCCAGAATAGCAAAGCTCCAAATACTATGGATGTATTTGTAAAGTCTGTGCTTTTTCAATGTATATCTTCCCAAAACTGTATCGATCCAGACTTTCCCTTCAACGAGTCCTGTCAAACGCATAAGTGCCAAATGGAAAGGAAGAATTCTGTCCGTAATGTCAGTATATTCCAGGAAGTGAACAAAGACATTGACTTGTCTCCACTTAGTGAGGGCATCCCTGAGGGCTGCTGTATATCCAGTTGTGGAGAACAGTTGTGATATAACCACACAAATTCCATTTCTGACAAGCATAGGAGGGAAAGTCCTCATGAAATTCTCTCCATTATCTGTGTCTGAAGCAATGAGGCCAACCAAGGTCCATCTGAAATGGAGGAGCAGTTGGATAACTGCTGGGTAGTGGAATCCTTTTTTGGGTAACATCCGGTGGAAAAAGGGGAATTTCCTTTTATCACTCAGAGCCTCTGAAGCACAATGATCACTGATCTGAAAAAGCAATGAAGAAAGGTGTGTTATATTGGGGGTCAGATAAAGTCCAAAATAATAGCTTTTAATAAATTCAACTTGGTTTTTGTTCTGTTTCTTGCATTGGTAGGCATTGAAGAGGCAGGACTCACAAACAGGAACTTCCTAATTCACAGCTGAACAGAACTGAAAACAAAATGGCTCCACCCCTTTTTATACATTCAGCCAATCAATGCAACGTATTCTCCCACTCAAAATGCATCCCAGTCAGCCTTTGCAGACAGCAAGGCTGGTACAGGAGGCCACATGGTCTGCTGGCTGAAACAGGGCAGCTCCCTGCACCTGTTTCTAATAAAGCCCAGTACATAACAGTTTTGATGAACAAATTAAATAGATAATTGTTAATTAGCCATTATGCCATATCAAGAAACAGAATATTAAATACAAAGCATTAACAACATTGTATATAAAAATTGAATACAAGAAACAAATGAAATAAAAAAGAATAAGAATAAAAAACATGAATCGTATTTCTGTATCGCCCCTAAAATTTATTGCAATCAGACCCATATATGCAGATGTGGAAGTGAATTGTTTTGTTCCAATAAAGGGCTGTATTATATGTAAATGTTTAATTCTAACTGCAGAGTCAACATATTGCTTTAACAAAAGTATCTCAAAAGGTAGTTTGTCTAATGTGCAATGCAGGATTCTGATCTCTCTCTTTCTTATGCAGTTGTCATTCAATATTCCAGATTCTTGGTGAAGCAATCTTTTGATTTTTTTAAATTTCTATCCCACCTTATTATTTTTTCATTCGTTCTCTAGTTATATAAGAGATGGGGAGGTCACAGCTCCCAATATAATTTGTCAGTTGCAGAATCCAAGAGGGCTTATTTGCAATATTGTATATTCCAACACAGAGAACTTTGGGACTCTGTCAGGTTCCAGAGGTTTAACTGTACACCAAGAATTACAGCCATGGGGAAAAGAAAAGACGCCCTCTTTGAGTTCTATGGTTTTACGTATCAAGACATAGCAAAAAGCATCTGGTCTTAAGCAGTTCTTAAAACTAGATAAATACAGCCTCAGATGAACAATAACCCATGACATATTACATCATGTCATCATTTATTTTACAAAAAGAAAGGCAAAACGGAGAAGTCGTGTGTGAAAGACGAAGCACACCCTGACTGCTTCCATAGGTATGAAGAGGCTAAGAGGTAGCCTGGTGCTGCTGATCAAGTGACCTTCATTCATTGACCATCAGCAAGGGTGACTGCCTCTATAAAAGCCAAAGTTTCAGGAGTTTGCCAGTCTCCAGCATTGCGTTGTGTGTTAACACAATGCCAAAAGGTAAAGACTTCAGCAATGATCTTAGAGAAGCAATTGTTGCTGCCTATCAACCTGGACTGGGTTACAAGGCCATTTCAAAACAATTTAAAGTCCATCATTCTATAGCGAAGAAGATTATTCACAAGTGGAAAACATGCAAGGCAGTTTCCAATCTGCCCTAGAGTGAACATCCCAGCAAATTCACCCAATGCTCAGAGATACAGCAAATAATCAAGAGTTCCACCTCAGACTCTACAGGCCTCAGTGAGCATGTTAAATGTTCATGGCAGCAGAATTAGAAAAGGACTGAACAAGCAGGGTTTCTTTGGAAGGGCTGCCAGGAGAAAGCCTCTTCTCTCGAAAAAGGACATGGCAGCCCGGCTGAGGTTTGCCAAGTTGCACCTGAACAAATCGCAAGACGTCTGGAACATTCTCCTTTGGACAGGAGACCAAAGTGGAGACGTTTGGCCATATCACACAGAGCCACGTCTGGTGAAAACCACACACAGCCTATCAGCACCAACATGCCCCACCAACTGCCAAGGAGGGTGGTGCAGGGGTGAGGATTTGTGGTTGTTTTGCAGCCAGAGGACCTGGGCACCTTGCGGTCATTGACTCCGCCATGAACTCCTCTGGGTACCAAAGTATTCCAGAGCGAAATGTGAGGTCATCTGACCAACATCTGAAGCTTGGTGGACTTTTGAGTCATGCGAGAGGACGACGATCCCAAGCACACCCACAAACGGCTGAAGAAGAAAAGAATCCAGGCGTTGGAATGGCCCAAAGTCCAGACCCCAACCCAATTGAAATGCTGTGGTGGGACCTCAAGAGAGCCATGCAGAAACAAACACCCACAAACGTCCATGAACTGAAGCCACGTTGTAGAGAAGAGGGGGCCAAAATTCCTCTCACAACAATGTGAGGGCCTGATGAAGTTATACAGAAAACGATTACTTCATGTTATTGCTGCTAACGGTGGTTCTACAAGCTATTGTATCATAAGGTGCATTTAGTTTTTCAAACATGGCTTCTCCATTTTGGCTTTCTTTTTGTAAAATAAATGAGGAGATGGTGCAATATGTCGTGTGTTGTTCTTCATCTGAAATTGTAGTTACCTACTTTTAAGAACTACTAAAGACCAGGTGATTTTTATCAGATGTCCTGATGGGTAAAATCGCAGAACTCAAAAGAGGATGGACTTTCCTTTTCACATGGCTGTATTTCCCCTGATTTTAGACAAAGATGAAATTGCATAAATTCCCAATCCAGCTCTGAGTCAGCAACTGAAGTTCTTTTCTCCATCCCCAAAATACTCCCCAGGTCCAGTGATTGGGTTTATCCCAGTAGAGGCCTATTTTAAGCCCCAAACTTCAGTTCAATATAAGGATTTGCGGGTAACTTTCACATTATATATTCTAATAATTGGGAGAAAGCTGGATAGTTTTTTTAAATTTAAGCAGTAGATTCAATCCTTCCCTTGCTCTAAGTGGGCTCCTTTGATGATGGCAGACCCAAGATTCGGTCTCAGAGAAAAGTAACGGTGGGTAAGGAAAGGTGTTACTTGCTGTATTGGCTACATTTGTTTTCCAAAGACCAGAACTTTTGACTTTCATTTATCAATATTCAGAGAATTATTTTGTCAGTAGGAGCCATGTTATCTCAAGAGTCTACACAATCTAACCCATAGGATAACAGTACTGCATTATCAGTTTAAACCAAAGTGTATTTAGCAAGTAAGAGGCTCAGTGGCTTAAAGACACTGAATCTGTTCCAGCAGTTCGAGTTCTGTCACTGCATGGTGGGGTGAGCTCCCGTCGCTTGCCTCAGCTTCTGCCCACCTAGCAGTTCGAAGGCCTGTGACAACGCTAATAGATAAATAGGCACCACTTTCGTGGGAAGTGTGGCGTGTTTCATGCAGATAGTGGGGCCCCTGCCAGTGCTGGACTTGCTGGGATGTGACAACCAACTGTGAGGCGATATCGGTGGTGAGAGAAGCCTGGATGATGCCACAGGACACCTCTCGTCTTTCTGGTGCGGAGCCAGTTCACCCCCTGTGGGGCACCCTGGATGAGCTCATGAGCACAAACTGAACAGACTAGCATTCCTCGCCTACGAAACAAACACTATATAGTCTCCTGGCTATTTATACCTTTGCCATATGCTAAATAAATAAACAATTTAGCACGTTAGGCATGTACATGAGAATCCTTCCTTAGTCCTGGTAAGTCATTAATATCTAGACTGAATAAGAAGAGTTCAAATATGTACTCTTTTATGTTACACCTAGGTAAGTATCGATCCTTCTTCTCGTGGCTCCACTGAGCCCAAACCTCCCTCTCAAACAAGGGCTTGTGGAAAGGGCTTGGATCAGGGCCAACAGTCTGAGTTCCATTTTAAGGGAAATCAATTTCCTCCATCATATTTCTCCATTTACTGTATCAAATGCTGCAGTAACATCTATAAAGCCAGAAAACCGTTGTTTACCCAACTGACATATTGTGTAATTAGCTATTTCAAAAGAAATCTGTTGTCAATATTAGATTATTAATTTATTGATTAATCATTATACAGCTGTGTGAAACTTTTTCCTCTACTTTACCAGACAGAGAATAACACACACAAACCTGGGGAACTTTGTAGGTGTCTGCTAATGTTGACATCTGGATGGAGATCTCCCTGTCAGCTCCATCAAGAAGAGCCAGGAGGTTCTCCTTCCTTCCACAGCCGTAGTTGGGGACATTCCCTTCTCCAGTAGAGAGAATGTCCAGCAAGGCATCTGAAGTATGTGAAGGGCTGAAATAGTTGTCATGAATGTTGTAGCCAAGTGTGAGATTGTGCAGGAGCTGGGGATTCTTGTTGATAAGTTGAATGGGGAAAATTAATTGTAGGATGTTTGAAATACCAAAAGAATACTCACTGTAAAAAATGTTCATGTTATTATCATCAATAGCAACAACATTTTTTTCAACAATTTATTCCTTTTTGTCTCTACAAGCCTACTGAGTCTTAAGCCAATACTGATCCAAAACCAATAATCAGTTATAGAAATAGGGGAATGGGCTGAGCAGAGGCAACGACAACTGTTTCAATCACTACTTTAAACAAAATGAATTCAAGTAATGAATTCAGGAATGAATTTGGAGAGGAAAATAATCTGATTGCCTTTGGAATTTTTTTAACCCCATCTCTGGTTTTGAGTCTCTTCTACAAAATAAGAAAAAAGAGGAAATAAAAATCATCCAGGAAATTAGAGAAGTCCTGTAATATAGAAGCAAGTGAAAAGAAGAAGAAAAGAAGGAGAGTGTGAGAATTAGAAAATGGGGGGAATGCAAGTCCATCACCTTGAACGACTTACGATGGAGATGGAACAAAAGGAGCCATGTTGAAAGGCAACATTATATTCTTTAATACTGTTTCCGTTGTGACTATACCAATGAGATGATCTCCTGGCCTGTAAAAGCTCCATGGTTTATTTTCATCCTGGTGCTCCAAACTCAGCGGGCATTTCCTTCTAAGCTTCCCAGACCCCGGCTGGGACACCAGCAGCATCAGAACCAGAAGCAGCAGGTCCATAATTCATAGGGCTTTATTAATCCTCTTCCTGTTTCTAACAGCAACAGCAGAGAACAATTGGAAGAATTCAAAGCACTCTCAGAAGGTGGAGATGCCAGTGACTTTCCTGATAGAAACAGAGAAACACTCAGCTTCATCTAGGACGATAGAGAGGTACAATCAAGAGCAGAGCCCCGGCCTGTCCCAAAACGTGTTCCCTCAGAGCTTGACTTAAGGAATTTATCCTTTTCTGATACAAGATCCTTTGCTTATGGCTTCAATCTGCTGTCTCTATCAAAGGCACAGAGATCTCAAAGACCCAGGTGGTCATAATTACAGTGAGAAGCAACTTCTGCTCTTGGGATCCTGAACTTCTTCTGGGCTCCAGGAGACACTGGAGAAAAGCATGTTAGTGAAAAATCACAGATACACTCCTGGGGGTTCTGTTCTGTTGTGGTTGTGGTCCTTCTTGTCAGGACATGTCCAGAAAGTGATGCTGGAGGAAGGTAACTCAATAACAAGGGAACTGATGTCTTCTGTCCTTCAATGTGGTCTCCTTGTCTCCAGAGACTGCTGGGGAAGGTCACCCAGAGCTGTGGAGTTTGGTGCCACTCTAGGTGGGTGACACTTAACTCTTGTGTTGCCTCTCTTCTAACCGCCCCATTCCTGGGAAGAGAGTAACCTGGTTTATGGGTTCCGGGGTTGCCTGTTGGTTTCTCTAGCCTCGCTTGGGCTGCCTCTCTTTCCGGGAGAGGCTCCTGTCGGGGAGAAGCCATGCAGGGCCGGGTCTCCCAAGGGGGCTCCGGCATTGCCTGGGAGGGGGAAGGCGGCCGGCCTCCCTCCGTGACCCTGAGGAAGAGGAGGGTCCCTCGTGGCCCCCCAGACTGGTCTGAAGATGCGACCTCCGTTTTGGAAAACAAGACAGACACCCAAAGGGATCACCAGTCATCGGCCGGTCTTGTGTAACGCACAAACCATGGTTTCTTATGGCCATCAGAAGGGAAGCATGCCACAGTTAATTAGACTTCCCTATGAGCCCCCACCCGATCCTGGCTTGGGAACCATCCTGGTTGGTTCTTTGCCTGCTCCAAGCCATGACTGGGCAAAGCAGGGGACACCCTGCAGATTCGGCCCCTTCCCGACGCCTCGGACCTGGGCAGAGTCGCCAAAGCTTCCCGGGGGCTGAGCGAGGCTCTCCTGCCCCAAACCTCCCTGGGGCAGGAATGGCTGGTGGGGGCTCTTCCAGGAGGGCCTCCTCCTCCACCTCCTCTCCGGCTGCGACCACTGAGCCCACCGGCCCCCTCAGCGTCTGCAGAATCATCTGGCCTCTGCTGACTGCATAGCTGTGGCTTATGGGAGCTGAAGTCCATGCATTTGGTGGGAAGGCTGCTTGTGGCTATTCACTCAGTTCAGGCAGGACGGAGATCCATAAACAGGATTTGGGAAAAAAGTCTTTAAAGCAGCAGCGTCAATTATTTCTTCCAACGCCTGGCAGGAGAGAGAGATGAGGCCAACCCAGTGAGGGTCACAACCCCATTCCCTGTTTTTCAGTTTTATTGGATACACACCCAGCCTTTCTGCTCTGGTGAGCAACTCCAGTATTCTGAGGCATGGCCTAACTGGGAATTCTGGAAACCAGCATCTAAAACCATCTGTGGGGTTCCGAGTGAGACGAGGAGGATCAAAATCACTAGTTCGATCCTCTGAACACACATGGACAAATTTCTGAAAGTCTCTATCAAGGTTTGTCCAGAAATTGTGGGAAACCACTGACACCCCCCATCCATAAAGATGCCTCTCTGTCTCTCTCCCATTATCCCAACTCTATTGCCTGAATGCCAAACTCTGATTCGGTTCACACATTCTGCCAACCCCCGTTCACTTAGCATAGTTTATTCAATATATTGCAGTGGGCTGCGGAAAACCCCGAATCCAAAAGAATCCTATGACAAGTTCTCAATCCTGTGTGCAAACAGACTCCGTACCAGATCTGTGGTAAATCTGGGTGAGTCCACACAGCGTGCTCAACCCAGGTTAATGAAAGAGAATGCTGGCAATATGCTCCATGCCAAAATATGTAAACCAGATGCTGGCTTAGCGTGATGACCTGCTTCGCACCCAGGACAGGGGAAGGTTCCCTCCCACCGGAATGTGTGAAATGGGATAAACGTGTATTAAAATCTCAGTCCATATTTTCAGGGGCTCCATGGCCGACCAAGGACGAGACCCTTAGAGGTCCTCAGAGGTTCCTTGAGGAAGGAAGGGGGACGGAAGCCGCTTTGAACCCAACTCTTTTGCACCCCCAGAAAAGATTCACGACCAACTGTGGGCAGTGCCCGGCTGAGGTGCGCCCAGCTTGCTAAAACCGCCACCGAAATGCCTGGAAACAGCTGGATGCCCTTAAAGTGAGCTGTGAACTTGGCCCATTCAGTCAGTTGATGACCCCACACAGCCCAGGAAAGAGGGTTTCTTCCTAGTCCAGGTTAAGGGGACCCCACACTTCCATGATGGTTAATGGAGTCTGGCTCATTAGCTCAATTCTGTAGGTCACCCAGAAGCCCCACCCACCTGGGGGGCATTCACACCCTCACGGGCTCTGCTGTGGGGTCCTGCAAAGGGGACTGAGGGGGTCCCAGCACATCTGGGCTTGCTGAGGATGGCCAAATCCAGTCCTGATTCCCCAGAAGGCATTGAAACCCCCAGTCAACCCCCCTATAAGGAGCACCAGAAACTATGCTCCTGCCTTGGTCTGTTCCTCTGGCCAGGACCAGCCTGGGTCAGCTTCACACAACCCGACACACCTGGGTCAACAACACCCACCCGCTGGATCCCAAGAAAGCTGGCCACAGACTGGGAACTTGGCCGCAGAGGCAGCCAGGGGCTCCCCCACCCCATTTGCCCCCCCTCTACCCTGGCCCCTCCCTCAGGGCAGAGCCCCTCCCCTTCTCTGCAAGGCCAGAGGGACCCCTCCGCTTGGGGCCCCCCACTTCCCAGGGCAGGAGGAAGAGTCACCTGGCTGCCCCAGGGGAGACTTTGCAGCAGTGTCCCAGGCTGACCTCCCCTCCCCCCTGGACCCCACCAGGCCCACCTGGCCTGCAGGTGCCCCCCGCCCCCACCTGTGATGTCAGAACTGCTCTCCCTCCCAGCCAATCACAAGGAGGGCCCCTCCCTCAGAGGTGGGCTTTCCGACAGCACCTGAGCTGCCCAGACCAGATGGGGTGAGGGGCTCCCCCTGCCTTTCTCTCCCCCAGCACTCCTTCATCCCTGCCCTTACCAGGAAGGGGGGACCCCCTGCAGCCCCCAGGCCCTGCAAGACACCTGTGTGCCCCTCTGCACAACACAACCAGCTGCAAAGATCAGCCCAAATTC
Source organism: Azemiops feae (assembly GCA_023970755.1). Taxonomy (NCBI): domain Eukaryota; kingdom Metazoa; phylum Chordata; class Lepidosauria; order Squamata; family Viperidae; genus Azemiops; species Azemiops feae. The sequence goes on from JALGBA010001460.1 coordinate 25,111, forward strand.
AGCCAAGTTGGAGGCCGCTTGGCCGGCAAGGAGGAAGCCAGGCGCAGTGAGGCCGGCAGCCTCGGCCAGCTGGGTGTGAAGGTTGTCAGAAAGGCCACAGGTGAAGCTGACCCAGAGATCTTGGCCAGGTTGTTCAGAAGTGGTTGCCATCGCCTCTTTCCCAGGGCTCTGAGAGAGTGGCTGGCCCAGAGTCTCCTGGCTGGCTTGGTGCCCGAGGCAGGACTAGAACTCAGGGTCCCCTGGTATTGAATAACCACTACACCAAACTGACTCTGGGGATATCCACACAACCCGCTTAACCCGGTCACTTCCACAATGGCTACATTCACATTTGCAATTTTTAACCAAGGTTTGTTTTCCGAGGTTGAACATGTTGGCCGATGAATCAGTGAATTATGGGAACCCTGAAGTACATTAATTCATTGGAGAGAAGCTGAACAAGAGTATATACAGGAAGTCCTCAACTTAACAACAGTTCATTTAGTGACCGCTCATAGTTACAACCGCACTGAAAAATGTGATTTATGACCGTTTTTCAGTTATGACCATTGGTCACGTGATCAAAATTCAGATGCTTGGCAACTGGTTCATGTTTACGGCCATTTCTGTGTCCCAGGGGGGTCACAGGATCCCCTTTTGCAGCCTTCTGACAACCAAAGTCGATGGGGAAGCCGGATTCACTTAACAACTGTGGCAGGAAAGGTCATAAAATCAGACAAAACTCACTTAATAGATGTTTCACTTAACAACATACATTTTGGGTTCAATTGTGGTCGTAAGTCGAGGCCTACCTGTATTGGGGACACTTTACTTCTGGCAAGGACCACCTTCACACAACCTACTTGACCAGCCTGGGGTCCTCGCAGCCTCCCTGAGACCAGCCAGAGGTCCATGTGGAGCCTCCTAAGAGCCTGTAACAAACCAGGGATGACAACAGCCTCCCCTCCTCCTCTCCTCTGGGGTCCCACCTGGGACAAACTCAGAAATTGGGGTGGGCCCATTTCTGACCGAGGAGGGGCTTCCTCCTCCTCTCTGGGCATCACCCGGCTTCGGTGAGACTTGGCTGTGAGCAGCCTGGAAGGGAGAGTCTAATTGCGCATCCACCTGGCATTGAAAAGCAACAGCTTGAACCAGGAGCCCCCCAGGATCTGGTCTCCAGGCACTGAGAGCAGAATCTGAGGGAGGTTCAGAGGGAGAACTTTCCAGTCGTGGACCTGGGATATGGGCCACCTTCTGTTCCTCACTGCCAGGATGGACTTGTCTGTCCTTTCAGTTCCCCCCTCTCACTCAGCCCCCCCCATTCTCCCTTCCAGGCCAAGAAGTCCATATTAATGTCCCCCCCCCCCAAGTTCAGACACATAGTCCCCGAAAAATTGATCCAAATAAACCAGGAACAAAACAGTCCCAACAGCACCTTCAAACCCCTTGGAGGTTTTTTGGTACAGAAAGTCTCAGCCTCAGAGATGGGAAGGTCAAAGGGGTCCCTCCCCCCCCCCAAGTACATCCACACAACCAGAGGAAGGTCCACCAGATCTCCAGAAATCATATCGCTAGAAAACAGGTTGCACCGTCCACCACACTTCTGGGCATCACCACCATCTTTTAGAGTTACCCTGTGATAAGATGGGTGGCCAATAAATTTAATGATTAGATGGATGGATGGATGATAGATCACACTCTATAGGGTTAAACAACTTTTTCTACAGAGTTTGATCATTTATCTTTTTTTAGTGTTCACTTTTTATTTTTCTTATGTTAAAGTCTTCAAGTTTTCCTTTGTTTTTTTAATATATTTTTAAATATTGCTTCATTTTCTCTGACCCTTCCCCCCTTCTGATTCTGGGCTGCATCTGAGCAGGGTTTCCTAAGAGAAAGCAGATTTCCCATTCAAATCCTCCAGTTCTCAGGGAAGACAAAAATCCCGCCTCTCTTTCTCTCTAGTGGCTGCTTCTATTCCCGCCCCCTTCGTCGTGACAACCCAGCAGCCAATCAAGCAGGGGGAAGAGACGGTTGCCTGGGAGCTTCCCTGCCCTGGGCCTGATGGAGAAGAGGCTGAAGAAGCCAAGCCAAAGGGGGGGGGGTCAAATAAAGAGGAAAGTTCAAAGCTTTGGGGGTGATGAGAACGAGGCAAAATCCCCCAGAATTGCAGAGGGAGGGGGGCTTAAGCCCCTTCCCCAGAAAAGACTGCAGTGAAGAGGGTCTCCTGGGGGGTCTGGAGGGGCCAGGGGGGACCCTCATCTTCCTCAGAGTCACGGAGGGTCCCCTCCAGGGTGAGGCCTTTTCCTCCCAGGCAATGCTGACCCCCCCCCTTGGAAGACCCGGCCCTGCATGGCTTCTCCCCGACAGGAGCCTCTCCCGGAAAGACACGAAGCCCAAGCGAAGGTGGAGAAACCCTGGGGGCTGCGTCCCCCCAACATGCAACCCTGGAACCCATAAACCAGGTTAGTCTCTTCCAAGGAATGGGGGGGTGGGGAGTTCCCCCCCCCCGTGCCCCATGCATGGAAAGAGGTGGCAGTGGAACATGGGACTTGGGCTCCCCCTTCCCAGGACTCAGAAGACGGGACTCGGAGGGGGATTTTGCAGATCTATTTCCCTTCCCCAACACAAGCCCCCCCACAGCTTCCTTCTCCCAAGAGGGGCTCCCCACCCAGCCAGGCAGAGTCCTGTCTGGCATCCCTGCAAGAGCCCCCTAGCCTGGCCTCTGCATGGGAAAGGGTGGCAGGGGAACATGGGCTTCTGTATTCCCGGGTCTCTGAAGATGGAAGTTGGGTTTTGCAGATCAGCTTTCCATCTGCAACATGAGGCTCCTGATCTCCCCTTCCCTCCCTCCCTCCCGTGGGGAGGCTTCCTTTATTTCTCCATCTCTTTTCACTTGGTTTTCTCTCACTTCTGTGCGTGTTTGTAAGTTTTTCTTCAACTATGCAAAGTTCTGGTAACTAGTTTTTCACTAAAGTTGATTTTTACCTTGGAATCTGGCCAGACTATTGTATCAGCCCTTTTGCGGTGGTGCCACTGAGCATCAGCTTTCTAAGTAAAGTAAATTTTGGCTCCAACTCAGCAGGCAGCAATTTCAGATCCGTGACATGCTCAGGCATTAACTGATCCCCTGGGATTTTCTCTTTAACCACGATGGCAACGAATGTCACATTTCTTTTTTATCTTCAGCCACAGGTACCCTGTATTCCCTCCGGGGCCAATTTCAAGGATGGGGCTCCCAAACCTCTCAATTCTAGATGAGGGATTTAATTCGATCTCTGCCCCTATCATTATGAACCATATGGGGGTTATCTCCCTTTCACTTCTCTCCAGAGAAATCTCAGAGTCCAAGAACTAGTTGAATCAGCCAGGGATCCCTCATGAGAGGGAGAATTATTATCCTCCAACTTTCCGCTCTGCTCTGTGGCCGAATCCTCCAGGGGGGACTTTGGGCAGAGACAGGTGGGAGTCTGGGGCAGCTTCTCCCACTGACCCAGAAGGCCCCGAATGGAAAAGTTTCCTGCCTGAGAACTTGGCTTTAGGAAAAAAGTGTCACTGGGTTATTTCAGACTTCGGACTTCCCTCCCCACTCCTTCCCATCAAACTTTGCTCCTCTGGGGAAAAGGAGGGCCGGGTGCAAGGGGAGCCCTGTTTCTGCCTGCCAGGATCAGCCCCCCAAAGAGCCCCTCCCCCCTTTCCATCTCCTTTCCCCAAATGCCGGCTTTGTTTTCTTTCAAGGGATTCAAGGGGTGCCAGTTTCTTCCTGAATCCCTTGTATTCACCCATAAAAAGCCCCTCTTTATCGTGTAGAAAAGGGTTGGGGGTCCTGGGCCTTGCAGATGTGCTTGGGTAACAACTCCCCCCTCTTCCCCTGGGGAATTGGCTGGGAAAGGGACCGTTGGGGCTCTTCCAGATGTAGAAGAGAGATGTTAGTTATCAATATCCTACTGTGCAACTTGTGATAGTTGTGTGTTTGTGTGTGTATGGGAGGGGGGAGCGTAACCCCAGAACGCCAACCTCCAACCGAGATCCTGGACCACAGAACCCATAATTCCCTATTCATACCAGACCTCTCCTCCCTCCCCGTGGGAGAATCCCCCACTCCTTTCCCACGGGGAGGGGCACCGTCTTTGGGACTCGGCCGCCCAGGGTCCGTCCTCCCCCTCACCCCTGGATGCCCCCCCGCAGTCCCCACCCCCGCCAAAAAGCCCTCCGCGGCGCCCCCTCCCAGCAGTTCCACGCAGGGAAAGGGGAGGGGCCGTCCCCCTTGCCCCGCCCCTGCAGGGGGGGCAGAGCGAAGCCGGATTGCCTCGCGCAACACCCCCTCCCGCGTAGCCCCCCCGCCCAGCCTCAGGGAAGCCTCCGAGCCTCGCGCGCAGAACGCCCGGAGAAGCCTCCTCGGCAGCTTCAGAGGACGAAGGGAGCATGCGCGAGAGAACGTGACCGCAGTAGCTCCTGGATGGGGGGGGAAGAATTCCAGGTGGGAGGATCTTTCGCGAGGAAGGCCGGAAGCCGGTGCTCCTTTCCGCTCTAGGACTTGACGCCTCTCTGGGCTTAACCCTTGCGCCAGGCAGGCAAAGAGGATGCGGACTATGCGCAGGAACCCCCCGGGGTCAATCGTGAGCCGAGACGAGCTCCTCCGTGTCCCATCTTCCACTCCCCCCCACCCGTCAGATCTCGGGCCGCTGGGATGGTCGTGCAAAGGAGGCAAAGGCGCGTCTCTCCGGCCTCTGTCTCGCCAGGGGAGCTGCCGTGGCCGGCGGAGACCACCAGGGGGCGCACTCCACAGGCGGCGCAGTCCTGGCAGCCCGCGAGCCTCAGAAGGGAACTGAGCATGCGCGTCTGCCTCTTGCCCGCTTCTCTATCTGTCCCCAGCCTGATGAAAAGGCCCCCGGGGGGGAGGGGCAGAGGCTCCCCCGGCTTCATTGCCCCCCCCCACCCTCTGCACCCCGGAGCCCCCCCGGCCACCCCCTCCGGGGCCAAGAGGTTGCAGGGGGTCCCGGCAAGGGGGGCCGGGAGGAGCCGCCGCGCAGCCTCCCCAGGAAGGGGACCCTGCCAGAGGGCAGACTGCAATGGGGAGGGGCTCGGAGAGGGTGGGGGATCTTGCAAGGGGCGGCACTCCGGGCGGAGGTAAAAGTGGCGGGGGGGTTTCCTGCCCCCTCCCAGCCCCAATAGCAGCCAGCGCAGGGATTTCCTTCCTTTTGGACTTCTTTTCCATTAGATGCCAGGAAGGTTTGGATGCTCCTTGGGAGCCCCAGGAAGGAATCCCGCCTTTAGAGGGTCTCCCTGGCATTGCCAAGCAAAGGCAAAGGATTTCCTTGCAGGAAAGCAGCTGCTGGCAGCATTTCTGGGGGTTCCCTGGGAGGGGGACGTTTTGGGACCCCGCCTGGAAGTGAGAGGGATACAAGCCCCCTCCCATCCTGACTGTGTGTGTGTGTGTGTGTTTTCGTTCTGGCCCCTTAGGGCACTCCAGCAGAAAGTTGGGTGGGTCAATCCTCTCCAAGACTGGGGGGGTGGAGGTTGGGGGACCCCTCGTGGGAGGGAGTGGGATCTGAGCCCCCCTCCCATTATGTCTGTCACTAAGCCTGGCCTCTTATGGCCCCTCAGCTGGAATGTGAGGTGGGGGGGTTAATCCAGTCCAAGACTCAGCCTGGCGGGATCGCCCTCCCCTCTGCAGGTGGAAGGCAAAAGGGGGAAGAAGGTTGCGAAGGGCCATTTCTGCCCAACTCCAAGGAAGGGAGCCCTGGGCAGACTCCATCGACACTCTGAGCAACGTCGGGACTGCTCCCCTTGTGGGACCCACTTGGGACCCCCGAGAGGGATGCTCGCTTGGTCCTGAAGAGCCAGCCTGGAGGGACCAGATCCCAGGCAGGCGGGACTCCCCTTCTCAGCCAGAGACCCTGGAAGAACAGCTGGTGCTGCCCCAAAGGAGGGAGGCGGATGGGCAGAGGCCCAGAATGGGCTGCTGGGTGTCCTGAACACTTTCAGCTCAAGATAAATCAGAAAAATCCCCCTTTGCAAAGCCAAAGGGAGAACCAGCGCAGCAAGGACTGTGTTTGGGGGAATGCTGGTCATTTGGGAGGAAGAGGATGAATCCCTGATGACAGCAGCCATCTCTACTCCTCTCCTCTGGAGTCTCTCCTGGGGTGAACCCAGAAATCAGGGTGGGCTCATTTCTGACTGGAAAGGGGCTTCCTCGCCTCTGGGCCCATCCAGGCTTCAGTGAGACACGACAGAGACCCTCATGGAGGAGAGAAGCCCTTTTAATGCCTCAGCCTGGCCTTCAAAAACAACAGCCTGAACCCAGAGCCACCAAGGACCTGGTAAGCCAGGCATGGAGCGTAGAGCCTGAGATACGGGCTGTCATGTGTTCCTCACCGTAAGGAGGGACCTGCCCATTCCTTCAGATCCCCCCACTCAGCCCCCTCCCCAGTTCTCCCTTCTAGGCAAAGGCGGACGTATCAGGAAGCCTCAACCAGATAAGAGACAAAATCAGTGGACAATTGATCCAAATGAACCAGGGACACAGGTCCCCCAAGAGCAGCTTCAAAGCACTTGGAGGTTTTTTAGGGAAGGGGTTCACCCCACAGCCTCAGAGATGGGAATGTCACACCCCACCAAGGGCATTCACACAACCGGAGGGGGGAGGGGCATCAGATCTCCAAAAATCATGTGGCTAGAAAACAGGTCGCACCATCTTGGGTGTGGGAACCGACCCCACCTTTGTAAGCCACCCAGAGTTACCCTGCCAGAAGATGGGAGGCCAATAAATTTGATAAATAAATTAATACATCTCAGCTTCAGACCTTTCAGTCCATTCTTGATTTAATAAACCAGAAAGAAACTTCAACATACAAAGAATCTTACATCAATACGTAAAGACAATGCCGAAAGTGTGAAGAAGAAAAAACTTCCACCAACTCTATGACCTTCTCCCTATTCAGCCAACGATGCAGCCCACAGGCTGTCACTTTCCTGCCTCTCATCCCAAAATTGATATTGCTTAGAAAAGAGGGGAAACAAAATTTCACTTCAGGCACAAGGAATTTTAAAATCAGGTGCAATTTATGATTAATATATGAAGTTCTGATATAAAAGAAAATCCCAAACAGGCCCCACTCGTCTTAACATTAGGCAGAATCCAAGGGGTCTGGTTGCTTCCTTGGTGGTTAGAAGAGAGGTAACACAAGAGTTAAGTGTCACCAACCTAGAGTGGCACCAAACTCCACAGCTCTGGGTGACCTTCCCCAGCAGTCTCTGGAGACAAGGAGACCACGTTGAAGGACAGAAGACATCAGTTCCCTTGTTACTGAGCTACCTTCCTCCAGCATCACTTTCTGGACATGTCCTGACAAGAAGGACCACAACCACAACAGAACAGAACCCCCAGGAATGTATCTGTGATTTTTCACTAACATGCTTTTCTCCGGTGTCTCCTCTGCACATGGAGCCCAGAAGAAGTTCAGGATCCCAAGAGGAGAAGTTGCTTCTCACTGTAATTATGACCACCTGGGTCTTTGAGATCTCTGTGCCTTTGATGGAGACATCAAACTGAAGCCATAAGCAAAGGACCTTGTATCACAAAAGGATAAATTCTTTAGGTCAAGCTCTGAGGGAACACGTTTTGCGACAGGCAGGGGATCTGCTCTTGATTGTACCTCTCTCTCCTCCCAGGTGAAGCTGAGTGTTTCTCTATTTCTATCAGGAACGTCTCTGGCATCTCCACCTTCTGAGAGTGCTTTGTATTCTTCCAATTGTTCTCTGCTGTTGGTGTTAGAAACAGGAAGAGATTTAATAAAGCCCTATGAATTATGGACCTGCTGCTGCTGGTTCTGATGCTGCTGGTGTCCCAGCTGGTCTCTGGGAAGCTTGGAACGAAATGCCCACGGAGTTTGGAGCACCAGGATGAAAATAAACCATGGAGTTTTTACAGGCCAGGATACCATCTCATTGGTATAGTCACAACGGAAACAGTATTATCGAATATAATGCTGTCTTTCAACATGGCTCCTTTTGTTCCATCTCCATTGTAAGTTGTTCAAGATGATGGACTTGCATTCCCCCCATTTTCTAATTCTCACACTTTCCTTCTTTTCTTCTTCTTTTCACTTGCTTCTATATTACAGAACTTCTCTAATTTCCTGGATGATTTTGATTTCCTCTTTTTTCTTATTTTGTAGAAGAGACTCAAAACCAGAGATGGGGTTAAAAAAATCCCAAAGGCAATCAGATTATTTTCCTCTCCCCATTCACTCCTGAATTCATCGCATGAATTTGTTTTGTTTAAAGTAGTGATTTTAACAGTTGTCGTTGCCTCTCCGCAGCCCATTCCCCTATTTGTATAACTGATTATTGGTTTTGGATCAATATTGGCTTAAGACTCAGTAGGCTTGTGGAAACAAAAAGGAATAAATTCTTGAAAAAAATGTTGTTGCTATTGATGATAATAACATGAACATTTTTTACAGTGAGTTTTGTTTTGGTTTTTCATACACCGTACCATTAATTTTTGCCAATCAACTGGTCAACAAGAATCCCCAGCTCCTGCACAATCTCACACTTGGCTACAACCTCCATGACAACTATTTCAGCCCTTCACGTACTTGAGATGCCTTGCTGGACATTCTCTCTACTGGAGAAGCCAATGTCCCAAACTATGGCTGTGGAAGGAAGGAGAACCTCCTGGCTCTTCTTGATTCAGCTAGCAGGGACATCTCCATCCAGATGTCAACATTAGCAGACACCTACAAAGTCCCCCAGGTTTGTGTGTTATTCTCTGTCTGGTAAAGTGAGCGGGATGGTGGTGGGTGAGCAAGAGATCCAAGCATACCTTCTACATGGAATTCAAGAGTTGCTTTTCTCCCTATTAGCAAACATATCAATTATGTTTTTTCTATTATGTTTATGTTTAAATTCCTCATAAAAGGCCTGAAAAGCTGTAAGGTCCCTGTAGAGGACTTTCTCCTGGCTATTCAAAAAATATCCCTAGTTGTGGGTGAACTATTGGCATGTTCATTTTCACATAGCAATAATACCTGACATATCCAGTTGTACTCAACTTGGCAAGAGTAGTGTTTCTTTATACAAAGAAAATGGAATAAATAGGACTCTAGCAATTACTGGTTAGTTAGACTAATGGATATTATGGCTAAAATATATACCATGTTCCTCTTAAGTAAACTCTAGGTTGGTTAGAAGAAACGTATATTCCTTGCAGAAGAACAAGAAGGTTTTAAGTAGAGGAAAAAGTTTCACACAGTTGTATAATAATTAATCAATAAATTAATAATCTAATATTGACAACAGATTTCTTTTGAAATAGCTAATTACACAATATGTCAGTCGGGTAAACCACGGTTTTCTGGCTTTATAGATGTTACTGCAGCATTTGATACAGTAAATGAAGAAATATAATGGAGGAAATTGATTTCCCTTAAAATGGAACTCAGACTGTTGGCCCTGATCCAAGCCCTTTCCACAAGCCCTTGTTTGAGAGGGAGGTTTGGGCTCTGGAGCCACGAGAAGAAGGATAGATACTTACCTAGGTGTAACATAAAAGAGTACATATTTGAAAGCATCTTATTCAGTCTAGATATTAATGACTTACCAGGACTGAGGAAGGATTCTCATGTACATGCCTAACGTGCTAAATTGTTTATTTATTTAGCATATGGAAAAGGTATAAATAGCCAGGAGACTATATAGTGTTTGTTTCGTAGCCGAGGAATGCTAGTCTGTTCAGTTTGTGCTCATGAGCTCATCCAGGTACCCCACAGGGGGTGATCTGGCTCCGCACCAGAAAGACCAGAGGTCTCCTGTGGCATCATCCAGGCTTCTCTCACCACCGATGTCTCCTCACAGTTGGGTGTCACATCCCAGCAAGTCCAGCACTGGTAGGGGCCCTACCATCTGCATGAAACACGCCACACTTCCCACCAAAGTGGTACCTATTTATCTACTAGCGTTGTCACAGGCCTTCGAACTGCTAGGTGGGCAGAAGCTGAGGCAAGCGACGGGAGCTCACCCCACCATGCAGTGACAGCTCACGAACTGCTGGAACAGATTCAGTGTCTTTAAGCCACTGAGCCTCTTACTTGCTAAATACACCTTGGTTTAAACTGATAATGCAGTACTGTTATCCTATGGGTTACATTGTGTAGACTCTTGAGAAAACGTGGCACCTATCAATAATTCTCCGATTATTGATAAATGAAAGTCAAAAGTTGTGGTCTTTGGAAGACAAATGTAGCCAGTACAGCAAGTAATATCTTTCCTTACCCAGCGTTACTTTTCTCTGAGACTGAATCTTGGGTCTGCCATCATCAAAGGAGCCTACTTAGAGCAAGGGAATGATTGAAGTTACTGTTTAAATTTAGAAAAAACATAACTATCCAGCTTTCTTCCCAATTATTAGAATATATAATGCCAAAGTGACCCGCAAATCCTTATATTGAACTGAAGTTTGGGGCTTAAAATATGCCTCTACTGAAATAAATCCAATCATTGGACCTGAGGAGTATTTTGGGGATGGATAAAGGGACTTCAGTTGCTGACTCAGAGCTGGATTGGGAATTTATGCAATTTCATCTTTGTCTAAAATCAGGGGAAATACAGCCATGTGAAAAGGAAAATCCAGACTCTTTGAGTTCTGCGATTTTGCCCATCAGGACATCTGATAAAAATCACCTGGTCTTTAGCAGTTCTTAAAAGTAGGTAACTACAATTTCAGATAAAGAACAACACACGACATATTGCACCATCTCCTCATTTATTTTACAAAAAGAAAGCCAAAATGGAGAAGCCATGTTTGAAAAACTTAATGCACCTTATGATACAATAGCTTGTAGAACCACCGTTAGCAGCAATAACTTGAAGTAATCGTTTTCTGTATAACTTCATCAGGCCCTCACATCATTGTGAGAGGAATTTTGGCCCCCTCTTCTCTACAACGTGGCTTCAGTTCATGGAGGTTTGTGGGCGTTTGTTTCTGCACGGCTCTCTGGAGGTCCCACCACAGCATTTCAATTGGGTTGGGGTCTGGACTTTGGGCCATTCCAATGCCTGGATTCTTTTCTTCTTCAGCCGTTTGTGGGTGTGCTTGGGATCGTCGTCCTCTCCCATGACCCAAAGTCCACCAAGCTTCAGATGTCGGTCAGATGGCCTCACATTTGACTCTGGAATACTTTGGTATCCAGAGGAGTTCATGGCGGAGTCAATGACCGCAAGGTGCCCAGGTCCTCTGGCTGCAAAACAAGCCCAAATCCTCATCCCTCCATCACTGTGCCTGGCAGTTGGTGAGGCATGTTGGTGCTGATAGCCTCTGTGTGGTTTTTACCAGACGTGGCTCTGTGTGTTATGGCCAAACTTCTCCACTTTGGTCTCGTGTCCAAAGGAGAATGTTCCAGACGTCTTGCCATTTATTCAGGTGCAACTTGGTAAACCTCAGCCGGGCTGCCATGTCCTTTTTCGAGAGAAGAGGCTTTCTCCTGGCAGCCCTTCCAAAGAAACCCTTCTTGTTCAGTCCTTTTCTAATTCTGCTGCCATGAACATTTAACATGCTCACTGAGTCCTGTAGAGTCTGAGGTGGAACTCTTGGAATTTTTTGCAGTATCTCTGAGCATTGGGTGGACTTGCTGGGATGTTCACTCCTGGGCAGATTGGGAACTGCCTTGAATGTTTTCCACTTGTGAATAATCTTCTTCGCTATAGAATGATGGACTTTAAATTGTTTTGAAATGGCCTTGTAACCCAGTCCAGGTTGATAGGCAGCATCAATTGCTTCTCTAAGATCATTGCTGAAGTCTTTACCTTTTGGCATCGTGTTAACACACAACGCAATGCTGGAGAAGGGCAAACTCCTGAAACTTTGGCTTTTATAGAGGCAGTCACCCTTGCTGATGATCAATTAATCAAGGTCACTTGATCAGCAGCACCAGGCTACCTCTTAGCCTCTTCATACCTATGGAAGCAGTCAGGGTGTGCTTCGTCTTTCACACACGGCTTCTCCGTTTTGCCTTTCTTTTTGTAAAATAAATGATGACATGGTGTAATATGTCATGGGTTATTGTTCATCTGAGGCTGTATTTATCTAGTTTTAAGAACTGCTTAAGACCAGATGCTTTTTGCTATATCCTGATAGGTAAAACCACAGAACTCAAAGAGGGCGTTCTTTCTTTTCCACATGGCTGTAATTCTTGGTGTACAGTTAAACCTCTGGAACCTGACAGAGTCCCAAAGTTCTCTGTGTTGGAACGTACAATATTGCAAATAAACCCTCTTGGATTCTGCAACTGACAAATTATATTAGGAGTTGTGACCTCCCCATCTCTGAAAAAATAATAAGGTGGGATAGAAATAAAAAAAAAATCAAAAGATTGCTTCACCAAGAATCTGGAATGTTGAATGTCAACTGCATAAGAAAGAGAGAGATCAGAATCGTGCATTGCACATTAGACAAACTACCTATTGAGATACTTTTGTTAAAGCAATATGTTGACTCTGCAGTTAGAATTAAACATTTACATATAATACAGCCCTTTATTGGAACAAAACAATTCACTTCACATCTGCATATGTGGGTCGGATTGCAATAAATTGAAGGGAAGATACAGAAATACGGTTCATGTTTTTTATTCTTATTTTTTTATTTCATTTGTTTCTTGTATTCAATTTTTATATACAATGTTGTTAATGCTTTGTATTTAATATTCTGTTTCTTGATATGGCATAATGGCTAATCAACAATTATCTATTTAATTTGTTCATCAAAACTCTTATGTACTGGGCTTTATTAGAAACAGGTGCAGGAGCTGCCCTGTTTCAGCCAGCAGCCCACGTGGCCTGCTGTACCAGCCTGGCTGTCTGCAAAGGCTGACTGGGATGCATTTTGAGTGGGAGAATACGTTGCATTGATTGGCTGGCGACGCCCCAGGCTGAATGTATAAAACGGGGTGGAGCCATTTTGTTTTCAGTTCTGTTTAGCTGTGAATAAGGAAGTTCCTGTTTGTGAGTCCTGCCTCTTCAATGTCTACCAATGCAAGAAACAGAACAAAACCCAAGCTGAATTTATTAAAAGCTATTATTTTGTACTTTATCTGACCCCCAATATAATACAGCTTTTTTCAATGCTTTTTCAGATCAGTGATCGTAGTGCTTCAGAGGCTCTGAGTGATAAAAGGAAATTCCCCTTTTTCCACTGGATGCTCCCGAAAAAAGGATTCCACTACCCAGCAATTGTCCAACTGCTCCTCCATTTCAGATGGACCTTGATTGGCCTCTTTGCTTCAGACACAGAGAATGGAGAGAATTTCATGAGGACTTTCCCTCCTATGCTTGTCAGAAATGGAATTTGTGTGGTCATATCACAACTGTTCTCAACAACTGGATATACAGCAGCCCTCAGGAATGCACTTACTAAGTGGAGGCAAGTCAATGTCTTTGTTCACTTTGTGGAATATATTCCCATTACGGACAGAATTCTTCCTTTCCATTTTGCACTTATGCATTTGACAGGACCCGTTGAAGGGAAAGTCTGGATCAATACAGTTTTGGGAAGATATACATTGAAAAAGAAAAGACTTTACAAATACATCCATAGTATTTGGAGCTTTGTTTTTCTGGGAAATGAAAGGCTAATGGATGATGCCTTTGAACCCTATTTCTTTGTGGAATATCCCTTTCAAGATCATTATTTCCGTTGTTCTCTTTCCAAGCACCTCTTTTCTGTCAAAGGCCGGAGAAGATGCACCCAGAAAGCCCCGCTGGAGACCCAGGAGAAAAGGAACAGGGGAACGGTCAACAGTTCCCTCCATTATTACAGTATCATGAAGACTCTGGCCCAGGCCTTGAATGCCGCCTATTCCTCCAGATCGAGGAGGAGAAGGAAGGAGGGAGAAAAGATCTTGGGGGCTCCAAGGCTGCAGCCATGGCAGGTATGGGGGTCCCAATATGGATCCATTAATCTCGGTTCCTTTGGAAAGGGAATCCAGAGGGGAAGGAGGGGAACCATCTCAACCTTCTTATGCTGCAAAAGATCAACAGGTTTGGCCAATCTAATTGCTAGAGACACAATATTCTAAACCATAACAGATAAATTTTGGTTTTAAACACTGCTAATTGTAAAAGGATGTATGCATTTTTAAATATACTCATGTCTTTATGCGTTTGTGATTAGCATAGTAGAAGTTTACATCTGTAACTTTGAAGGACACCCTGAGACCATCTAGCCCAACCCTCCTCTCTGCAGGAATCCCACTTAAAGCTCCTCCCACTGATGGCTGCTCAGTCTTTGCGTCATCAGTGAAGGGGAGGCTGAACTCCTCTGCTTTAAGGGCTCAGCTCTGAAACGGCTCCTCCTTTCAGGAGGTTCTTCCTCTCATTCAGCCGGAATCTCCTCTCTTGTGGCTGAGCTCCTTTCCCCATTTCCCTCCCTCTGGAACAGCATTGAGGAGACCTGGAGCTTCTCTGCAGCTTCCCTCAGTTGCTGGAAGAGGCTGCACAAGGCAGTGGTGGGTTTACGGCCACAATGGAGCTCAAAATGTCTGTTGCTAAGCAAGGCAGTTAAGTAAGTTTTGCCCCATTTTACGACCTTTCTTGCCCTTTCTTGTGAAGTGAATCATTGCAGTTGTTAAGCAAGTATCACGGTTGTTAAGTGAATCTGGCTTCCCTGTTGATTTTGCTCGTCAGAAGCCCCAAAATGAGATCACGTGACCCTCAAAAACCGTAACCATCATAAGTACATGCCAAGAATTCTGATTTTGATCACGTGACCCTGGGATGCTGCAATGAGCGTCTGAAAAACTGTCATAAGTCACTTTTTTCAGTGCCCTTGTAACTTTGCACGGTCACTAAACGGTTTCTCATAACCAACCTGATGTTTTCTAGACGTTTATGAATAATCTCTTTTTTTCTATGATTCATTTTTGGTCACCTGCTCTAGAATGTTCCCTATAACTTACCAATAGCATCAATTATATTTTGTTAATATATATTTTGCCAATATATGGTTGAGAAATTTTGCTGAACCTTTCTTTTTTATTTATGAAGATAGCAGAAGCACCTGTTTTTCTAAATAAGCATATTTTGATGTTAGACAACTGCAGAAGAAAGATTCAAATGGCTAAATGGGATTTTTAAAAAAGGATTTCAGATTTTAAAATTCCTGGATGTTCCCATTGTAGTTCCATCCTTTTCTGCAGAAGAATGAGTTTTGCAATATTTCTCATGATAAACTGTACTTGGATCAAAATGGAGATATAGCAGCAGACCTGGGAATCCTGAGCTGGTTGATTCTCCCCAAGGACGATCCCATCAATCAGCAAATGGGGACTTTGGAAAAACAGAGACTTACTATCTACGAAGACGCTCTTTCACAGCTAAAGTTGCTCAACAAGGTTGGAGAAATTTTGGTGTCTTCTCTCTTTTTTCCAAAGATTTAGGACCCATTTCATGTGTACTAAGGCTAGTTACCAGGGTCAGTGACCTTCACTGAGAATTGAACACGGGAAGCAGAAACCTTACAGTTTTCTTTCTATAGACCACTTGGAGGCTTCAGTACTATTGACCAAGGTGTTCTTCAGCTGCTGTAATATTGAAGACTGTTTTTAGCTGATTCAGCCATGTCCAGCCTGGGATGAGAAACCCTCAAGTGCTGGAGGTTGTGTTGTTAATAGCGTCAAATGTGCTTGTCCACAAATAGCAAAGTGGGAGGGAATTCTGTTGAACAGTCCCTGAACTGAGGTTTGGACTGAATGTAATGAAATTGAATCATGACTGGATGGAGCTCCTGATGGTCCCATTGGGAGAGAAGCTTCATCTTGTCCCGCTTAGGGAGAGGACATTGGGAAATGGCTCCCTGAAAGGGCAGGTCCATGGTCTGTGATATTTTTAAGGAGTCCAGACCTGGTCAAAGTTAGCCATATCTGTCTTTCACCCACCTGGGGGCAGCAATTGGGCTTCTGCCCCCAGGAAGGAGGCCCAAGAATTTCAGTTCACATAAAATGACAAATAATCCCTTGACCCAGAAACCTGAAACACTGAAACACAACTTTGATTCAAAGAAAAGATCTTCCTGATATGAGGAGAGAGATTTTGACAGGAAAGGCTACTTAAATTTGGCCTTTGGCTATTAAGAGGGTCTTCATCTGAAAATCTCTTTGAATGGCATTGTTTATCCTGAGTCTTAGCTTCCTTCACTCCCCCTGGGCGAAAAAGAGTCGCCCAATTTAACTAATATTAAATATGGATCTGTCTTTCCATGCCAGTTGAAGTCTCCTAATTGCAGTTCTTCAACACAAAGGACCTTTTCTTCGATAACTGGAGGGGTTAGAAATATAATGTAAGGACCCACTTCAATCTGCATCGTAAGAAAGCAGAACTCTTGGAAACGGTCTCTTCCAACAGGAACTTTTATTACAAGAAATTGATAGCAGGCATCATAGACAGGATCTGGGGGGATTCCCTTATACATCGATGTTTTAAAGTGTCCCTAAGCAAACTCCTCCCCACATTCCTTCCGGCCAATTCAGGCCGGCAATTCTCTAGGTGTTAAACCGAGGAGAGATAACATCACTCCGGCTCCACGATCATTCACCAGCTCTTCAGAGTTTATTTTGACGACGGAGAAATAAGCTAGATTCCGGAGGTCTGTGTTTTTTCACCCCCACCCATTTTCTAGTTTCCCGATAAGGAAGAGAAGTTCAGAGGATAAGAGTCAAATGGTTCTATTGTAATGGTTAGTAGAGGTGAATAAACAAAAGGTTACTTTGTAGTGAATGGAGGAAGTAAAAGTAATAAAACCCCTTTGCATATCCCCCCTCCCCCTTGGAAGTATGGTAGGATCCAGGAAAGAATAATACTTGGTTTTAGATTAGAGGAGATAGATAGAAAAGAAATATAACTGGATTCTGACATATCTCCTTCTGACACAGGACTCACACTCCTGTCCCATCGGTTGCAGCCAAAGATTTAATCTTTTTCAGGGACACGTTTTCATGATCTCACCTCAATCTCACTAGAATTCTAGAATCTATGCAGAAAACTTTAGTCTTAATAAAGGAAAATATTTGTAGCTCAGGGTTGACATGAGGGGTCCTTGGTGCTCTCTGAGCTTGCTTGTTTTCTTGCAGATGTTTCATTACCCAAACTGGGTAACACTATCAGTGCTAACTGACCAGTATGGATGATGTTCCCCAGTTTGAGTAATGAAACATCTGTAAGCAAACAAACAAGCTCAGAGAGCGCCAAGGAGTCCTCACCCTTAATCTTATTTCAGCAGCATGGCAGCCATAAGAATTGCACAAATAAAAATACAAATCAACAAAGAACATCTGCTTTAAAGTTGACAGCTACAATTTATGAGGAAATTTTCCTTTTTATCTTAACTGGGAGACTCTTTTGAACGAGTGTCAAAGGGGAGCAGCTTTGGAAGGCTTTATGTAGTCCAGAAGAAACCTTTCCAGATCCTACTGGTCAGAAGTTTCCTTCTTAATCACATTTTATTCAACTTAAATAAATCTAATGAAATAACAATTTAATAAATCTTTGACAACAAATTTATTCAAAAATTTAATATGAGTAGATCATCATAGCTATAGATGTATGAAAAGTAGAGGGATGCCTTTTTTATATATATATATATAACAAGTTTTATTGAATTTTTTAGTTTTACAACCAAGTGCTTAGGACTCATCGTGGAGATAGGGCACTCCATAGAACAAAATAGAAAATATAATCATACATAAACAATTTAAGTTACTTCTTTAAAATTTCCCTCTCTATTTTATCAATCAAAAAGAAAAAAAGAAAAAGAAAACTATAAATAATATTTCCACCCATTTTCGAGCTTAATTAACTATTAACATATTCCAATTTGGCATTACATAAACATATAGTGTACCGTTCGGGTATCCATATAATACAGATTATTCCTAACCTATACATATTACTCCAATTATTCACTTTATACTTCTCAGTTAAATTCTATCTCTTATTCTATTCTATTTCACATACATATTTTATAAATGAATATAACTTTAAGGTTTTTTTTTTTAAACCATTTTACATTAGCCTAAATTATTTCTAATTATTTCTAAAGTAAACATAATATAACTATTATATCTATATCTATATATTAATATTTCTCCACTATATTCTATTTCCTATACTCTATCAAACATTTTTATAAATCAGTCCAATCTTCAATCATTGCAAGTAAAAATATCAGTAATATTTCACCAATCCCAATACAACTCCTTTAGTTTTAACTTTTCCAATTTTCCATAATTGCCATTCCAGACCATAATCAAATCCATAATTCACATCAATATTAATCAGACTAAAATCTTAGACCTTAGAAATCTCAAAAATATTAGCTCACTTGAAGTCTCTAAAAACCATTTTACCCGTCAAATAAAGTTTTAACACTCATTTTTAAACCTAATTCTAGCTTTCTTTTTATGCCAAGCAGGTTTCCACAATAGGGCCTTTAGCTCCTCCCATCTTAATATTTGACTATACACATTTTCCCACAGTTGCGTCTGATCATAGTCTTCTTCTCTTTTTCCCAATATTGTCTGCACTATGTAATCAATCTTAGTCAGTATGGTGATTATTCGTTGTTTGTATATATTGTCAGCATTTTTAATGTCTCGTGTTTGAAAGTCCATTTCTGTTGTTTTTAAAGCTATAGATGTTTTAGTTGAATTCTGCCTTTGGTCCTCAGAAATCTCCATCATTTGTATATAAGGTGTAACATCTTCCTCTTCAGTAGGTTGTAGATATAAATCCTCCATCTCGTTAAGTTGTAAATCTAGTTGTGTGTCATGATCAGTTGAAGTTTGAAATTCAATTTTTAACTCTGAAACATCCTCTTTCCTGAGTGTCCTGAAATGCTCTCTTAATTTTCTTTCATTTCCAAAATTTTTTCTAGTATAAGTCCATAGTTAAGCTGTGAGTGGGATTCCATTCTTCTTCTCTTTTTTTTTTTTATAGTAAAAGTTCAGCAGTGTCTGGGCATGACGCCAAGTTCAGCAGTTCAGCTGCAAATGGTTACATTGTTACGATAAGGCTTTCTGGGCTTCACGCCAAGTTCCGAGATACATTGTAACCGTACAATCCACATAACTCCACCCAGAAGCCAAAGAGTTTTTTTTTTCTTTTTAAAGTAGATAAAAATGTTCAGAAGGGAGGGAAGGAAAAGAAACACTCCACCCCCCTCCCTAAAAATTTCCACTTAAACTGAAAACAAGCAGGCAGAAAGAGAGAATCACAGTAAGGCTTTTTCTTCTTCTTCTTCTTCTTTTTTTTTTTTCAGGATCCCCAGAATTCCAACAGTTCAAATACACAATAAAAATTAGTTATTTTTTTCCCCAAGTATTCAAACGCTGCTTTTTCAAAGGAGGGAATAGTTTCTAGGAGCTTTTCACAGGGAAGTAAATAAGATAACAAGAGGGAAGGAAAGGTCTCACCCGGATCTTCCATGGTGGTTCTTTATGCTCAGATGTTGCTGTGACTTTCGGCTGGAGCAGCTAAGTGATTGGCCATGTTACTGGCCGATCTTTTCCCCGTCGGCCCAAAGGTGATTTCTCGGATCAGACGAGTGTCCTCCTCCACGGTGGTCGCCTCTCCGGGGCGACTTTCGACCCTGTCCAGGGTCTACCGGCGGGGGGAAATCGGTCGGCAAAGAGAACATACTCTTTGCCCGACCGCAGGCGCTGCAACCGGAACCGGAAGTCCAGGAAATTTAATGAGTAGATCATCATAGCCATGGATGTATGAAAAGTAGAGCAATGCCTTTTAATACAACCATCAGGAGGAACCAATTGTTTGTCACTTAATGCTTAATTCTTTTCTCAATTCCCTCCCTCCAGACTTTATTAACTAGAAAAGGACTTTGTTGCAATGTGTTATGCCAGAAGCAAAAGGGAGGAACTAAGGAAAGAATCTGCCAGGGTCCCATCTCCTACACCTGATTGGAAGGAGTCAGAGATTTCATGTTCACTTAAGTGAAGCCCAGAATCTACTTGTCTAATGTCCATTTTTCCTTTCCTTTTCCATGGATGGTGAGTCCTAACCTATTTTCTTTGGCATTCCTATTTTTTCTGCTCAGTCTCTGCCACAGTCCAAATGTGTGCAAAATTGTCATCCTGGATTTGTCAAGCGGGTGCGAGAAGGAGAGCCAGTTTGCTGCTATGAGTGCATTCCTTGTCCGGAGGGGACCATCTCCACTCGGGAAGGTGGGTGACACCAGAGGAAAGGTCAGGCTTTGTGGAACTGGATTTATCCACAGCATTCTGATGAAAGTGCAAATTAAAACATGCATTGAAGCTCAACTCTTTTTTGTTTATTCAAAATGAACTAGAAATCCTCCAATTTCAGATACCGTAGCTACATAGGTATTAGAAAATTATATCATCAGTTTTTTTCTTGTTGAATGGTTAAGCAACACATCTTGGAAAATGTTCCTGAAACATTTCTCCAAAAAACGGTATTTCTTGAAATATAAAAAAATAGAATATTAAAGAAATACTGGTTTTTGACTTTCTCAGATACAGAAAAGTGCACCAAGTGTCCGGATGATAAATATCCAAATATGGACAGAGTCCGATGTATCCCCAAAGTGATAACCTTCCTCTCTTATGAAGAACTTCTGGGCATCATCCTGGTCTCTTTTGCTCTACTCTTGTTCCTAACCACAGGCCTTGTCTTAATCATCTTCATTCAATACTTAGAAACTCCCCTTGTCAAAGCCAACAACCGGGACCTCTCCTACATCCTCCTGGTCTCCCTCCTGCTTTGCTTCTTGGCTCCTTCTCTCTTCATTGGTAAACCAAGGAAAGCCACCTGCCTTCTCAGACAGACGGTTTTCAGCATCATCTTCTCAGTTGCTATTTCTTCCCTCTTGGCCAAAACCATCACGGTGGTGCTAGCTTTCCTGGCCACAAAACCAGGAAACCGAGCGAAGAGATGGTTGGGGAAAAGCTTGGCCAACTCCATCATCCTTTCTTCTTCTGCTGTCCAAATTATCATCTGCTCCCTCTGGCTGGGAGTTTCTCCCCCATTCCCTGACTCTGACCTCCACTCCCAGCCTGGAGAGATCATCCTGCAATGCAACGAAGGGGCTGTTGTCATGTTCTACGTCACCCTCAGCTACATGGGCTTCCTGGCTGCCATCTGCTTCACGGTGGCTTTCCTGGCCAGGAATCTGCCTGGGGCCTTCAATGAAGCCAAGCTGATCACCTTTAGCATGCTGGTCTTCTGCAGTGTCTGGGTGACTTTTGTGCCCACCTACCTGAGCTCCAAAGGGAAACACATGGTGGCTGTTCAGGTCTTCTCCATTCTGGCCTCCAGTGCTGGTCTGCTGGTCTGCATCTTCATCCCCAAGTGCCACATTATCCTTCTGAGGCCAGACCTCAACACAAAGGAGCATCTTACAGCTAGAATAAATGTAAAAACATGAGCTATAACATGTGATGTTGGAAGAATTCTAAAATTCCTTTTACTTGAAAGGAGATATTCTTTCCATTTAGATAGTATGCAGTACACATATCTATGTGTTTCAAAATGAGAAAATGTTGAACGACCGGAATTCCTGTAGCTCCCTTTCCTTTCAGCTCAATAAATCTTGCTAAAGAGAACTCTGTGAAAGTCATTCAGAGGAATTTGCTACGGAATGTGACACCTTATAAAAATAATGTGGGCACTTTTTCCTACTGACAGCAGCTAAAAGTGCCTGTGTGAGAGAGAGCGAGTAGGAAAAGAGGTGAGGAAGAAGCTGTGGGAACCAAGCACCAACCGGGTTGCCTGATCTTCTCCAGGAGATGCCAGAATGATGTGAAATGCCATGTTTGACTGGCTTTCAGCTGGGGAGGGAAATCTTCATCCCTCTTATAGAGTTCTTTCTTGATTTCCTGATAAAACCTCCTTTGCAGAAAGTGTTGAGCAGAACAGCTGTCTGGGATTTCAGCTTGGGATTATTTTTATTTTGCTGTGTACCTTTAAGAAATTTCCTCTGTATTTATTTTCCTTTTCATCAACCAGAGAAATAAAATAGTAGTTTTCAGACCCTTTAATTTTCCACTCTACAATTTATACGTAAAGGATTTCTCTGCTCCTCTTCCAATCTTGTCTGTGAAAGGTTGGACAAGATATGCAGGGAAAGAGGACCTTGAGACTTTCCCCAGGAGGAGACTGAAGGGATCCTGTCTGAAGGCAGCCGCATCATTGAGTAGTCTGGACTGAAGCAGGAGCATTCAATGCTGTGTATTCATCCAGGTCCAAGAAGGAGGTGCATAAGGGTGGGAAAATCTAGGTTTCCAGGAAGAGGCACCCATGGAAGCTATTCTGTTTTCCAGCCACACAGATAGCTGATGAATCAATAATCAATCTGAGGTTTCAGAATAGCTTCTAATTGCTGATCAAATCCCTTTGCAAATTCCGTTTTAAGCAGGTAAAAAAAGCTCTGATGGATCAGACCAAGGTCAATCTAAGATTCTCAGTGACCACACAGAGATGCCTCTGGTTTGCCCACAAGCAGAAGGCAGAGACTTATGGCTTTGCCCAACATGTGTTTCCGCACAATTTCACTTTCCTCCATGACACCACACAATATTGGACACTCAGCCATCTCACTATCTAGGAATCCCTAATTCTGGTATCCCACATTAATCTGAATTTTTTTCCAAGTTTCAATTTTTTTCCAAGTCGCAGGACTGGAACTCAAGAGGCTCCTGGTGATTGTCCCAATGTCACTCAGTGTCAGAATCCAATTATATCTTATTTCTAGCTATCTACTCTGAGAAAACCCAATTCTTACTCTCTTTTGGATTCTGTCATACTACAAAGGGGGGGGGAGTAAACACTGGTGTTTATGACTGGCATTCCTACTATCAACTACAAAGAAACATCCTCTGTGGATTCCCTCTCTGGAGTACTAACAATAACAATGCGGCCATCAGCCTTTGATCTCACTCCCTATGAAGCCTCCTTTTACCGGCAGCAAGGAAAAAGGGGGGGAAGATTGCAAGGTTTGGGATCCAATGGATTTAACACCCAGCCATCTGCCAATTTGAATTGACCAGAAGGAATGTGGGGTGGGACTGCCTGGGAACACTTTAAAACATTGAATGATCAGGGGGGTCCCTCAGATCCTATCTAGCATGCCTTCAGTCAGTTTTTCTTAATAAAGATTCCTGTTGGAAGAAACGTTCCAAGAGTTCTGTCTTCTTAAGATGTAAATTGAGGTGGGTCCTTACATTAGACAGGATCTGCAAAATTGGTCAACCTGGAAGGAAGAACCTTGCTGGTGGACTTTGCAAAAATTACCATGTCAGACGACGAAGCAGGGAAGGGGGAAAGCCCCCTGGAGAGGCAGCCGTTGCCCCAACTGGAAACCTACCAAATATCCGGATCTGAAGGGTCAGATTCCTCAGGAGAAGAGGTGGTGGAGACCCGTAACCACAAACCTCGGTGGTCAATGGGCGTTGGAAAGAAAGGCGAGTGGGAAAAGTAATCAAGAAAGGTGACCCTGAGACGGGGGGGGGCAACCAACCAGGATGGAAGCAGGAGATGGGGAGATCCCTGCACACAAGCGAAGATGAAGGAAGCTGGGCACAGCACTTGAACTGGATCCTAGAGAAAGCTATCGACTTGATGAAGAGAACCCTCAGCTCCCTAGGAGAGGAGAATCCTGAGCCCCACGGCCGCACCAACTCCTGGAACCGCAACTGGAGAGACACTGAGGGGGAATTGGAACCTGCAGCCCCGGGGATACCCGCTGATCCAGTAGTCCCCACCCCCCTGCCGACCTGCAGATGGCGATCCGGATGGAAGACAATACCGACGAAGAAGGCACCGATCCATTCAAAGACTTCCGCCGCTGGACGCGAAATTCAAGGGGGAGCTGACACGCTTGGGGTTTTTCCTAACCCAAGTCCTTGGCTACATGGAGAAACACGGGCGACACATCCCTAGCGACAAAGCCCGTATTCGGATCGTGCAATCTGCTCTGGATGGACCGGCCGCCGATTGGTTGGTGAATTTGCATGATTCCAATGCCCCAGAGCTCAACGATTTCAACCGTTTCATGTCCTCTCTGAGAAGGTGATTTGAAGACCACCTGGCTGATCGCAAAGCACGCGAAAGAATCAAAACGATGAGGCAAGGCAGACGGCCAGTAGCCGAATATACGCAAGAATTCCGAACCATTGCCAGCAAGCTGAACTGGCCGGAAGACATCCTCCTTAGCTATTTCAAAGATGGTCTGAATTACGACCTATATGACGCTTGCCTGCCCCGGGGGGACCCACACCAACTCGACGAATGGTACGTCCTGGCAGAGGAAGCAGAGATCGACCTACTGAAGAGGCACCGCCGAGGAAAACAACGGAGCTGCTCACCGCCTGAACCGATGCGCGAACCAGCGAAGCCATCGACTATGGCCAAGAAACCAATGGGCTGTTTCAAATGCGGGAGAGAGGGGCAGTGGGCTGTAGAATGCCGCTCGAAAGCCCCCCAGCACAACCCAGACAGAGAGGGACAGAGGCTGTGGAATCCCCTACCTCCTCCCATCGTGGGGAAAGAGCCCCAGCCTACACCGCAGGGCCGGTGGACACCCCAGATGACAGCTCGGAGGGTGAACCACTGGTAAGTGGATCCATCCCACCCATCTTCAAGACAGTGACTATATTAGCCCCCTCCATGCACGAAGCTGTCAAAGTGAAAGCCTTAATAGACTCTGGCTGCACCCGCTGGCTAATTAGCCCGACGCTAGTGGGAAATTTGGGCATTCCGGTGAGGAGGCTGGAACAACCAATCTCATTTGGCCAGTTAGATGGGTCCATAGCAGGGGGGGTGCCAGTTACCCTAGCCACGTTACCAGTCCACCTATCCCTGGGAAATCATGAGGAAGACATAACGTTTGTAGTGACCCCAGGCATGGAATGCCCGATGATCCTAGGGCTGGAATGGTTAACAAAATGGAACCCCTGGGTAAATTGGAGGACAAAAGAAATAAATTTCCTGAAAGAGGACCCTACAGACTTAAAACCCCAAGGGGATCTACCAAAATTAAAAACGGAAATAGCGTCTATGGGTGAAGAAAAGGGGCTACCAGAAATACCAGAGGAATACAGAGATCTGGCTGAGGTTTTCAGTGAGGAGAGGGCGGATGAGCTTCCCCCCCACCGACCCACGGACTGTGCCATAGAATTCAAGCCCGGGGCAAAACTCCCGAAGCCCAGATTATACTCCATGAGTCCGAAGGAGAAGGAGGAAATGGAGAGATTTATAAAGAAAAACCTAGAAAGGGGATTCATTGAACCAGCCAAGCCTAAGGTGGCCGCTCCGGTCCTTTTTAGAGAGAAGAAGGACGGCTCTCTACGGTTATGCGTAGACTACCGGCTTCTTAATGCAATCAGTGAAAGCAACCTATACCCCCTACCCCTCATGAAGGACATGTTATCACACCTCTCGAAAGGAACTTTTTTTACTAAACTAGATCTAAGGGAAGCATATTACCGCGTGAGAATTAGGGAAGGAGATGAATGGAAAACCGCATTTAATTGCCCAATGGGGTGCTACAAATTCAAAGTTTTGCCTTTTGGATTACAAGGGGGTCCCGCAGTATTTATGCAATTAATCAATGAGGTACTAAGGGAGCACCTATTTAAGGTGGTCCTGGTTTATTTAGACGACATCCTTATCTTCACCGAATCAAAAGAGGAACATGTCAACCTAGTCAGAGTGGTTTTAAAGAAACTGCGAGCCGTCCACCTATATGCCAAATTATCAAAATGTGAATTTCACCAGGAAAGAATAGACTACCTAGGTTACCGCATATCCCCACAAGGCATTGAAATGGACCCAGAAAAGGTCAGGGCAGTATTAGAATGGGCACCACCTCGCACAAGAAAGCAACTGCAAAGTTTCCTGGGTTTCGCAAACTTTTACCGCCAATTCATCCCCTCATTTGCCCAGATAGCCCTGCCCCTCACGAGCTTACTAAAAACGAAGGGAGAATCCTCAGTGAAACAGACGGATGCAAGTGATGTGGCAGAGGGGGCTGTACTATTACAAGAAAATGATGAAGGAATGTTGCAGCCCTGCGCATATACGTCCAGGAAACTCACTGAAATGGAACAGCGCTGGCCCGTGTGGGAGAAAGAGGCATATGGGATACGTTGGTCATTACTTACATGGCGCCAATTCCTTGAAGGCAATAAAATCCCTTTCCAGGTGTGGACAGACCACAAAAGTTTGGAAGCCTTCAAAACACCCAGGAAACTCAACCCCAAGCAAGCCCGCTGGTCCCAGCATTTTCACCAATTCAATTTTAAGCTCAAGCATTTGCCGGGGGGAAAGAACTTTCTGGCAGATGCATTATCTCGCATGCCCCAATATAACAGCACGCGAGCCACTGACTCTAATCCGATCATGGGAGAATCACAACTGGCAGCGCCAGTGACTACCAGAGCCCAAGTTAAATTAAAACCACAGCTGGATAGCCAGACCGGAATTGAATTCCGGAAAAGTTTGGAAACAGATGAATGCTTGCAGAAAAATAAACACGTGTGCACAATGAAAGACGGACTGCCTTGGGTGGGGGAGAAGTTATATATACCGACCACCCAAAGGATCACATTCATGCAACTTTGCCACGACACAAAATCAGCAGGGCATTTTGGATTTGTAAAAACATTGCACTTAATTAAACGGCAATTTTGGTGGCCATCTATGAAAAAAGACATAGAAAGTTACGTGGCCAGCTGCCCAAAGTATGCAACTGCAAAAAGGTTGCAAGGGAAATAGCCAGGACTGTTACAAACAGTGGCAAATCCCTCAGCCCCCTGGAGGGAAATAGCCATGGGTTTTATAGTTGAATTACCAGAAAGCAATGGGAATACTGTTATTTGGATGGTCACGGACCAATTTTCCAAACAGGTTCACTTTATTCCTTGCCAAAAGATCTCCACTGCAAAAGCTTTAGCGAAACGTTTCGTGCAACATATTTACAGTACTTGAGCAATATTTAAGATGTTTTCTAAATTTCCAGCATTCAGATTGGATGGACCTGTTGCCTTTCGCAGAGGTTTCCTACAATAATGCAGTCCACTCCAGCACAGGTTACACTCCTTTTCAAATAGCTACCGGCCAAAGTTTCAACCCCATGCCAGAACTAACCCCAAACGAACCGGCAATCCCATCACTGAAAGAATGGATGGAACAATTACAAAACACCTGGCCAATAGTTAGAAAAGCTCTAGAGGAAGCTAGGCAAGCATACAAAGCACAAGCAGATAAGAAAAGGGTGGAGCCCACACCATTCATTATAGGAGAAATGGTGTACTTGTCTACAAAATACTTAAAATCCATACAACCCTGTAAAAAACTGGACCAAAATATATAGGGCCTTTTCCAATTAAAAGAATCATAAACCCAGTAACAGTAGAATTAGAATTACCCAAGAATCTTAGGCAAATACACCCAATTTTCCACTGCAGTTTGCTGAAAAGAGAACAACAGTCACCCTTACGGCCAAAATCCCCCCCCCACCAACACCAATCATGATAGAAGGGGAGCAACACTTCGAAATAAGGGAAATCCTGGACTCTAGAAAATATCGTGGGGAAACTCAATACCTAGTAGCATGGAAGCACCTCCCCGCCTCTCAAAACGAGTGGGTCCATAAACGTCATGTCAAAGCCCCGAAGCTTTTAAAGAAGTTTCATACAGAGTATCCTAACAACCCAGACTAACTTTTATACCTGTTTTGTTTTCTCTACAGGTGGACCTCTCTTATTTTTAAGGGGAGCTGGATGTCAGAATCCAATTATATTTTATTTCTAGCTATCTACTCTGAGAAAACCCAATTCTTACTCTCTTTTGGATTCTGTCATACTACAAAGGGGGGGAGTAAACACGGGTGTTTATGACTGGCATTCCTACTATCAACTACAAAGGAACATCCTCTGTGGATTCCCTTCGAGAGTACTAACCATAACAATGCGGCCATCAGCCTTTGATCTCACTCCCTATGAAGCCTCCTTTTACCGGCAGCAAGGAAAAAGGGGGGGAAGATTGCAAGGTTTGGGATCCGATGGATTTAACACCCAGCCGTCTGCCAATTTGAATTGACCGGAAGGAATGTGGGGTGGGACTGCCTGGGAACACTTTAAAACATTAAATGATCAGGGGGGTCCCTCAGATCCTGTCTAGCATGCCTTCAGTCACTTTTTCTTAATAAAGATTCCTGTTGGAAGAAACGTTCCAAGAGTTCTGTCTTCTTAAGATGTAAATTGAGGTGGGTCCTTACACTCAGGAAGTTTTCATGCCTGAGGATTAGAACTCAGAGCCAGATGACTTTCCTGCATAAGGCAGGACTAGAACTCAGTCCCCTGATGATTGGCTCCAAGTCACTTGGCTCCAATCCCACCTTTATTTTGAAGGTGGGATTAAAACTCCAGTGATTGGCAGAAAGTCCCCAGTCACTCCTGCTCCCCCCAAAACAAAAGGCTCCTTCTGTGCCTCCTTGCTCCCCCTCCCCTCACCTGAACAGACAGCTGTCACACAAGCCCTTGTCCCACCCCACCCCTGGTGCCCAGGTCAGGCAGCGCTGTTCCCAGCCCTGGCAGGCGGGTCGCCCGAGCCCCCTTTTCCCTCCCATCGCCTCCTCCCTGCAGGAGCCTCCTTGGGGCCAGCCGGGAGTCTCGCCGGGAGCTGGTGGGAGCACAGCAGGCCGAGAGTTAGGGGCTACAGGGATGGAGGGTGGGTGCTCCCTGGGTCTGAGAGCGGGAGGAGCCCTGGAGGGGTGGTGGTGCAGGGGAGGGGGCTTCCTCCTTCCCCTGGAGAAAAGCCGGATGTCATGGTTCCGACAGACAGGTACGAATAAAGCAGAACTCCAAGGCTTGAAAATTCCTCAAAGAACATGTTTATTAGTTACAAAGTATCAGCACAGTCAAGAATGAAACCAAATCTGGATACACATGTAACAATTCCGCAATACAAAGTTAGAAATCCCACCCATAAAGCTATGCAAGCAACTACGTTCCCCAATGCAGTCATTTGGCGGGCTTTTTCCACAATGCCCAGCCTGCCGGCTCAGGAACAACCAATGACCTTGGTTCCCATGGGACAAAAGACTATTATGACGAGCGAAGCCCCTGGGAAACCCTCCCTCATCCGTTCTATGTGGCAATGCAGAATGAGCAGGAAAATGGCTGTAGCCATGCTCAGTCGCAGGGCTGACATCAGGCGCTCCGCATTTGACCCCTGCCCTTCTCCAGCTCCCAGCGCCTCCTTTGGCTTCGCTTGGCTGGGCGGTCCCAAATTTGCCCGCCAGGAGATCCCCCGCTGGTCTCACCAGAGCGCCACCTGACCCTTCCCACAGGGACGCCCTTCCTCCTCAGGAGCCCCAGGGATCCGCCACCCCTCCGCAGCCACTGCTGCCCCCGCCAGAGGACCCCACAGCCCCGGAGGGGCTCCAGCACCCTTCGGACCTTGGCCAAGCCCTCTGCGGACCCAGCCAGGCTGAGCTGGAGGGCCCGAAAGAAGGTGGGAATCTGCAGACGATCCCCCTGTGATGGCCGTTCCAGCAGCTCTGTCATCCTAGGAGAGGCTCAGTCTGCCCCCTGTCCGACTTCTCAGACTGGCCCTCCCGCTGGGTCCCTCATTCTTCCACTGGGGTAGGGACCAGATCTGGCCGGGACCGACTGATCCTCCATGGGAATTTGGGTCGGTGGTTGAGTCAGGCCGGCTGGCTGGCTTTCGCTCTGCTCCCGAATGGCAGAGCTGCGTAAGGGAAGGTCACAAACGTGCTCCAGACACTTTGTGGCAGCTGATCAGGGAGGAAAACTGCATGTAAGGAAAAAACGGGAGGGAGGGAGAGAGAGTGAAAGAGAGAAAGAGAGAGAGAGAGAGAGACAGACAGACAGACAGAGACTTCTGAAGAGGGCAGCATTTTCACTGGTTTGATCTCTGAACTTTTGCGTATATCTGGCTGATTCCTGTTCAGTTATTTGCAGTCACAAAATCATCCAAAGAGAAGGAAAGCGGAAGGGATTCCTTTCCTTTCCCCTTCCTCTTTTCGGGCAGCTGACACAGACTGAATGCAAATCCCTCCTTCACTGGGATCACCTGGATTTTGTGGTGGGACAGGAGATCACACAGAAGCGACCCCTTCTCTTTATTGATTCATGAGAGTGGCCTGGACCCCCATCTTATGTGCCACATCCCTGGGTGCGTTGATGCAAAGGAATAAAATATAAAACCCAACAAAATGACAGCAATCACAAAAAGTAAAATTCTATGGTGCCCAAGAAGCCATTTTCCCCCTCACATCCTTTGGACTGGAGTCTCAACCTGCCCTCTGGATTTGGGGGGGGGGAGAACTGGCCATTTGGGGTGTCCTTGTCGCCCAATAAGAGGGTGCGAGGGGGGTGCTGGGTTGCACAGAAATCCTCATTCCCCTGGCAGGAGCAGCCGTGGGAAATGTGGGCCAACTCGGCCTCTTGGGATGGCAACATCTGGCCAAGAGGAGCTGGAGGGACCCCCCCCCCTGTCTGGCTTGGAGGGAGGGGCCGGTGCTCTCAGAGAGAGCCGCTCTTCCAAATATCCCGGCTATTCCTGGCTTCAAAAAGGGACCACCAGGGGGCGCCCTCCGCAGGTGGTGCAGTCCTGGCAGCCCGCGACCCTCAGAAGGGAACTGAGCATGTGCGGCTGTCCCTTGCCCGCTTCTCTCACTCCCCCCAGCCTGATGAAAAGGCCCCCAGGGGGAACAAAAAGTGAGAGTCCTTGCAGCCTGGGGGCTAAAAGAGGACCACCTGTGCGACCTGCCCAGACCCAGGTGGGCTGAAAGCTCCCTCTGGCGAGGGTGGAGCTGGAGACCTTCCTCCCCAGCCAGACCTTCCCGGCCTCCGTTCAGACTGGCTGGCTGGGCTTGGCTCCCCTGGCTTGACTTAAAAAGATCCGTTTGTCGACCGTTGGGAATTACAATGGCACAGAGGGAAGTTATTGGGGACCAGTCCTCACACTTACGACCGTCGCAACATTTCCACGGTCACACAATCAACATTCAAGCCTGTGGCAGCCGGTGTGTGTTTGCCACGGTTGCTGCAGTGTCTCGGGGTCCCGTGATCCCAGTCTGCAACTCTCCCAGCCGCCTCCCAACAAACTGAGTCTCACTTAACGACCTCGTGGCTCAGTTCACAACTGAAGTGATTCGCTTAATGCCCAAACGGTCACAAAGTGGGCTCAGACTCCCTGAACAACCTGCTTGCTTCACAAAGGAGAGCCTGGTCCCTTTTGTGGTCATAACTGGAGGACTCCCTGCATCCCGAGGGTTCTATGCAGGTAGTCCTCGACTTATGGCCACAATTCAGCCCAAAATTTCTGCTGTTAAGTGAGACATTTGTTAAATGAGTTTTGCCCCATTTTACAACCTTTCTTAACAGTTGTTAAGCGAATCACTGCAGTTGATAAGTGAGTCACCTGGTTGTTAAGTGAATCTGGCTTCCCCCTTGACTTTGCTGGTCAGAAGGTCACAAAAGGGGATCATGTGACCCCCCCTGGGACACTGCGACCGTCATAAATATGAGTCAATGCCAAGTGTCCAGATTTTGATCACGTGACCATGGGGATGCTGCAACGGTCATAAGTCTGAAAAACGGTCACTATTTCCAGGGCGGCTGCAGAAGCCCCTCCAGAGCCGCCAATCCCTTCATAGGCCAGGCAGGCGGTTGAGGAGGGTTTTTCCAATCTCAGGTCCAGGCCAATCAAAGCCTCAGCTGGTGACGTCAGGGGCTCCCCCGAACCCCATTGGCCGGAGCTCACCATGGCAACATCCAGCATCCTTGGTGGGGCTGGACCGCTGGAGTGGATGGCCGGCTCTGTGGGCCTCGCCAGGGTCTCGCTGGTCTGGGCTTGTCCGGAGGAAGAGACGGTTCCTGTGAAGGCCCATTTGGGGGAGGAGATGAGAAAAGGGGGTTCAGCCCCAGCACCCCAGAAGGGCTCCTACCTGCCGTGTCAGGAGCCTCCCTACCTGGGACCAAACTCCCCACCCGCCACCTGGAAGGTGCAGGTCTCCAGAGATGGACTGGGGCCAGCCGGCCGGCAGCCATGCTTTGTGCTGGGAAAACTCTGCAAGATTCAGGGGCCCCAAACGTGGCTTCAGGATGTCCCAGTTGGATGGGCCTTGGGCCCCCAAAGGTAGAAATTGACCTGGTCCAAGGATTTGGAGAAATTAACCAAAAAGGGACACCGTTGGCCAGATATAATTATTTCCCAAACACTCTCCACCTGGGGACTGAAGTACTTACTTATTTTTATTTTTCATAAAGTTGACTTTTATCCCACCTTTATTATTTCTCTAAATAGGTCAAGGCAATGAACATAACTTTGGCTCCATCCTTCCCTCAACAACAACTTTGTGCGGTGGGCTAAGGCTGAGAGAGAGAGACCGTCTCAAAGTCACTTGATAGTTTTAACCCTAATTTATTCCCTCTTTGGAGATTAAGGCTACAATGAAAAGGAAGTAGACAATAGAAGCCTAGAGCTGAAAGGGACCTTGAAGGTCATCTGACTGACTCACTGACTGACTGGTTGATTAATATCACCAAATTGGTATTGACTCTCAGCAGCCACATAGATAGATTTTCCCCATGGAGATCTGTCCCCAGTCTGCTCCTTCGGGTCTCCCAACCTGCCCCCATCCCCACTCTAGCTGCTTCCTGGGGATCCTTCTCTTCCTCCCTTTCCTTCACTTTTCCCAACATGGCAGACTTCTCCAGGGAATTCGGTCTGCATTTATTGACAGCATTGAAGTCAGTGTGGACTCTGAGTGACCACAGAGGCAGATGGATGACCTGTCCCCAGTCCGGACTTTCAGGTCTCCCCAAAGTTCACCCATCAACACGGTAATCAAATCCACTAATCTTACCCCAAATTGTCCTCTCCTTCTCTTTCCTTCCACCTTTCCCAGCATTAGGAACATCTCCAGAGAGCTGGTTTTCTCTTGATGTGCCCTCAGATAGGCTATTTTGAAGCTGGTGCTGTGTGGCTGAGAACTGATCCTGATAGATTATATCTAAAGGGCCCTTTGGCAGGAGACCCCCCTGCAGATTGTCCGTTGGTTCTTAACTCCTGCTGCATCTCATGCTAGCAGAAGATAATGGACTCCAAAATTGTAGGAAAAAGCCAGAGTGGAGAAGGCAGGTTAGCAAAACTAGCCCTGAACGGAGAGAGGATGTGATTGATGTGTCTCTCCATTTCTCAAACAGGTCGGCAACAAGGAGGAAATGGTCATACCGTCAATGTCCTTGGGTGATCTCTCAGCGACCACTGATGGTCCCAACCTCCAGGCTGATGAGCTGAGAGACGCCTTTGACTTCCAGACCCAGGAATTCCAGAGAGACGATCAATGGATGGAAGAGCAGCACGGCTGTCTCCAGCAGACACTAGATCAACTTAAGACCACAATGGAAGACCTGCAGAAAACCTGAAGAAGATCATGCCATCAGTTACAGGAGAACAAATCTTTTGTGAACTACATTGAAGAACTCCACAAAGAACTGTGCGAGGTCACTAGCCAAGTGTCCACCTCAACCAAGAGAAGGCTGACTGAGAAGGACCTCGAAGAGGCGAGGAACCTTCGACCAGAAGTCAAGAAGCACCTCTATTCTGATTGATTGATTGATTGATTGACTGACTGATTGATTGATTGATTGCTTGATTGAAAGAGTGGGATGGGCTAATGTGATAGACAAAGCTGGTTCCATAGATAGCCCAGCCCTGTACTGTGTATACCTGGATATAAAGGCAGGACGGCCTTGGAAGGTCTTCTCCCCTGGGATAGGCTGCTCCTCTGAGACCTTTCCCTCTCAGGCACCCTTGGCAAGGCGATGGGCTCTTTCTCGCCTTGCTGGTCTTTTGCCTGAGCAGACCCTGGAGTGGTCCTCAGGGTTGTCCTCTGGCCCAGATCGGGAAGCACCAGCGCTGGAAGCTGAACCGTCTTCCTGGCCTCCGTTGGAGCTGCGGAAGACTTTGTAAGCAGAGGCAGGAGCTGCGTGGCTCGCCGAGTGGCTGAGTCAGGGGAAGTGGACGGGTGGGAGCCAGAGAAATGGGCTTCCTGGGGGTCCCACTGCTGCTGGTAAGGATTGACCTGAAGGTTGGACTGATCACTGTCCACTGAAGGGATTGGCAGCTCTGGAGGGGCTTCTGCAGCCGCCCTGGAAATAGTGACCATTTTTCAGACTTATGACCGTTGCAGTACCCCATGGTCTCGTTGTGGGAAAAAGAGCTCATTGTTTTTACAGAGCTGGGAGAGGACATGCTAGCCTGTGGAGTGAATACATTGCATACATTTTAATCTCATGAGCCTAGCTTGAAGCTGGAGAATTGTATCCAGGAAGGTCTCTGCTACGCTGAAAACCCTCCTAACCAGAATCTACTGATAGGATAGCAACCTTAGAGACAACCCCTAGGAACTAACAACCATAGAAGGAAATTCGTAAATAAGGGCCGGGGGCGATAAAATTAGAGTAGTGGGAGATGTAATCAGGGGCAGAGATAATTATTATTCCCTTTAGGCACTTTTGAGAGGTTGTGAGGACAGGATTACAGCCGGATTACTAAGCCGATGAAGAAGAGGTGGGAGGTGAACGTTTAAGGGCAATGGAGAATATAGAGAGCGAATATTGAAGGTTTAAGGTGTGTCCACTGTGTGCTTGCAAAGGAGTACAAATAAATTACCATTGTTTTCCTTTGGAAGTTTTGCCTTGTGGTTTTTATTTCAACTAGACAACGAATTCCACGTTGTTATTGCGACACAGGAACTAAGTGGTTAGAGTAGCGGGAAAAGGGAGTCGGAAGAGACCCCGGAGGTCATCTGTCCCACCGTCCAGCACAGGGCCTCCTAGGGCAGGTTTCCCACCCTGAGCAGCTTGAAGATGTCCGGACTTCGACTCCCAGAATTCCCTAGGCAGCACTCAAGGTCCTCAATCCTCTCTCACTGCTTTAGCTGTTCCTCACACTGCCTGCAAGGAGCGGTCTACAGTCCGGCCTTTCAGTCCCAGCTGGCCCACCAGGCAGCGAGGAGGACAGCTAAAGCTGGCAAAGACCCCGCAGCGTCCTCCATTTTGTGGCCTCTTTCCTGAGGGGAATCTTCCTCCCTCCATTTCAAGGGGGGGGGGAAACCGCAGCGAGATTTTCTCTCCTCTCCAGCCGGGGGTCAGGGAAGGTTCCCCAAAGGGGGGAGGTTGGGGGGCAGAGGGGGTTTCTTTTGGGGAGGTCCCAGAGGATCCCAGGGCTGGAGGGTCCCCCGGAGGTCACCTAGTCTGACCCCGGCCCAAGCAGGAGCCCCTACCGCCCCCCTCTGGGGCCCCTGAGCTGCTTGTGTGCCCTTGGAGGGCCGCGTGTCCCATCAGATAGGAAAGCGGGGAATGGGGCTGTGGCCCTCCCTGGGCTGCCTTCCTCTCCCCCTCCTGCCAGGGATCGGGAGGAAGGATGGACGCTGCTGCTTGACGGACTTTCCCCCCCCCCGAGTCTGGACTGGGCGGATGGCCCCAAAGCGCCTCCCCAGCCGCCCCTTCCAGAGGTGGAGACCACAACTCCCATCGTCCTCAGCCCCTGCTAGGCAGTCCGCAGAGGCCGAAGACGGAGTTCTGGAGGAGGCTCTTCTGTCCCCCGAGGGGGCTGGTGGGCTCAGTGGTCGCAGCCGGAGAGGAGGAGGAGGAGGAGGAGGAGGAGGCCCTCCTGGAAGAGCCCCGCCAGCCATTCCTGCCCCAGGGAGGTTTGGGGCAGGAGAGCCTCGCTCAGCCCCCGGGAAGCTTTGGCGACTCTGCCCAGGTCTGAGACGTCGGGAAGGGGCTGAATCCGCAGGGCGCCCCCTGCTTTGCCCAGTCGTGGCTTGGAGCAGGCTAAGAACCAGCCAGGATGGCTCCCAAGCCAGGATCAGGGTTGGGGGCTCATAGGGAAGTCCGGTTAACTGTGGTGTGCTTCCCCTCTGATGGCCGTAAGAAACCATGGTTTGTGCGTTACACAAGACCGGCCGATGACTGGGGATCCCTTCGGGTGTTTGTCTTGTTTTCCAAAACGGAGGTCACATCTTCAGACCAGTCTGGGGGGCCACGGGGGACCCTCCTCTTCCTCAGGGTCACGGAGGGAGGCCAGCCGCCTTTCCCCCCCCGGGCAATGCCGGACCCCCTTGGGAGAGCTGGCCCTGCATGGCTTCTCCCCGACAGGAGCCTCTCCTGGAAAGAGAGGCAGCCCAAGTGAGGCTGGAGAAACCCACAGGCAACCCTGGAACCCATAAACCAGGTTACTCTCTTCCCAGGAATGGGAGGTTTGGGGTCTGCCCTGGACCCCCTCCTCCTTCCTGGCCATCCCTGGCCTTCTCTATGGGTCTCAGCTTGGCTTTCCCTGAGCACCCATGCATGGGAACAGGTGGCAGGGGAACATGGAACATGGGCTTCCACATTCCTGGGTCTCTGAAGATGGAAGTTGAGTTTTGCAGATCAGCTTTCCATCTGCAACACGAGGGTCCTGAGCTCCCCTTCCCCCCTCCCCTTCCTTCCTTCCATCCATGGGGCGAGAGGCTGCTTTGATTTCCCCATCTCTTTTCACTTGGTTTTTTTTTCTAACTTCTCTCTGTCTGCTTCTTTGTGTGTGTGTGATTTTTTTTTAACTCTGCAAAGTTCTGGTAACTAGTTTTTCACTAAAGTTGATTTTGTTCAATAGACTGGCTGCACTATTGCATCAGCCTTTTGTGTGGTGCCCTTGAGCATTAACTTTCAAAATAAAGTAAACTTTGGTTTCAACTCAGCAGGCAGCTATTTCAGATCCGTGACATGCTCAGGCATTAACTAGCCCCTGCCATTCAAATGGTCAGCAAGAATTCCCATCTCTTGCCCAATCTCACACTTGGCTACAACATCCATGGCAACTATTGGAGCACTTTCCGCACTTCAGATGCCTCGCTGGACATTCTCTCTCCTGGAGAAGGGAATGTCTCCAACTACGGCTGTGGAAGGAAGGACGACCTCTTGACTCCTCTTGATGGAGCTGACAGGGACATCTCCATCCAGATGTCAATGTTAGCAGGCACCTACAAAGTCCCCCAGGTTTGTGTGTGTTTTTCTGTATCTGGTAAAGGGAGAGGTGGTGGGTGAGCAATAGAATTC
This sequence comes from Azemiops feae, assembly GCA_023970755.1. Lineage (NCBI taxonomy): Eukaryota > Metazoa > Chordata > Lepidosauria > Squamata > Viperidae > Azemiops > Azemiops feae. Next base: position 62,256 of record JALGBA010001460.1, read on the forward strand.
AAGAGCTGCTTTTCTGTATATTAGCAAAAATGTCAGCTATATTTTAACCTATTATGTTCATGTTGAAATTAATCCTAAAAGGCCTGAAATGCAAGGAAATTCAACATTCTCTGGAGAAGACATTCTACCAACTATTTAACTGATCAAAAAATATCCCTAGTTGTTGGGGCTTCTATTGGCATGTTCATTTTCACATATAAATAATGCCTGCCATATCCAGTTGGATTGAAGTTGGCAATAGTAGCATTTTATCTATCTAAAAAGTGGCATAAAAAGGACTCTAGGAATTGTAGGCCAAATAGACTAACAGATATTGTGGCCAAAATTTATGCCACGATCCTCTTAGTTTAACTTGAGAAAAATGCATTCCTTGCAGAAGAACCAGAAGGTTTTAGGTAGAGTTAAAAACTGTATAGATTTTATAATAAATGATGCATAAGTTAATCTAATATTGGCAACAAATTTCTCTTGAAATATCTAATTACAAAATATATCAGTGAGGTAAACCATGGTTTGCTGGCTTTATAGATGTCAGTGCAGCCTTTGACACAATAAACAGAGAAACATTTTGTAGGAAATTGATTGCCCTCAAAGTGGGGCTCAGACTATGGCTCTGATCCAATCCCTTTGTACAAGTCCTTGTTTGAGAGGGAAGTTTGGGCTCACTGGAGCCACGAGAAGAAGGATCAACTCTTATCAAGGGGGAAGGAAAGGGTGTATATTTGAACCCTTGTTATTCAGTATAGATATGAATGACTTGCTAGGACTAATGAAGGATCTAAAAACGGATCATAAATAAATGTTATTTCATTCTTTAACAAAAATTACTAAATAGGTGGACCAGCAAAATGCAGTGGAGATAGTATACTTGCATTTCAGAAATCCTTTGACAAAGTAAACCACCAACTACTTCTTGGTGAGCTAAAAACATTCGGGAGAGACAGCATCCCCACCACGTGGACTCAGCGTGTGGCCCTCAATGGAACTCCATCTGCGTGGAGGGAAATAAGCAGAGGGACACCCCAAGGCTCCGTTTTACACCCAGTTGTAAGGACCTGCCTCAGCTACCTTCCCAAGAAAGTAAAACTCTTGAAGCGGTTTGCATTTCAAAAGGAACTTTTACTGAGAGCGAGTGATTGCAGAGAATCCTGGCAGAGTCTGACAATTCCTACATGAAGCATTAAGTAATTCCCCCTGTTCAGCCCCCACCCCATGCCCCGTGTCCATCCATAGCCAATAAAACGTCGCAAAGGTGTTGTGAGAACTCTGGAGGCAGGAGGGTGAGAAGAGGTCGTCCTCGGATCATCATGACCTTGAGTGCCAGGCTGGAACCGGTTGAGAGGGAGCCTGTGCAGATGGTTAATTGTCCCCCCCACAACTCCCAAGCAGTTACAGCAAAAGCAAAAGCATGCAAAACAATTCCCCCACAAAGCCTTCCCCCCTCAGAATGGCAGCGTTCTGGTCATAAAAGACTTAGATGAGGGAGTAGAAGGGGAACTCATCAAATTTGCACATGACACTAAAGTGGCAGGAGTAGCCAAAACCCCAGAAGATAAGCTCGGGATCCAAAAAGGTCTTGACAGAATTGAACAATGGGTCTATCGAACCAAATGAAATTCAGTGTAGAGAAAAGTAAGGTTTTACACTTGGGCACGAAAAACCAAATGTACATGTACAGATTAAGGGAAACCTGGCTCAATAGCAGTGAGAGGGATCTTGGAGTCCGAGTGGATGATCACTTTAATATGAGCCAGCATTGTGTGGCAGCAGCCAAAAAAAGCTAATACAATCCTAGGTTGCATCAACAGAGGGAGAGAATCAAGATCACGTGAAGCATTAGGGCCGCTTTATAAAAGCCTTAGGAAGACCACACTTAGAATACTGCAACCAGTTTTGGTCGCCATGTTATAAAAATCATGTAGAGACTCTGGAAAGAGTGCAGGAAAGATGATTAAGGACCTGGAAACTAAAACATATGAGGAATAGTTGCAGGAATTGGACATGGCTGGTGTAAGTGAAAAGGACTAGGGGTGACATAATAGCAGTGGACCAATATTTGAGGGACTGCCACAAAGAAGAGGGAGGGGGGTCCACCTATTCGCCAAAGCACCAGAAAGCAAGGCAAGAAACGATGGACACTAATCAAGGAGAGAAGCAACCTGGAATTAAGGAGAAACTTCCTAACAGCCAGGACAATTAACCAATGGAACAGCTTGCCTTCAGAAGTTGCAGGTGCTTCATCACTGGAGTTTTTAAAGAAAAGATTGGACAGCCACCTGTCTGAAATGGTATAGGGTCTCCTGCTTGAGCAGGGGGTTGGACTAGAAGACCTCCAAGATCCCTTCCAATTCTTTTATATTGTTATAGGGTCTGTTATAGGTAAAAATGTTTAGCGTGCTAAATATCTCTCGGAACACGCTGATTTACACCGTTAATGAGATATTTCCATAGTTACACTTTGGATTGTATACCCTGTGAAGACGCCTTGGATCCTTATGTCATAATAATTATCTAATTATTTAGAACATTTGCAGTACTCAGCTGACCCTGAAGACACAGATAAGCCTCCAGCTAGCTTTAAGGACTTGCTAAAAGAATGCAAATGAACAGCTGCCTGCAGGAGTATAAATCTTTCCATTTTGCACCATCCAGTCAGAGCTGAAGAAGCTTCTTGGATGAGAAGCGAAAAGTCTTCAAAGAAAAACCAGAAGGTCCAGTTGCCTCGTGAAAAAGCATCTTTGGGATAGCCCAATCACAGCCTCTGAGGAGTATCTTGGGGTGAATAAAAGGACTTCAGCTGCTGCCTTCAGAGCTGATTTGGGAATTTACACAATTTCTTCTTTCTCTAAAATCAGAAAATATGGGTATTGGCATAAAATTTAACCTATGGAAACTAACAGACTCAGAAAATTGTAGCTGTTAGAACAGACAAAACTTCAATTAAACACCTCTTAGATTATACAACTGGCAAATTGTATTAGCACCTGAGGTCTCCCTGTTTCTTGTACAACTGGAGAAGAAGCTCAAAAGATTCCTCCACAAAGAATCTGGGCTATAGAAGCAGAAAAAGATTCAGCAATCCTCAAAAATTATAATAGGCCCTTTACTGGAATAGAATACTTCAGTTGGCATTTGCACGTGTTAATCTAATTGAGGTAAATTGTAGGGGTGATACAGTAATATGATTTAAATTATTGTTTTTAAATGTTTAGTGTTTTCCATTTTTATTATACAATCTTGCTAATATTCTGTCTTTAATATTTTAAACAATATCCGATTAACAAACTATTCTAATACATTCATGAGAACCAGGTTGGATTTATTAAAATCTAATATTTTGGACTTAATCTGACCCCAAACATAACACAGCATTCTTCATTGCTTTTTCAGATCATTGATGAAAGAGCTGGAGAGGCTCTGAGTGATAAAAGTCAATTCCCTTTTTTCCACCAGATGCTCCCCAAAGAAGGGTTCCAGGACCCAGCAATTGTCCAGCTGCTGCTCCATTTCAGATGGGCCTTGATTGGCCTCTTTGCTTCAGACACAGAGAAGGGGGAGGATTGCATGAGGACTTTCACTCTCCCTCCCTCAGCCACAACCATCCCAGACTGGCCCATAAACACTGACCCTGCCAGCCATCATGGCTTGGTCCAACCATGGTTTTACTGCAAAGCTTTTTGATCAGAGTAGATGTAAGCCCACATCACCATCATACCATATGCTGCAATCCTGGCTGACCATAAGACTCAATGCTGGTCAGTTGGGTGATATTGGGGCCGGTGTGCCCCAAGCACACTCAGAGCCTACTTTTACCCCAAGTTCATGTTAACCTGTGTAAACCACCATCTCTAACCTACAGGCTGTTTTGCAAACTGATTTTCTCATTGCCTGTCTTTCACCGGCGAGGCAGTCCCTGTTGTATAGCGACACACTCTTCAGAAGAATGTGCAGCCTTTCCAACATCTTTATTTTGTGGCTGCCGCTACCTCGTTTTGGGCCAGGTGTTTGTGGCTTCTGTTGTTGTTTATTTCTCCTGGAGTTAAGAACGCTTCTTTGTGATGCAGACCAAGGAAACCTGGAATTAACCAAACCACCTTGAGCCCTAATAACCAACTTTATTACTGGCAGGGGAAGAAAAAATGGGGGAGGGGCTGATTTTTGTTTTTGTTGTTTGTTTTGTGTTATGTTTTGTGGTTGCTGCACAAGCTGCAGAATGAAACCTGACAATCTCCTGAAGACCAGCGGGAGACAGATTGGTGTGGATGCAAGCCTGGGCTTTGCAGGGGGGTGTGTGTGTCAGCTGGACGGTTGGCCCTGATCCTCCTTCCTTTGTCCGATTTATCTCGGCTGTGCAAGTTCTCCAAAACCTGCTCCTGTGCACCGGCCACCTGGAGGAATACCAGGCTCTGGGGAAGAAGGGCTGCTGGAGGATGCTGTTGAGCCCTGACCGTTTATTGGAAGCCATTTCCCACCTGGTCGGGTAAGACATTAAAAGTCCAAAGAGCTTGGCTATAGAGAGAGAGGGGAGGGGAGGGGGAGGGAGAGGGAAGGGGGAGAGAGACAGAGGGGGAGAGAGAAAGAGGGAAAGGGAGGGTGGGAGAGGAAGAGGGAGGGGAGCGGGAGAGGGAGGGAGAGAGAAAAAAGGAGAGGGAGGGTGAGAGATGGAGAGGGAGGCAAGGGGAGAAGAAGAGAGACGGAGGGAGAGAGAAAGAAAGGGAGAGGGGAGAGGAAGACAGAAAGGGAGAGGAAGAGGGAGGGAAGGGAGAGGGAGAGAGAAAGGGAAAGGTGGGAGAGGGAGGGGAGAGAGAAAAAGGGGAGGGAGAAGGAGAGGGGGAGAGGAAGAGGAAGAGGAAGAAAGAAATGGGGAGAAGGAAACTGAGGGAGAGGGAGGCAAGGGGGAGGAAGAGGGGCAGAGAGAAAGAGGAAGGAAGGAGAGAGGGAGAGATGAGAGGGAGATGGAGAGAGAGAAAGGGAGGGAAGGGAGGGAAGGGGAGAGAAAGAAAGGGAGGGAGAAAGAGGGGGGAGAGGAAGAGAGAAGGGGATCAAAGGGGGGGGGGGTCAGACAGCCACTAACCTTTGCAGTGATTTGCATTCATTTGTCTAAATGTTGCAAGATCCAGACTTCTGTAGCCCATTCAATATCCACAAGCATTTTAAATAACCACATGCTTGTTTTTAATCCACATTATATGTCCACCTGGTTATTTTTAACTTGGTTTGGATTTCTTTATTTATGAACTGTTGTTAAACACCCATGGAGGGTGGGCAGCCATAGAAATTCTCTAAATTGAGTCATTCATTCAATCACTTTATCGATGATTCAGGTAATGATTTCTCTAACTTGGTGATTCTTCTCACCTGCAGATCTTGTCTGATCTCGCCGTACTTGATCTCTTAGGACCTTGTTCACGTTCTCTACAGCACAACTCAAGCTGATGTTTAGACAGGCCAACACATACAAGCGCCATTCTGACATAAAGGTGAAGACCATTGGGATGGCTTTCTTCTCGGAGGTGAGCAGATGTTGTGGTGCACCTCAACGTTCTGGAGGTCAAGGAAAGTGGCCCAGGGTTCACGAGAACTTTGTTGTTAGAAACTAGAAGTTATGGATGCTCCATCACTGGAGGTTTTGAAGAAGAGATTGGACAGCCATTTGTCTCAAATGGTAGACCATGCGTTGAATTAGCAGGTCAGTCCCAGAATTTGAAATGGTGTGTTGTGCAGGTTCTGAGGTTTTGCTTGATAAAAAATACAGGAAACCAGAAGTTGCCTTTAAGCTTTACATTTTTATTCAGCTGAACAAAGACGGGCTCCTCTAAAAGAGAGAAGCCCCGAATGAGAAGAAATCCTTGTATTTATTCCTTCTGATTACATAAGCAACCCACCCGGCAAAGCTGACACACATAAGATAAAGATTTCTCCCAGTAAGTCTGGCACACTGTAGAAGTAGCTAAAAATGTTCCCTTTGGGGGGTTTCCCTAAAGACATCGTACGTTCCCGGGTGGGTTAGGACATGGGGTGTTTTCCTTGCTGCCCTTTCATGACCTGCATCCATGACTCTGCAAGTGCCCAAAGACAGCAGGGCCATCTGCACATATTCACAACTGATACTTCCTATGCTGTCTCCTAATTTGGGTCAACAGGTGAACAATTTGCACGCTGGCCATCTGGGCAGTTCAGATCTGGGAAACCAGGTGAGCATGCTTATTTAGAAGTGAGGGTCCTTGGTGCTCTCTGAACTTGGTGGATTTCTTGCACACGTTTCATGATCCAACTACGTGACATCATCAGTGCTAGAAGGGAGTGGGATATGCCAGGAGGAGGAGGAGGAGGAGGACTGTGGAGTCTTTGGTGCTCTCTGAGCTTGGCTGTTCTCTCACAGAGATTTCATGGCCCAACTAGGTAACATCGTCAGTGCTAGAAGGGAGGGGGATAGATAGATAGATAGATAGATAGATAGATAGATAGATAGATAGATAGATAGAGAGAGAGAGAGAGAGAGAGAGAGAGAGAGAGAGAGAGAGAGAGAGAGAGAGAGAGAGAAATTTATTACAGATCAAGACCAGTACAAAAGTAACTTAACCAAGCAGGATCCAAAAGTACAATTAACAGTTTAGTAGCCTAATTCATGGAGTCCTTTTGTTAACAAGGCTGGATATGGTATACCTTTATGGCTAAGGCATGCAATTTATCTATTAATGCACATTACAGTATGCCAAGGTTGCTTTTTTGTAAGAATCTGGTGTATAATCTTCCAGAAGTCCCAGGTAAAAGTAAGCATGAGAGGCTAGTCAACTAAAAATCCTGACGTGACCTAAATATTGTCTATCAGGAAGTTCTTTTCTATTCCAATTTCTTCATCCAGGAAGCTTTATGTAAAATTCACGGGTTGAGGTTTTTAAACTTTGTGTCCAAAGTCCAGAAGTATCTACCTTAAATCATAATGGATATGGCCTACATCAGAAGAAACAAGTGTGCAATCAGATAGTTTTATATATGGGAATAAACCAGTGAAATCAGAGGAAATGGGGAATACAACAAAGAAACAAAATAATATCAGAACAGTCTGGCCTTCGTATAGTCAGTCCGTGTTCTCAGTGGGGGCGCTTGTTGGGAGATCGTTATGATGGGTGATATTGTCACCGAAAACTAAATATTGCTGGTTATTAGATGCGTTTAACCAGGAATTAGGCAAGTTTTGCGAGACTATGGGGACATCATCCACAACGGCAAGGGTAACCCCAGCGTTTGTTTGGGGCACTGAAGCAAGCCTCTCTCTCTCTGCCTCTGGTCGCCCTCTGATAGCCACTTTCTCAGCAGAATCCCCAACTATCCCCCACGTAAATTTATGTCAGTTTTGGGGGGGATACAATTGGGGGTCATCTTGTGAGGGGGTGTTAAAGGCACTTCCGACTCTAGTGAAGGTGGTAGATGGGTTGTATCTTTAGAGTCTGCAGGCTTAAAGGGCACTGTGCCCTGGGACAGTTTGTCTTTCTGCTGTTTATCAGGGTCTGAGTAAGTCAGTGTGGTTATCCCACTGTCAGCCTGCGTGACAATACTTTTTTTTTTTGCTATTGAGGAAATAGTAGATTGTTGGGTAACTATGTTGTCTCTGCCTTTTGAAAAAGCACCTTTGGGACAACCATGTCCTGGATGACTGAGAATCTCCATAGACATATCGGTTTAATTGTACTACTGTCCAGTCTCCATTTAGCTAGCTTGATAATCAGCACATCATTGGGTGCTTTGTCAAAGACTTTGCTGAAATCAAGACATATTATCTCTACCACATTCCCACTATCTATTATGGACATTTTGGGGGATTTATTTTTGTTTGCTTTGGTTCTTTTGACTTCTGGCAACTGCCTGCAGTAGCCTTCATAGAGAGGTTTTTTTTTTTTTTTGGCAGGAATATTTTGGAAGTGGTTTGTCCTTGTCTCCTTCCTAGGACTGAGGGAGTTTGACTGACCAAGATCACCCAGCTGGAATCAGGCCTAATGAAGGACTAGAACTTAGGCTTTCTTGGTTTCTAGTCTTTAACCTCTACACCAAGCTGATTTTCTGTTAAGGGAATGCAATGGGTTGTGAGAACCTTGAACAACAGACTGAATCAGAATAGAGCTGGAAGGTACCTTGGAGGTCTTCTAGTCCAGCCTCCTGCTCAAGCAGGAGATCCTACACCATTTCAGACAAGTGGTTGCCCAGTCTCTTCTTAAAAACCTCCAGTGATGAACCACCCACAATGTCTGAAGGCAAGCTGTTCCGCTGGTTAATTGTCCTGGCTGTTAGGAAGTTTCTCCTTAGTTCCAGGTTGCTTCTCTCCTTGACTAGTTTCCATCCATTGCTTCTTGTCCTGCCTTCAGGTGCTTTGGGGTTGACCCCCCTCTTCTTTGTGGCAGCCCCTCAAATACTGGAAGACTGCTATCATGTCCCCCCTAGTCCTTCTTTTCTCTAGACTGGCCAAACGCAAATCCTGCAACCGTTCTTCATATGTTTTAGTCTCTAGGCCTTTAATCATCTTAGTTGCTCTTCTCTGCACAAGTCTCAACATCTCTTTTGTGATGTGATGACCAAAACTGGATGCAGACTGCAACCCACACAACACTCAGCTAAACAAAATCTGAGACCAGGGCGGAAATGTACGTGAGAAAACGTCTCAAACTTGATCCTCCCTTGTTTTCTTGAAGAGAAAGTCAGGACGGGTTCCATTCCTGTAACCCTACAATAAAAGTAGCATTCATAACTTCCATCATCTTAATCTGATAGGCCTCAATTACCCACTCAGCAAAACAAAGTAAGATTAGTCTGGCCACTGTTTATCTTGACAATTCCATGCTAATTGTTGGTAACTGCTGTAAAATGCTTGCAGATCAACCTCCATGGTAGGATCTAGACCACTGTTTTCCAATCTTAGCAGCTTTCAGGTGTGTGGACTTCAATTGTCAGAATTCCCCAGCCAGTATCCTGGCTGGAGAGTTCTGGGAGTTGAAGTCCTCACGTCTTAAAATAGCCAAGGTTGAGAAGTACTATCTAGGCTCGTGTTTTTCAGTCTGCACAGCTTTAAGATGTGTGGACTTCAATTCCTGGACTTCTCCAGCCTGCAGAGTTGAAGTCCACACAACTTAAAGTGCCTGAGATCAAGCAACACCAGTCTAGATTTTTATAGATACGGAGAGTGTTCGTTTTTCTAGACACAGTGCGTGTTATTCTAGATTTTCTAGACCGATGCGTGCTTTGGTGCAGCTGAAGAGAGTGGCAACCTTCGTTCTCCTCCACTCCTCTGGCACTTCTCCAGCTCTCTAGGAGGGCTCAAGGATAGTCAAGTTCAGAATCAGAATAGAGCTGGAAGGAACCTTGGAGGTCTTCTAGTCCAGCCTCCTGCTCAAGCAGGAGATCCTACACCATTTCAGACAAGTGGTTGCCCAGTCTCTTCTTAAAAACCTCCAGTGATGAACCACCCACAATGTCTGAAGGCAAGCTGTTCCGCAGGTTAATTGTCCTGGCTGTTAGGAACTTTCTCCTTAGTTCCAGGTTGCTTCTCTCCTTCATTAGTTTCCATCCATGGTTTCTTGTCTTGCCTTCTGCTGCTTTGGAAAATAAATTGACCCCCTCCTCTTTCTGGCAGACTCTCAAATACTCTCAAAGGATCACCGGAAAGTTTACACCCTGCTTTACATTACTAGAACACAGTTGTTGCTGAACTATTTCTAAGCATTTTTGATAAAATTAAAATTCTGCAGATGGTTACCCAGGCTATCTTTGCGGGAGAAAAAGAGAGAAAGAGAGAGGATCAGTTTGTCCTGATTTGGTTGACTTACATCAGCAAAATTTTCCAAGAGGTGCGGGATAAGATGGACTGCCTTGTGTCCGTGGGTCTCAACATCCAGGTGTCGGAACATGACTTCCATTGTCCAGAGAGCTTCTTTAGTAATATTCCTATCTGAGTGAGTCGCACAGTTTATCACAGGAATTAAAAGCGACTCTAAATTCTTATTCTGGAGGAAGTGGGGAAAGAAGCTAGAAACAATTAAACATGGTCACTGTAGTTCTCTAGTAGAGATCAATGACAAAGACATGGAAACCCACAGAACATAGAATAATAATAGGGTTGGAAAGGAACTTGCGCAAGCAGGAGACCCTATGCTATTCTGGACAAATGGCTGTCCGGTCTCTTCTTGAAAACCTCCAGTGATGGAGCACCCACAACCTCTGGAGGCAACTTCCGTTCCACTGATGAACAGAATAACAGAGTCGAAAGGGACCTTGGAGGTCTTCTAGTCCAACTCCCTGCTCAAGCAGGAGACCCTATACCATCCCAGACAAATGGCTGTCCAGTTTCTTCTTAAAAATGTCCATTGATGGAGCACCCACAACTTCTGAAGGCAAGCCATTCTCACTGTCAGGAAGTTTCTCCTTAGTTCCAGGTTGCTTCTCTCCTTGATTAGTTTCCATCCGTTGCTTCTTGTCCTGCCTTCAGGTGCTTTGGAGAACAGGTTGATCCCCTCTTCTCCATGGCAGCCCCTCAAATATTGAAAGACTCTGGTCATCTTCGTCCTTTTTTTTTTGGGTTGGAGTAGATCCACCTCATTTCCCAATTGTTCATCATATGTTTTGGGTCCAGCTAAAGCAAACTGAAGTGAAACACTTCATTTTACACAGTTAAACTTACCATAATGTGCCCCATTTCAAGCGCATAAACATATGCACTTAGAACATAGAACATTGTATGATATAGAAGAAATTTCACGGGAGAAAACGATTCAATATTTGGAAACGAATAATTTACAAAATCTCAGAAAACTTTAAAATCATGTTAAATGAAAAAATAACAACGATGGAATTAACAGAGGCTACAACTTCCTTAGAAGAATGAGACTCCATGAAAAGTCTCCAAAAAGAGGTAGGAGAAAACAATTGCTCAAGGGTCTCGTTAAAGGCTACTAATGTCTTTAATCAATGTGAATAAGTTTGTTTGTTTGTTTGTTTTAAATAGTGTATTTTTTCAGTGTTGCAGAAAGAACAATTTGGACTTCCTGCAATAACATCTATACACCAACAACGTGTTTGAGGTACATAATATATAGTTGCATTCAGTATACAAGACATTAACAATGACATTAACACTTGAATACTTGCATCCAGTTTTAGTGTTTTGAATCACTGTCAGTAATTTGTCTTTTTAAAATATGGTATTTTGTCAATGTTGCAGGAAGAACAATGAAGGCTTCCTCCTATGACATCTACAAAGAAGACTGGAGATCTGTTGAGGTATATAATATATAGCTGCAGTCAGTATACAAGACATTAACAATGAAAATAAATACGACTCCTGTTGGTTAGTTTATTTTTATTTCCTTGCAGATTAAATCAAAGTCCATCCTTAAGATTCTAAACTGGAAAATAGGTCTTTTAAAGAGAGGTGTGGCCCCCTTCCCCAATATTTTTGTTACTTGTCCTTGCTGAGGCATGTACCGGATGGGCATCCTCTTTTGTGGAGGCACCTGCTCTGCCTTTTGGGAGAAGAAGCAGGGTCTGAACCTGTGCCAGCCTTAATGCCATGTCCAGAGCCTTTCAGGTGCTGCCGCCAGGCATTATACATATCCGGCCATATGACACCTACTGCTAAGGTGACGGGCAGCCCCTTTCACAACATCCTTCCTGTCTGTGACTGTGAAGTCGCTTTCCCCCTCTTTACCTATCACATATGGCCACACCTGTGGGACAGCCATGGGTTCTGCTTCTTGTGCATGCACAAATTTGGTAGAAGAGCCCCAACGTCGAGCTTGTGGTGGAAACAGCTGCCCGAGAGGTCTATGAGGTCCCCACCTCCCACCACGAAGTCCTGAAGAATGGAGGCAAAAGGCAGGTCAGGCTTGGATAAATCCTCTAAATTCTCAAAACATTCAGAGACTGGGCTGACTTCTTGCGCAGAGTCTGGGCCACTCCAAACCCCCATGTCCCCGTTTTAGCTTCTCTCTCCCCAGACCAGGAAGTTTGCTTTACTGATGGGGCTTCATGGTGGGAGGAGAGGACCCCATAGACCTCTTGGGCAGCTGTTTCTACCACAAGCTTAAGACAGCAAAAATGTAATTTCTATGAAATAATGGCAATTATCACTAAATATATGAATTCATCTAATTTTTGGTTGGTTTCTTGATTGCCACCTTACCTAGATTCCTTAGCCAGGTTCAATACCAATGCATTGAAATAAAATTTAGATGGTCCATGTTTTGTGTGAACCACTGTGTTTTACATTTCTTAAACAATTTAACTAAAACGATCATTTTCCACCTCAGAATGAATAACCTTTATTGCCCTGTTGAGCATCTACAACAGTTAATTGGGGTTGCACATGTGTGCGGAAATACTGACATGGATATAAATATGCACTTATTTGCATATCTACATCCCAGATTCTTTTCCTAAAAAGGAAGTTTAGGCTAACATCCTCTTTCTCTCTGCTGACATCACAGAGAAATTACTTTATGGAAAACAAAGTTACGTAATTCCTCTCATGACCATGAAATATATCACCATGAAGAAATTCTTCTTAATGAAGGAAAATTATCAAGCAAATATCTGATTCACAATTCATTTTATATTTTTATTTTTTTATAGTTGTTTGCCCCCCAAAGTCACTGATTTGACATGTGCTGCTACACAAATTCAATAATTCAATAATTATTTAATTAAATACTACCATTTTAGTAGTATTCAGCAAATTTACCAAAAACGAGTATATTCAGTTGATCTGATCTCAATTCTGATTGATAATTCTTTGATGCCACCTTGCTACCCATCAGGAAAGTGTTTGAGGAAATAAATCCGGTTTGATAAATCTGAGGTGTCTTTGTATATATGTGTATGACAACAATGACCTAAATAAAGAGGATAATGAAGTAGTTCATAGGGGCAGAAGGTATTTACAGAAGCTGAACTTTTCAGTGTCTTTAGTGGCATATTTTATTAATTCTTATGATTTTGATTGCTTTTAAACTCTCTCCTTCACACAACTGCCAAATTCCCAGGCATTCAAAAGTTCTTACGACACATCAAGAAGAGGCAGGGCGTAATTTACATTTCATGAAACTTCCTGCTCTATTCTCCATCATTTATAGAAAGACAAGCAGAATCAAGATCTGAGTTGCAGGGTTCAAAAACAAGATGGGGAGAAGGCGGAAGTCCTGAGAGGAAATAACGATATTAAAGAAGAACTTAAAAGGTGAGAAATATTTAGATAGCAATCCTGACTTTTTTCTTTCAGATTCAAATGGATTTATTGGAGCCCTGAGGCCAGACATAAACAAGATACCTTTTTATATATCTAAATGTGATTAGGAAAAAAAGCAATATATAATGGACTATAAAAATAATCAAGACTGTAGTTACGCTTGGCGATTTGAGTAAAAAAAACTAAGGGGGCTTATTTTTCTCTCTTCTTCATAATTTTTGGGAAGACAACAGAAATCTCAAGGCTGCTGCGGGAAAAAGAGGAGCTCCGACTGAAGAACAAGGAGCGTATGGTGAAAAAGGAACAATTGCAGAAAAAGATTTTGAAGAAAGACAGAGCAGGTAAGAACTTCTAGATAGCAACCCCTGAATTTCTCTTCCAGAATTTTATATTTAATTTTGGTACATAAAAGAAAAAAAGAAAAAAATATTTTAAGATCTGAAGAATAATTTTGGGTTCCAACTCGAGTCAGTCTTGTGCAAGAATAAATAAAAATGACATCCAGACAACTGTGAGGAAAGGAGAATTATTTAGTCCCCCAAGCAAGGGGGTTTGCCTACGGGGGCAGCTGCAGAGAAATGGGGTGCAGAGAGATTCTTTTGTAGGGGGGCTTGTCCTGGGAGTGCAAGTGTGTATGTGCTGATTCTAGGGTGACCCTTGAGGGCTGTGAGTGTGTGTACGTGCCGACCCCAGAGAAGGGGTGGATTAAATCAAGTGATGTGGATTGAGTCTCCTTGTTTGAACTGTAATTATGCTTACATTTTGTTAATTGAGTTTTGCATGCTTGTGTGTGTTTATCACTTGAAATAAGTATTTAATTAATTTTTATATTTGTGTAAGTTTAAAGGATTTTGGAGGCTGTTAATCAGTAACTTTGTGGAGACTTGGGTCAGTTGATTCCCTGTACAATATTTCTAACACAGGTATAAGATTTATGAATTCTCCCCACAGGCCCTTTGTCTTCCTTCAAGACCTTCACCAAGGACTTCGCCATTTTGCCCCCTCCCTCCCTCCCTCCTCCTCCTCTTCCTCCCGTTGCTTCCAGCCCAGCAGCCTCTTCCCAGCCGTGGAGGAGGATGGAGAGGGTCAAGGGCTGCTGGGAGGCATCAGGACCGGCAGAATTTCGCCCCCCCCATCCTCCTCCTTGAAATTATTGTCATGTTTCTCTTTTCAAAGTTTGTCGCATCAATTTCTAATCAATATCACAGATTTTCAAACACCAAGAGTGAGATTGTCCTTGCTGCAAATCATTATTTATGTATCCATTATATAAATTACAATAAATTGCATCTCTGCATCTTCTCACAAAATAAAAAATTTTAGTTAGCAAAGCTTTATGAATAAAGTTGGAAGGTTCATTTTTTCTTATATTTCTTCTCCCGGAAATGATAAATAAAGAGAGGCTACCTGCAGAACTTTCTGCAAATATTATTTTCATTTTTTGCAGCCATTCCCATTCTCCCCACATCGGAAACGAGACTTTTGGGGGGATTTATAATGTTTCCACAATGGCAGCACAATTCGACTGCTGTGAATAACAGCCAAACAGGATCGGTCCCCTGGGTGGGGAGCTCTGTTAACTTCAATAATACAGGATACTCCTTGCCTTATGACCACAATTGAGCCCAAAATTTGCATTGCTAAGCAAATGAGTTTTGCTCCATTTTACGACCTTTCTTGCTTCAGCTGTTAAGTGAATCACTGTGCAGTTGCAGATTTTGCTTGCCAGAAGATCGCCAAAGGGGATCACATGATCCCAGGACACTGCAACTGCTAAGCAGCTGAAGTTTGATCAAGTGACAATGGGGATGCTGCAAAGGCCGTAAGTGTGAAAAATGGTCATAAGTCACTTTTTTCAGTGTTGTGATGTTGAGTGGCCACTAAAGGAATGGCAGTAGGGAGGAAAGAAGGGAGGGAGGGGATTGCAGGAGCAGCTTCCATCTTCGCCCCTTTCGAAAAGGCTGAGCTCTTCCTTGGGGAGCCTTAAAAGGGATTTGACTGTCTTGGTGCAAGTGCAAAGGACTGAATTTGATGTGTGGATGGAAACACTGTACAAAAAAACTTAAGAAAAGTGTGTGCGTGTATGTGGGGGGGGGGTTAATCTCCCAGTGGTTTTCTGCGGAAGCCTTGCATTGTGTCCCCCCTTCTTCCACCTCTTCCTCCTCCTTGTGACCGTCAATGCATGAAACAGACAAGAGACAGAAACAGTCATGGGAAATCTTATAACATCCAGAGGAAGGGCTTGGAGACTGGAAAAGGCTAAAGCAGAGAGAAAAGGGAAAATAAGAAAATCTCAAAAAAAGTGAAAAATAAATAGCAGAAAAGAACAGAAAGCTCTCCATTTTCTTGACTTATCAGAAAATTCACAAAACTCACAGAGACCAGAATAAATGGTAGATGTTGGCATGCCCACAATTCTCACTTACCACAAAAAGAAATTCAGTTATTTAAAGGAGGAAACGTAACATCTCCAAACTTTTGTATACTTCAACGGGTTTTTAAACCTGGCATTTTGTTTTATGCACACACAAATTTGTTTTCCCCCCTCCAGATATTCTGTCAAAACTTTTGTGCTCTCCAAGTACAAGTCTTATCTAATATCACCAATCTTAATGACAACAGAATGAAGTTTCATCTTGTTTTCTGATCTTTATGTATAGCCTTTATAATCCAATAGGTTCTAAGATATGAGTCCAGTCCTAAAAGCAATATTTTGTAATGGTCCTTCTTCTCAGGCATCCAAAAATTGTCAGTCAGGCAAAGTTGCAATCCACAATATTCAAAGTGTTCAAAATGTTCAGCCACCCTGAAAAGAATTCAAAGGTCTCTCCCAGCCAGACATAGCCAAAAGTCAAATATTTCTTTCTCTCCCAATAGTCTTTAAGATTAAAAGTCTTGCTCAATAGATGTTTATAATCCAAGAAGGTCAGGGTGATAAATATGCCAAAATATTTTCCTCTATTGCCAGCTGTTCTCCATTGAGTTAGGAATCACTGAGTAGCCAGGAATTGTTATCTATTTCTAGGCTTCTTGCCAGGTCAGCACCAGTCCTTGCAGTTGTGGTTCTATACTCTAATCCACCACTAGATGTCATTCAGTATCCATTTTCCACTCTTAAGACAGAAGGTTAGTTTCTTATATTCCACCCCAATGTTTTTTGAAGAGAAAATCTTAACAGTTATCTTGGTTCTCAAATTTATCAAAACTGTAGCTTTATGTTACTTCCACTTCAATATTATGTATTTCTGTCCCCCATAAAAGAAGTTAAAATGCCGCTTCCATTCTCTGGAAGGGTGGGGCTACAATCCCCTTCTCACATTCGGAGGTTTTAGCTTCTTGGGAACCTTTTCCAGGAAATTCAGTTATAAAGTAGTAAAGAAAGGATCAATATTCTCACCCAGTTTCAAACACGCCATTTACGATCTGCTGGTTAGTGCTTTCTTCTTCGGTTGTCAGTGGCTAATGGCTGGCCATAAAAATGCAGCCAGTCTTTCTCCTGCCGGTTTGGAGGGCTTTCCTTGAATCGAACGGAAAGACTGCCATCTCTCCATGATCAACGAGGCACCCTTCCTTCTTCATTGCCTTTTTGGGGAGACTAGGTCTTTTTAGGGCCCTCAGCAGGGTGACATCGGGTGCGGAAGGCAGAGCCCTGCCTTCCTGCATCCGTCTCACCACAACGCCAAACCTGAAGTCTCTTTAGACAAGTTTCTGGGTGGGTGTGGCATCCACAAGGCTGTGGGCACTTCCATGACCTTCATTCAGTCTTTATTTAGATCAACCGTTGTTATGACTTACCAGGCCTAATGAAGGATCATGAAGTAAACATGCTAAGGAGCTAAATACCCTTTTTTATGCCGATGATGTAATATTATAGTCTCAAGCTGGGTTGGATAGTTTGTTGAGAAGAATTGGTTCCTACTGTTGTAATAATTCTCTCATCATTAATAAATCAAAGTCAAAATTTAAGGTCTTTGGAAAATGACATCATTGCCATTGATATTTATTCAATGGTGACTCAATGGAGCGAATTAACATCTTTCCTTACCTGGGGTAGTTTTCTCTAGAGCTGGATGTTCACTCCCTCTTCATCAATGAAGCTCATTTAGAGCAAGGTCCTAAGTGAATTTGCTGCTTATTTCTTTAAAAAAACCCCATAGCTATCCAAGCTTCCTTAGCCCTATATATTAAAGTTTACATTGCCAAAGTTACCCCCAAGCTCTTATGTGAAAGGGAAGTTTGTTAGTTAAAATACATCCCTACTAGGACAAACCCAATCACAGCATCTGTGGAGTATCTTGGAGATGGATAAAAGGACTTCTGCTTCTGCCCTCAGAGCTGATTTGGGAATTTATACAATTGTTTTTTCTCTAAAATTGGGGCTATGGAAACTGAGAGAATCCCAAAATTTGGTCTGTTAGAATAAACAAATTTTCAGTTAAGGCCTCTTTGATTATAGATCTGACAAATTATATTAGAAGCTGTGGTCACTTCTATACTCAGAGAAGAAACTCAAGAGATTGCTACACAAAGTATCTGAGATATACAAGCAGCGAAAGATGCAGCCATCCTCAGTAAGGTTGGCACATTGAACCGGATGAGCTGCTGTAAACATGCCTTCCAAATTTCAAAGAATTTCAGTGAAAATATGTGTAGGCATCTTTGGGTGGTATTTACTTGACCAAGATTTGAGCAGCTGGAAATAATGGCTGATTATGAAAGATTTAACCAAATTCCTTATAATTAATAGAAGTTTATTTACGGAGCCCTGAAGATAGAAGATATAACACATCTATTATTTCAATGTCATTTTTGTAAGAAAGAGAGAGATCAGTATTTTGGACCCACATTCGACAAATGACCTTACTGAGATCCTTATTTCCTGTGTGGTCAGAATTCAAAAATTGAACAAAACAGTTAAACTGAAATCTGCACATGTGGGTTTTGTAGGGTGACATGTTTACATTTATCATTCTTATTCTTTCTTTCTCAATTTCTTCTTGCATTCTGTCTTTATATATAGACTTATTTATATTCTGTGTTCTACATCTTGATATGGCCTAGTGGCTTATTTAGAATAAATTATTCTAATATGTTCATGGAAACAAAAATGTATTTATTAAAAGCTCATATTTTGGACTTCATCTGACCCCCAGTATAACACAGCATTCTTCATTGCTTTTTCAGACCACTTGTAGGACTTCTTCAGAGGCTCTAAGGGATAAAAGCCAATTCCCTTTTTTCTACCGGATGTTCCCCAAAGAAGGGATCCAGTACCCAGGAATTATCCGACTGCTGCTCCATTTCAGATGGACCTTGATTGGTCTCTTTGCTTCAGACACAGAGAATGGGGAGAATATCATGAGGACTTTCACTCCTGTGCTTGTCAGGAATGGAATTTGTGTTGTTATATAACAATGATTCTGTCAACACTGCTAATTTAGGATATTATTGCTTTGACAAGATATGCAGAACTGTCTGGTATTTTTAGAGTTAATTTCAGTTGATGGTAGGGGGGGGGAGGAGAAAGATAGGAAAGCGTGGGATAAGGAACGGAAGTGAATCTTTGCCCTTCAGGCTAATTGGAGAATGTGAATTATGACTGCAAAATAGGGGAGGGGAATAGCTTGAAATGTAATGTGCAAAGAAAAGGAAATTCAGATCTTGGCATCCATCCATGATGTGCCGACATTGTGTTCATTATTAAAGACTTTTCAGAATAAACAATGCCTGGAAGTTCTTTGAAGTGCTCCATTAGTCGGAACCTTGACATCATGCCAAGATCTAACAACTTTTCAAACCATTTAGGGGCCCCGGGCCCCAGTCGCTGTTCCTAAACAAAAGGGATAAGCTGACGAAGATTCGGGGAAGATCTCATTATGAAAGAAGAAAGATTGCCTGAAGCCAACACCCCGGTGGCAGCAGCCTCCCCAGGGGGGGGGGAGCGACAGCCAGCAAGCTGGGGGAGAAGGAACTCTGGCAGATCTCCCAGTTGGGAGCAAGGCCAAAGCAATTAGGAGATTCCAGAGTCTTTGAAACAGTTTTGCCACTTTCAAAGACTTCAAAAGCAGAATGGCAGAGAGATAACAGATCGCCTGCCACTCAAGCTTTGGGTGAGTCACTGGAAAGAGTTCAAAATCGAGAGGTGAGAAGCAAAACTCCACTCCTGCAGAGAGAAGCCTACAGCCCCTCCATTGTAGATCAGAAAGCCTTCAAGACCCTGTCTTCCCCTGTCAGGGACTCCAGCCCTGAAGAGAGAGGGAATTCCAGTCTGAGGCCTCTGCAACAATGGGGAGTGCGGCATCCCCAGCAGGTAGATGGTCAGCAGCCTCTGAGCTTACCACAGCTAATAGAGGCCTTGCAACAGCTTGGGGTGATGCAGGAGCCAGGAGATCAGCAGCTGGTGGGAGAACGACCACAGCAAGGAGATTGGCCCCAGCCCCCGAACGTGCAACCCCTGGGCATAAATCAGCAGCCAGGATGGGGCCAGCAGCAACAGCCACAATGGGGGCCCCAACAGCCTATAAATCCTCTGAGCTTACCACAGGTAATAAAGACCTTACAACAGCTTGGGGTGGTGCAGGAGCCAGGAGATCAGCAGCTTCTTGGGAGAACGACCACAGCAAAGAGATTGGCCACAACCCCCGAACGTGCAACCCCTGGGCATAAATCAGCAGCCAGGATGGGATCAGCAGCAACAACCACAGTGGGGGTCCCAACAGCCTATAATTGTACCACCTTTCAGAGCACCGTTTGATGGGGACCCAGAGAAGCTGATTTTTTTCCTCAACCAAGTATGCTCTCACTTGAATTGCTGGGCCTACCTCTACCCGGACCCAGGGGACATGGTCGATGTGATTGCGTCCAGCCTAGAGGGAGAAGCATCCGAATGGCTGAACAATTTATATAATGAGCAAGCCCCAGAACTGGAGGACCCCCACCTCTTCCTACTAGGGCTGAGAGAAAGATTTGAGGACCCATCCTTTGACCTCAAAGCAAGAGAACAAATCCACAAAATAAAACAAGCCGGCAGGCCTGCCCTGGAGTACGTGCGAGAGTTTTGCAAGTTAGCAGGTCGAATAGAGGGGTGGCCAGAGCAATCCCTAATCCATCACTTCATTGAGGGATTAGACGATCACCTCTCTCAGGCCTGCTTCTATAGAGCAGTACCTGATCAGCTGCAAGAATGGTACCAGGCAGCGGTGAAGCTAGACGTTCAGCTCACCCGATATAAGAAGCCTCCCCCACCTGAATCCGAACAGCAGCCAGAGCAACCCGAACAACAATCACCCCCACGAAACCCTCCAACTACTGCGATGACTGAGAGACCCAGGCCACCTGCAGGCCCATCAATTAAGTGTTTCTGGTGTGGACAGGAAGGACATCGAGCAGCAAACTGTCCAGTCCCCAACCGCCGACTACAGAGCAGACTGGAACCAGCGGCAAGAAGGAAACCTGCCCAGCGGCTAACGAGAGAAAAATCCAACCGGGTCACACAAGAACCTGTTGCCCAGATTACACCTCCCACACAGGAGGACACCGGGACTTCAGGTGGATGCGCCCTTACTCTACCCTCCTTTGACAGTGATGACAAAGGAGAGAACGACCCAATGGTGAGTCGACAAGTCCCATCTTTTTCACTGCCCGCCAAGCTTATAATCCCTAAGTCGGGGACACAAGTAGACTTAAACATGCTAATCGATTCTGGATGCACCCGATGCATTATTAGCCTACCATTTGCCATGAAAATGGGCATATGGGCAAAACAGCTCTCCAAACCTATGAGGTTCGAGCAAGCTGATGGCTCCCTGATGGGAGTGACTTTAGTCACACAATTAACTGAGCCCTTACGCCTAGAGATAGGTGCGCACTGGGAGTTTATTCGCTTCCTGGTGGCCCCAAAAATGACTGAGACTGTGATCCTAGGTTTAGCCTGGTTGGACAAATGGAAGCCATTTATCTGGTGGGAGAAAGGAATGAGAACTGTGAGACTACCTATAGGGCCTGAGCCTCCCACTGATTCAACCGATGTCACAGGACACTTCAGGCCACCCAATGAGTGAGCGCACATGGCTGCCTCACTGCCACCAGGTGAACCACTAAACCCCAGCGAATACCGGGACCTAGCGGAGGTATTTAGTGAAAAAGAATGCGATGCCCTGCCCCCTCACAGACCCAATGACTGCTCTATCGAACTGGTGCCAGGAGCCAAACTCCCATGACTGAGAATGTATGCTATGTCCCCCCTCAAAATGGAGGAGATGCAGCGATACATAAACAAAAACCTAGCGAGGGGGTTCATTGAATGGGCCAAATCTACCGTGGGAGCCCCTGTGTTGTTCAAAGAGAAAAAAGATGGGTCTCTTCATCTCTGCGTAGACTATAAGGGTCTCAACGCTGTGAGTGTGGAAAACAAATACCCCCTCCCCCTCCTAAAGGACTTATTAACTCATCTGGCTAAGGGGACTGTCTTCACTAAATTAGACCTGAGAGAGGCATATTACCGAGTGAGAATAAAGGAGGGAGATGAGTGGAAAACTGCCTTCAACTGCCCCATGGGGAGCTATCAATTCAAGGTCATGCCATTTGGACTACAGGGGGACCCAGCTGTATTCATGCAGTTGATTAATGAGGTCCTACATGATCACTTGTACAAAGGGGTTCTGGTGTACCTTGACGGTATCCTGATATACAGCACGAATATGACTGATCATATAAAGCTGGTGAGAGAAGTGTTAAAGAAACTATTGAATGCCAAGCTTTATGCCAAATTGTCAAAATGTGAATTTCACCAGACCCGATTAGATTATCAATGAGGGCATTGAGATGGATCCAGCCAAGGTGAAAACTATAATCGAGTGGCAGCCCCCAAAGACTCGCAAACAGCTCCAGAGCTTTCTAGGTTTTGCCAACTTCTATCGTAAATTCATCCCCTCCTTTGCCGAGATTGCCTTACCCCTTACAGAACTACTCAACAGGCAAAGGAGGAGGGAAGCCGTGACCGGGCCAACCACTAGCATGGACAATGGGCTGTCAAACCACTTTTGAGAATTTAAAGAGACTGTTTGCTGCTGAACCAGTCCTAAAGCACCCCTGCCCAGGGGAGCCCTTTGTAATTCAAGCCGACGCCAGCGATGTGGCAGTTGGAGCTGTATTACTACAAAAGAACAAGAGTGGAGTCCTGCACCTATACCTCTAAAAAATTTACTGAAAGCAAATGGAGATGGGCAATATGGGAGAAGGAGGCCTTCGCAATTAGATGGGGGCTGTTAAACTGGCGACACTATCTAGAAGGGAGCAAGGTGCCATTTGAAGTATGGACAGATCACAAAAACCTAGAGGCACTGAAAACTCCCCGCAAATTGTCCCCAAAGCAAGTACGGTGGGCACAGTACTTGAACTGTTTCAACTTCACTCTAAAGTACATACCAGGAAGAAAAACTTCCTAGCTGATGTGCTATCGAGATTGCCCCAGTACAAAAGCGAATGCGAAGAGGTTAATGAGGCAATTATCTCCAATCCACAAACTGCCACTCAGCTCATGCCTCACAGGGTCCCAAATCCTGATGACCCTGGTGTAAAGAAAATAAAACAAGAGCTCCTCATTGATCAATGGTTTAAAGATAATCAAACCTCCCTGACATGCAGGGATGGTTTGGCTTACAAGGGGGGGGGGACTGTATTTGCCTGAAGCCCTCTGTCTTAATGCTCTCAAACACAGCCATGATGTAAAACAGGCTGGACACTTTGGATATCTAAAAACTCTACATCTCACCCGCCACCAATTTTGGTGGCCGGGACTGAAACGGGATGTGGAAAACTATGTAAAGAGTTGTACCATATGTGCCACAATGAAAAGAATCTCAGGGAAAACCCCTGGGTTACTGCAGCCGGTGGCAGACCCTTCCCAACCCTGGGAAGAAATAGCTATGGACTTTATCATAGACCTACCTGAAAGTAGAGGAAATACTGTCATCTGGACTGTGGTAGACCTGTTTTCCAAGCAGGCTCATTTCATCGCCTGCAAAGGATCTCATCTGCCCAACGACTGACCAAATTGTTCCTGAAACATATCTACCGGCTGTATGGCGCCCCTAAGCGCATAATTTTGGACAGAGGGGTGCAGTTCACAGCGAATTTTTGGAGGAGTTTTCTTAAATTAATTGGATCATCTCAAGGCTTATCATCTGCTTTTCATCCGACCACCAATGGGGCTGCAGAATCCGCTAACAAAATGGTGGAGCAATATCTCAGATGCTACGTTTCCTACCAACAGACAAACTGGACTGACCTCCTCCCTTTTGCAGAGGTGGCGTACAATAATTCTGTGCACAGCAGCACTGGCTACACACCTTTCAGAGTAGCCACAGGAAAAGAGTTGAGTCCAATACCTGAATACCCTCAAGTGCCAACCACTTCCCAGACACTAGACCAATGGGTGAGGGGATGGGAAGAAGTTTGGAGAAACACAAAAACTGCTTTAAAAAAGACTTTTGAAACCTATGAAAAGCTGGCTGATAAAAAGAGGGCTCCCCAAAGAACATTCCAAGTTGGGGAAAAGGTTTATCTGTCGACTAAGTATTTACGCCTCAAATTACCCAGTAAAAAGTTAGGACCGAAATTCTTGGGGCCTTTTCCTATTGTAAAGATCATCAATCCGGTCACCATAAAACTGAAACTCCCTAAACTTTTAGGTAGAATTCACCCTGTTTTCCATTGCAGCTTGTTGAAACCTTATCGGGGCTCCACCTTAAGACCTCCCCCTAAGAAGGCACCCGGGCCCCTCGTAGTTGCGGGACAGACCCACTATGAAGTGAAACATATTATTGACTCTAGAATGTTCAAAGGGAAATTGCAGTACCTAGTACAATGGAAGGGATACCCGTTGTCTGAAGCCACCTGGGTGAAATCTAGTGAGGTGAAAGCTGACAGGCTCATCAAAAGGTTTCATGCAGAACACCCCAACAAACCGAAAACTAGTCATTAACATATGCTTTTGTTTATGTTACAGGATCTGCCCTTTTTGTAAGGGGGGCCGGATGTCAACACTGCTAATATAGGATATTATTGCTTTGACAAGATATGCAGAACTGTCTGGTATTTTTAGAGTTAATTTCAGTTGATGGTAGGGGGGCAGGAGAAAGATAAGAAAGCGTGGGAACGGAAGTGAATCTTTGCCCTTCAGGCTAATTGGAGAATGTGAATTATGACTGCAAAATAGGGGAGGGGAATAGCTTGAAATGTAATGTGCAAAGAAAAGGAAATTCAGATCTTGGCATCCATTCATGATGTGCCGACATTGTGTTCCTGATTAAAGACTTTTCAGAATAAACAATGCCTGGAATTTCTTTGAAGTGTTCCATTAGTCGTAACCTTGACAGATTCTCAACGACTGGGCATGTAGCAGCCCTCAGGGATGCCCTCTCCAAGTGGAGACAAGTCAATGTCTTCATTCACTTCATAGAAAATGTTCCCCTTGTGCACAGAATCCTTCCTTTCCATTTAACATTTATGCATTTGCCAAAACCCATTAAAGGGAAAGTCTGGATCATGACAAGTTTGGCAATATTTGTGATGAAAAAGGCTGAAGTTTTGAAATACGTCCATAGTGTCTGGAGCTTTCTTCCTCAGGTGAAAAAGAGGCCCAAG
Source organism: Azemiops feae (assembly GCA_023970755.1). Lineage (NCBI taxonomy): Eukaryota > Metazoa > Chordata > Lepidosauria > Squamata > Viperidae > Azemiops > Azemiops feae. The sequence goes on from JALGBA010001460.1 coordinate 87,133, forward strand.
GATGATGCTTTTCAACCCAGATTCCTTGTGGAATTCCAGTTTCAAGACAAGTATTTTCTCTGCTCTTTTTCCAAGCACACCAGTTGTGTCAAAGGCCGGAGAGGATGCCTGCAGAAAGCGCCGCCGGTGACCCAAGGGATGCATGAAGGCTTTCGGATGACAAATGATGAGACCATTTATACTGTCATTGAGGCTCCGGCCCACATCTTGAATGCTGCATATTCCTCCCGATCCAGGAGGAGAAGAATGGAGGGCGAAAAGATGTTGGGGGCTCCAAGGCTGCAGCCGTGGCAGGTATGGGATCCTGACGTGGATCCATCAACCTTAGTTCCTTTGGAGAAGGAATCCAAAGGAGAAGGAAGGGAACCATCTCAACCCCCTCGTGCTACAAAATGTGAACAGGTTTGGCCAATCTCAATCGCTTGGGGCACCATGTTCCAAAAAAGGGCATCATGATGGATTTCCTTTGATATTAAACATGGACAAAATTTAACACTATGCATACCTTTGAAAATAAATTGCTGTGGGTAGGGCTTTGGAATTAGCTTTCATAAAATTTACGTTTATAAAGGAGGCTCTGAGACCATCTAACCCAACCGCTCCTCTCTGCAGGAGTCCCAGTTAAAGCTGTTCTGACTGATGACTGCTGGGTGTTTGCATCACTGAAGGTTTTCAAAAAGAGACTGCACCACCTTTTGACTGGGATGGTATAAGGCTCCTGCCTTGAGTGCAGGGTTGGACTAGAAGACCTCTGAGGTCCCTTTCAGCCCTAGGATTCTATTGATAGATGGTCCCAGAGTCCCTCTGTTTTTCAGCTCCCATCGTCCAATGTGGCTCTTCCGGTCTTTAATTCAACTCTAAGAGCAGCAACTTTGTTCACTTTCTGCCATCTCTTCTCCAAGGGTGGGGCCTTCAAGGGGACTTGACGTTGGGGTACTTGACTTGGGGGTCTCCCCAGAGCAGAACCTTCACTCTGCAGGTTCACGTTTGGTTTCCAATCAATGACTATTTTGAGACCATTTTCAGAAATGTCCTCATCAAGTTTGGTATCCCTCCTCCTTCTTCCCTCGCATCTCATTTTCCTTCTTCTAAGTGAGGAATTTTGCACTTGCCTGTTTTTCTTAAATCCCATTCGGGGGGTTTTCAGCCCATTTTGGTAAACCGTCAAGATGTGTTTTGAATTTGATATCTGGGTCTAAGATGTACATTAAGAAATAATGTGAGGAAAAAGTGCAAATGAAATCTTAAGGAAACATCTACATTGTATCTGTCATCAGTTTGTTCTTGTGCATAGCTTGTTTAAGCCCTGGTTGCTAAAAATTGCATTTTTTTTCTACTGGATTTTACATATGCGTCTCTGTCTATTGGGAAATAATAAATATTGTGCGGGAAGTTAGGTATTTTTAAAATGATATCAAAACAGGTTTGTTTAAGAGTTGGTATAAATGTTGCATCACAAAACCACATTTTATCAACTATCTACCTGTATTAATGACAATAAAAGTTTTTATTTTGTATTATAACTTTTATAAAATAATATAAATAATTTTTATTTGTATAAAAATACAATAAACATTTTTTCATATATTGCAGGATCTGTCTAATTTCCTGAATGATTTTGATTTCCATGGCTTGCCTTTTTTGTCTTATTTATATTACTTGTATATAAAATATAAAATACAACTATAAATAAAAAATATAAATAGATAACAAGGACTAATTATTATTCATAATTCCCCAGTTTTATGAAGGACATTGAAATTATATTAATTTATCAACTTAATCATCAGGAAGCAGTTTGCTAACACTTAGCTGAAATCAACAGCCGATATCACTAGCATTCCCACTATATATTAAGGAAGTTCAGTGATACCTGGAAACATGACATGGCATCAAACTAGAAAGCAGGAGATCACGAGTTCAAGTCCCACTTCGGCCTGAAAGCCAGCTGGGTGACTTTGGATCAGTCTTTTCTCAGCCCAACCCACCTCACAAGGTTGTTCTGTGGGGGGAAACAGGAGGAGGAGGAAATTGTGTTCGATACCCTGTTTCCCCGAAAATAAGACCCCACCGGAAAATAAGCCCTAGCATGATATATAATATAATCTTGTAATATAAGCCCCACCCCAAGAATAAGCCCCAGTTAAGATCGTCAGCCAGATGGACACATTTAGTACCGTATTTCCCCCCAAATAAGCCCTAGTGCGTCTTTTGGAGCAAAAATTAATATAAGACCCGGACTTATTTTCAGGGAAACACGGTATGTCCAGCACCTTGAGTTATTTATAAAAAAATAATAAAGGTGGATAGCAAATAAATAAAAATCAATAAATGACCTTGAGGGAAAGGGGGAGGAGATGCTGTGTAGGGAAAGATCAAACAAGGTGGGGAAGCCCACGGCTGCATAATTGGCAGAGAAAGAACCTCGGAAAGGACCCTCCCTAACTTTTCAGGCTTTCAAAAGAGTCGGGGGGAGATTTCTACTTTCAGACTTGCAAGATTCTCTTGATGCAGCTTTGCAGTAAAGCAGAGTTAGCTCTCATGTTCATGTCTCCTATCTGGCCTGCCAGGGAGAAGATTTAAAAGTTAGATAAACTTTCTGCTCACAAATCCAGGCTTTCTGATAATCAGCCTGTTTTTCCCCAAGAATTTTATGCATACCCTCTTTTTTGTTGTTGTTCAATTTAATTCCGATCTCTTCTAAAATGTTCCCTTTAATAGACAAAATTGGTCAATTATATTTTGTCGATGTATGATTTTGCTGAACATTTTTCACTTTTGACATTTGTGGCATCCCTTGTTCTCCCAAGTCACGGTATTTGCAAGTTAGATGATGGTAGAAGATTCAAATGTGAAAAGACCACATGGGATAAGAAACCAAAGTTTCTGTTTTAAAATTAATCAGTGTTTTCATTCTAGTTCCTTCCCTTTCTGGAGAAGAATGAGTTTTTCAATATTTCCCACTTTAAACTCTATCTGGACCAAAATGGAGTTGTAACGGCAGATCTGAATATCACTGGCTGGGTGGTTCTCCCCAAGGAGGACCCCATCCAAGAGCAACTGGGGAGTTTTGAAACAGAGAGACTTATGATCAACCAAGATGCTCTTTCACAGCTAAAGTTGCTCAAAAAGGTGGGGAAAATATTTTTTCAATGTTTTCTAAAGCCTCAGGAGCCATTTCAAGTGGGCTAAGCCTAGTCCCCAAGGTGGCTGACCTTCACTGAGAACTGAATGTGGGGAATAGACCTTTATAGACTCTGAAACTGCTTGGGAGGCTTCAGCACTATTGACCAAGGTGTCCTTCAGATGCTATAATAGGGAACACTGTTTTTAACTGATTCAACAGTGTTCAACATTTTTTGTTTTGTTTTGTTCTGTTTTACTTTACTTTACATTTTACTTTATTTGTGGTCTTGGAGGTGGCAAGGAGGACAAATAATTCTGGTCACTACAATATAAAAATAAGGCTGAGGTCCTAGAAAGTGTGCCAGGGGCCTGGAGGCTAAATCATACGAAGAACAGCTAAGGGAACTGGGTATGTGTAGCCTAATGAAGAGAAGGCTCAGGAGAGACATGATAGCATCTTCCAATACTTGAAGGGCTGTCACATGGAAGAGGGCATTGATTTATCCTCCATAATTCGTGAGGGCAGGACAAGAAGCAAGGGCTGGAAGCTCATCAGAGAGAGTCAACCTGGAAATAAAGAGAACTTTCCAGACAGTAAGAATGATTAGCAATGGAACAGCTTGTCTCCCAGAGTTGTGGGTGTTCCACTGCTGGAGATCTTCAAGAGAAGATTGGACAACCGTTTGTTTGGAATGATATAAGGTCTCCTGATTTGGGTGGGTGATTGGACTAGAAGACCTCAAAGGTCCCTTCCAGCCGTAAGATTCTATGATTTTAGGACACAGGTCATAGTCATTTTGTGTATCCTTTGCAATCTTGTATCTCCATAAAACTGGGGAGAGAGACTCTCAAGTGCTGGGGATTGTGGTGCTGAGAACCTCTTGTTCCTTGTCCTCGGATAGCAAAGAAGAAGGCAATTCTGTTAAACAGTTCCCAAGTTCAGGTTTGGACTGAATCTAATGAAGTTGGACCAAGAGCAGCTAGATACCCTCTTGGTCCCAATGGCAAATAAGCCTTGGCATTCAGTCTGCCATTGCTGGGGAAAGTGTCCCATGTTCAGTGATGTTTTTAAGCAGCCTAGACTTTGCAGAATTATCCATGGTTCTCTTTTGACCCTCTGGGATAGTGTAATAGAAGTTCTGCTCCTAGGAAGGAGCTCCAAGGCTTTCATCTCACATGAGGTCAAAATGACTGGTCTGAGGTGATATAATTCTCTGACCCAGGAAACTGAAGCACTGAAACATGACTTTGACCCCCCAAAATGCCTTTCAGATATCAGCAGTAGTAAGGACAATTAGAAAATGCTAGTTAGCTTTGGCCTTTGGGGTATAAGAGGGCACCTTATCTGAAAACCCCTTGAATTCCATTGTTTATCTTGATTGTTAGCTACTTCCAGTCTCTCTGGGAGAAAAGAAGACCCCAAATTTAACTGATAATGAAAGTGGGAATGTCTTTCCAGTTCCTGTCACCTAATTGTAGTCAGAAAGGACCTTGTCTTGGATACCAAGCTGGGCATTAGAAGTAACCCCTTCAGGATCTTGTTTCACTCTTTTCTAGAAAGTAGACAGTTTTAATCTCATTTCTCTATCATGGCAGCCATATAAAATTGAAGAAAAAATACAAAATAAACAAAGAACATTGCCTTTAAAATTGACAGTTCTAATTTAAAGGAATTTTTCCTTTATATCTTAATTGGAAGATCATTTTGGATTACTATCAATGGGGAGAAGCTTAGGAATATGTTATGTAGTCCAGAAAAAGCTTTCCAGGTCTCCTGGTCAGAGGTTTCTTTCTTCATCATCACAGTTTTATATTACACTAATAAATCTATTAGAATTTAGAATAAACTTTCTTCTCAAATTTAACATGAATAGTTTATAATCCTTAAAAATCTTGGATATATAAAAAATGGAGGAATGAATATTAATTCAGCCATTAGGAAGAATTTATCAGTTGTCACTTAACATTTCATCTTTTCTCAATTTCATTCCTCCAAATTGTATTAAGTAGAAAACTACTGTATTGCAATGTAATATGCCAGAAGCAAAATGGAGGAATTAAATGAAGAATCTGTCAGTAGTTGTATCTCCTACAATCATTTGGAATGAGTCAGATATTTCATAATTATCTAAGTAAGTCCCAGAGACTATTTGACTAGTGTCCATGTCTACCTCCATTTTCCCTGGATGGTGAGTCCTAATACTTTTTAATTTTTTGGCAATCCTTGTTTTTCTGCTTAGTCCCTGCCTCAGTCCAAATGTGTGGAAAATTGTCATCCTGGATTTGTCAAGAGGGCTCAAGAAGAAGATCCAGTTTGCTGCTATGACTGCATTCCTTATCCAGAGGGGACCATCTCCACTCAGGAAGGTGGGTGACACTGGAGGAAAGGAAGGCCTTGTGGAAATGGATTTATCCACAATATTTTGATGAAAGTACAGTACATGTTGAAAGACACTTTGAAGTATAATTGTTTTCTTGCTTATTTTCAAAACACATAATTTATTAGGACATCTCCCAATTTTATAGACATAAGCTATATAGATATTAGAAAATTATATTCTCATTTCTTTTTCTGTCAAGTTGTTAAGCAATGCATCTTGGAAAATATTCCTGTTATGGGCTGTTCTCCCAAGAAGGTATTTCTTGAAATATAAAAGGACAGAATATTAAAGAAATATCGGCTTTTTTGTTCTGTCAGATACAGAAAAATGTACAAAGTGTCCAGATGATAAATATCCAAATGAGGACCGAGTCCAATGTATCCCCAAAGTTATTATCTTCCTGTCTTATGGAGAACTAAGGAGAAACTTCCTGACAGTTAGAACAATTAACCAGTGGAACAACCTGCCTCCAGAAGCGGTGAATGCTCCAACACTGGAAGTTTTTAAGTAGAGACTGAACAGCCATTTGTCCGAAATGGTATAGGATTTCCTGCCTGAGCAAAGGGTTGGACTAGATGACCTCCAAGTTCCCTTCCAACTTTATTATTATTATTATTATTATTATTATTATTATTATTATTATTATTATTATTTTTATTATTATTATTATTATTATTATTATTATTATTATTATTATTATTATTATTATTATTATTATTATTATTATTATTATTATTATTATTATTATTATTATTATTATTATTATTATTATTAACATTTGGGCATCATCCTGATCTCTTTTACGCTATTGTTGTTCATAACCACAGGCCTTGTTTTAATCATCTTCATCAAATATCAAGAAACTCCCATTGTCAAAGCCAACAACTGGGATCTCTCCTACATCCTTCTGGTCTCCCTGCTGCTTTGCTTCTTGTCTCCTTTTCTCTTCATTGGTCAGCCAAGGAAAGCCACCTGCCTTCTCCGACAAACGGTTTTCAGCATCATCTTCTCAGTTGCCGTTTCTTCTCTCTTGGCCAAAACCATCATGGTGGTGCTGGCCTTCCTGGCCACAAAACCAGGAAACCGAGTAAAGAGATGGATGGGGAAGAGCTTGGCCAACTCCATTATCCTTTCTTCTTCTACTGTCCAAATTATCATCTGCTCCCACTGGCTGGGAGTTTCTCCCCCATTCCCTGATTCTGACATCCACTCCCAGCCTGGAGAAATCATTCTGCAATGCAATGAAGGGGCTGTTGTCATATTCTACATCACCCTCATCTACATGGGCTTCCTGGCTGCCATCTGCTTTACGGTGGCTTTCCTGGCGCAGAATCTACCTGGAGCCTTCAACGAAGCCAAGCTGATCGCCTTCAGCATGCTGGTCTTCTGCAGTGTCTGGGTGACTTTTGTGCCCACCTACCTGAGCACCAAAGGGAAATACATGGTGGCTGTGCAGGTCTTCTCCATCCTGGCCTCCAGTGCTGGTCTGCTGGGCTGCATCTTCATCCCCAAGTGCTACGTTATCCTTCTGAGGCCAGACTTGAACACAAAGGAGCATCTTACAGCCAGAACAAATGTATAAACACATAATTTAAAGAATTGTCAAATTTCCTTTTATTTGAAAGAACACATTGTTTCCATTAGGTAATATGCAGGAGTCAAAGAAAATCATATCTACATGTTTCCAAATTGGAAATGGTTGAATGCCTGTAATTGTTGTAACTCTCTTTCCTTTCATCTCAATAAATCTTGCTAAAGAGAAGTCTGTGAAAATCATTCAGAGGAATTTGTTGTTCAGCCACTGCTATGAATTTGACACCTTTTAAGAAGCAATGTGAGCAATTATTCCTACTGACAGCAGCTAAAGTGTGTGCGAGAGAGGAAAAATGGTAAGATGGATGCTGCAAGAAACAAGCTGAAACTATGTTGTATTATAATCTCCATGAGAACATTTCTACTCAATTTCTACTTTATATAAATCAGCTCACTATAAACGAGGTAAGAAATGCATCTTTTGCTTTCCAAGATTCTGTATTTACTCCTAATGCTATTATTAAAACTGTCTTAATGAGTTCTGGGGAATTTTTGCTTCTTTGATCTTTCCCAGCTGTGAAACCCATTGTCCTAGAATAGGATTTTTCAACCTTGGCAACTCTAATGGGTGGACTTCAACTCCCAGAATTCCCCAGTCAACATCTGTGATTCTGGAAGTTCACTGAATTCACTGAATTTTGAACCAAGCAATAAATGTGCCATGTGCCTTTTGGCTCTTTGGTTGCCCATCTGGGCCTCCAAGGCAGGGCTGCTGGGCTGCAGGTTCCTCCCCAAATGTTACATGATCTTACTAAGAATAGATCTGAACACAATGGAAAATCTAATAATAAAAGTGAAGTAGAAAACCTAAAGCCTCTGGATTTTTTTTTTTGAATGTAATTCAATATATTTAATGTGTTTCAAGGAATCTAAAATATCTTTGGTATTAGGTAGTTTGGGGTGATATGCCCAAAACTATCTGCAGAGAAAAGGTTTTATTACTCTATTATCCTTTTCTAAATCATATCAGAGTGTATTGAGGATTTGATAAGAGCAGTGGGGCAAAGAGACAGTGAAATAGAAAAGCCACTTTGGATTCAGATATGACATTCAGACATTTGCAGGTTTCCACAAGCTGCAAAATGAGAGAAGCAGTTTCTGCTTTCGGCCTCATCCTTCATAATTGCCAGCAAGCTGCCCCTGATTCCATCTGTCTCTGCCCAAAGTCTCCCCTGGAGGATTCGCCCAAAGAGCAGAGCTGAAACTTTGAGGACAATAATTCTCCCTGTCAGGAGGCATCCCTGACTAATTCAACTAGTTTTTGTATTCAGAGATTGTTGGGCATTTCTCTGGATAGAAATGATCAGTCATGAAGAACTGAGATGTTTGCCATCTCAGTCCTTGAAATTGGCCCCGGAGGGAATATACGGCACCTGAGGCTGAAGAAAAAGAAATCTGACATTTGTTGCCATTGAGGTTAAAGAGAAAATCCCTGGGGCCAGTTAATGCCCAAACATGTCACATATCTGAAATAGCTGCCTGCCGAGTTGGAGTCAAATTTGACTTTATTTTGAAAGTTAAAGCTCAAGGGCACCATCACAAAAGGAATAGCGTGGCCAGTCTGCACGAACACAATCAAGCTCAATCAAAACTAATCACCAGAACTTTGCATAGTTAAGCAAAAACCACACACACAAAGTGGGAGGGTGCTTCTGTGTCTTTGGAAATGATTTCTTGTTTACAAGCTCTCTTCCAGCTCTACAGAGGAGCCATGGCAGATGTCCCACCTCTCCCCTACAATTATGGAAGTGCTGGGGATTTCTTCCTCCTTCTTGTCTCTCCAAGAAGTTTTCCAACTGTCACCTTGGAAACAGCCTTGTGAATGGAAATACAGCGCCAGGTTAAACTGCTGTCCTCAGTGTAAATAATAACTGGCTTGGCCTAAGTTGGAGGCATTGCTTGTCCCTGAATAATTTCAGCCTCTGGCCTTTCTGCTCTCTTGCTCCTTTCCCACTTGAGATGTGTACTGCAAGCTCTGATAAATCAGTCCTGCACAACTCGTTTCAGTCCAGATAGACATTTTACAAATCCTTATTTTAATCCATCTTGACTCAGGCAGCCTCATGGACACCCCCAAAATCCAAGGCCTGAATGGCCCCTTGGATATTAGTATTAGTATTAGAAATCCACCTCAAGTTCTAAGATTCATTCTCTCTCCTTTCCTCAAAGTTATTAATTAAAATGTTGGTGAATCCAATATCCAGAGTAGGACATTGTGACCAAATTCAACAGTTGATGGTCATTTCCAAAGGAATGGTTGAGGAGACCTCCTTGAGGGCATTTTCTCAGCCAGCTTGATAACCACTAGTGCATATTTTCCTTCATCTCACACTTGCTAATAAAGACATTGGGGTTCCTCCATTCAATATTTGTTACCTATAGAGCATCCACCCATCTTAAGAAAGAGACCTGATTGGAATATCTCCTATGACACTTTCTTAGCAGTTGTTGTGGGTGGCTGATCTAACACTCAGCTCTACCCTTCTCGAATAACCTGGCATGGCTCCAGTTCTCCAGGTTCCTCCGAGAGAAAAGATCAGTCAATCGGTTTCCTTCAGAAGAGCTGAGCAAGCATGGAATGGACTCCCTATGAAGGTTGTGGGTTCTTCACACCTAGAGACGTCTAAGAAGGGGCTGGACAGATAATTCTCATATACGGTTTAAATAGGTTTCCTGGATAATGCTGAGGGTTGGTCTGAATGACTTTTTGTAGTCCATTCCCAATCTACTTTTTATTTTCTCCAGTAGCCCAGACTATTTATCTACTTAATTATTAACTGATGGATTTATCTATTTATCCACACACACTTTTTTATTTGCAAGATTAACTTTTTAACAGTTGAATATCCAGTGTATAAGTCAAGAAAATCATCAATTTGTTTGTTTGCTAATTTGATTTATATTCTGCCTGAGTCCAGACTGACTTTGGATGGCTCACAACATAACAAAATCAAAATACAATACAGAAAGGAAAGGAAAGGAAAGGAAAGGAAAGGAAAGGAAAGGAAAGGAAAGGAAAGGAAAGGAAATGAAAGGAAAGGAAAGGAAAGGAAAAGAAAGGAAAGGAAAGGAAAGGAAAGGAAAGGAAAGGAAGACGGTGAATACACCAATAGTGTATAATGTAAACATTGCATGATACAATGATTTTTGCTTATAATATAATGTTGGAACAATGGGAAAATTTGGGGACTAAAGGACTGAAATTTATACTGAACTACAATCTAAAAGAGAACTTTTATAAAATGATTACTTGTTGGTATTTGACACCAGATAAATTGTCAAAAGTGTTTCAATATTTGTTGGAAATATAATTGTAAGGAAGATATAATTTATCGTCTGTGGCAGATCTATGATAAGGGAAAGAAATAGTTTATTATGTTTTGATTCAGAAGATTCTTAAAATGGATTTTCAGTGGAAACCAGAAATTTTTCTTATTGGGTAAAGAAATTTAAAAAAAAATGGAATTCTGTTCTTGTATATGCTGACAGCAGGAATAATTTTATATGCTGAAAAATGGAAAGATGAATTAATTGATTGATTAATTGAGAATTGATTGAAAAGCTGATGGAATTACACTAATTAGGAAAAAAGACTGTAAATAGAGAGCCGGTTTGGTCTAGTGGTTAAGGCACCAGACTAGAAAGCAGGAGAGCTTGAGTTCAAATCCTGCCTTAGCCATGAAAGCCTTTGGATCAGTTACTCTGTCTCAGCCCTTCCCCACCTCACAGGGTTGTTGTTCAAGGGGGAAATAGGTGGAGGAAGGTGAGTTGAACATGCTGGCTGCCTTGAGTTAGTTGTAAAAGTAATAAAGGTAAGATAGAAATAAATGAATTTAAAAAATAGCTTTGTTTCCACTTGGAAACTGCTTGTGGACTTTCTGCTCAAAAGACAAAAAAACCCCTTTGATTCTAGTTTTTGATGATTAAGTAGGTAATTATTATAGAAATGGTTGTCATTTTATATAAGTAAAAAAATGAAATTATAACTCATGTATCTTGTATCTTACTGCACCAAAAGAAGTTAGAAGTCACTTTATTTTTTCTTCTTCACTGTATTCCTCTTTCTTCTATTTTCCATTGTCTTTATTTTCATTTGTATTTCATGTTTAAAAAAATCTTTTAAAGAGACGTCAGCTATGGAGGGGAGGTTGGGGAAAACAGCTGGCTCATTTCCCAAAAATAATTCTGTCTCTATTCACTAAATCTCTTTAACAATACTCAGTTAGCCTGATGTCTTTGTCCCTTTGTGCCCTCCAGAGTCTGTCTGATCCGGCTGCATTCCTTCCTCTGGATGGGCAGAGAGGCAGCTCACAAAAGCCGGTGCCTCCCATTAGAGCTTCACCCTCAGAATAGGTGGCACCAGACCCGGAGAGGCTGAAACGGCTCTCCTCCTACACAGTGAGAAACAAAGAGAAATTGGAATGAAGAGGAGAGAAGTTACTCTTCTGTTTCTCAGATGCAGAGCTCTGCCCCGGATGTCCAGAAGAACAGTGTCCCTACAAGAAAAGAGTTCAATTACATTCTTTCTGTCCTCTGAGGACCATCTGGGGATCAACCTCATATCCTTGGCCGACTTCTTCTCTTTAGCCACACTCTGGGCCTTAGGAATTTTCATTAAACATCAAGAAACTCCCATAGTCAAGATAAGTAACAGGGATCTGTCCTCCGTCCCCCTCATTTCTCTCTTCCTTTCCTTTTGCTCCACTTTCTTCTTCATTGGTCAGCCAAGAAAAACCACCTGTCTCCTCCATCAAACAACCTTCAGTATCATCTTCTCAGTTGATGTCTCCTCTACCTTAACCTAGACAATCATCATAGTGGTGCTGGCCTTCACAGCCACAGGCCAGGAAACCACCTGAGGAGATGGTGGGAGAAGTCTGTCCAATTCTTTCATACATTCATGCACTGGAGTTTAAAATGTGTCACCTAGCTGGGAGCTTCTTCTCCATTCCCTGAATATGACATGAACTAGAGAGATCCTCCTTCAACACAGTGAAGGTTCTCCTGCTATGTGTTATGGTACTTAGAAGGTACTTAGAATAACAGAGTTGGAAGGGACCTTGTAGGTCATCTAGTCCAACCCCCTGGCCAAGCAGGAGACCCTACACCAGTGGTGGCGAACCTATGGCACACATGCCAGATGCGGCACTCAGAGCCCTCTCTGTGGGCACGCATGCCATGCCCCAGAGTTGGCAACCATCCCTCTTTAACCAGCCGCCCACTAACTCGCCGAGGTCCCATGTGGCCGGATGCATCCCAGCATGGCTGGTTTCCCTCCCCCCATCCCATCCTTCCTGGCCTCGCATGCTCTCCTTTTCCCAGGCATGACCCACTGCATCGCCTCCTCAGCTGTTGGCTGGCCGTCAAGCTCAGAGGCGGCTTCTCTGAACTGCTGGCAGCGGGCTGTGGACCCCCAGAGTGCGCCGGTCGAGGGGCTGGCAGGCTGTGGTTGCTGATGGACACTGTTGGCCCCCATGCACTCGCTGGCCTCTGTGTGCAGGGGCCAATGGTGTCAGGGAGCAGCCACCCCGGCCCCTGCCTCACCTTGGCCTGCGACAATGGCACCCCCGCCCTGTCTCGCCTCACCTTGCCTCACCCTATAGGATGAGCCTCCTGCCCACTGCCACACCTGGATCTCCCCCAACCCTGCCTGGCCCCCACAAGCGTCCCTCCCCACGAGCAACATCAAGGTGACCACGCCCACCTTGGCCACACCCACCCAGTCTGCCATGACCACCACAGCCACGCCAACCCAGTGGGCTACGCCCACCTGGCACCTGGTGATAAATAAGTGGGGTTTGGGTTGCAGTTTGGGCACTCAGTCTCTAAAAGGTTTGCCATCACTGCCCTACACCATTTCTGACAGATGGCAGTCCAGTCTCTTCTTGAAAAATTCCAGTGATGAAGCTCCCACAACTTCTGAAGGCAAACTGTTCCATTCATTGATTGTTTTCACTGTCAGAAAAGTTCTCCTTGTTTCCAGGTTGAATCTCTCCTTGATCAGTTTCCATCCATTATTCCTTGTCTGTCCTTCAGATGCTTTGGAAAATAGGTTGACCCCCTCCTCTCTGTGACAGCCCCTCAAATATTGGAAGTCTCCCCTGGTCCTTCTCTTCACTAGACGAGCTATGCCCAGTTCCTGTAACCGTTCTTCGTATATTTTAGCCTCCAGTCCCCTAATCATCTTTGTTGCTCTTCTCTGAGACAGCCTGAACCCAGAGCCACCAAGGACCTGGTAAGCCAGGCACGGAGAGTAGAGCCTGAGATACGGGCTGTCATCTGTTCCCCCCACTCAGCCCCTTCCCCAGTTCTCCCTTCTAGGCAAAGGTGGACCTATCAGGGAGCCTCATCCAAAGAAGAGACACAATCCGTGAACAATTGATCCAAATGAACTAGGGACACAGGTGCCCCAAGAGCAGTTTCAAAGCACTTGGAGGTTTTTTAGGAAGGGGTTCACCTCACAGCCTCAGAGATGGGAATGTCACACCCCACCAAGTGCATTCACACAACCAGAGGGGGGAGGGGCATCAGTTCTCCAAAAACCAGGTGGCTAGAAAACAGGTCGCACCATCTTGGCTGTGGGAACCGCCTCCACCTTTGTAAGCCGCCCAGAGTTACTCTGCCAGAAGATGGGAGGCCAATAAATTTGATAAATAAATTAATACATCTCAGCTTCAGACCTTTCAGTCCATTCTTCATTTAATAAACCAGAAAGAAACTTCAAAATACAAACAATCTTACATTAATACGTATAAAGACAATGCCGAAAGTGTGAAGAAGAAAAAACTTCCACCAACTCAATGACCCTATTCAGCCAACGATGCAGCCCACAGGCTGTCACTTTCCTGCCTCTCATCCAAAAATTGATATTGCTTAGAAAAAAGGGGAAACAAAATTTCACTTCAGGCACAAGGAATTTTAAAGTCAGGTGCAATTTATGATTAATATATGAAGTTCTGATATAAAAGAAAGTCCCAAACAGGCCCCACTCTTAACGTTAGGCAGAATCCAAGGGGTCTGATTACTTCCTTGGCGATTAGAAGAGAGGCAACACAAGAGTTAAGTGTCACCAACCTAGAGTGGCACCAAACTCCACACCTCTGGGGACCTTCCCCAGAAGTCTCTGGAGACAAGGAGACCACGTTGAAGGACAGAAGACATCAGTTCCCTTGTTACTTAGCTACCTTCCTCCAGCATCACTTTCTGGACATGTCCTGACAAGAAGGACCAGAACCACAAGAGAACAGAACCCCCAGGAGTGTATCTGTGATTTTTCACTAACATGCTTTTCTCCAGTGTCTCCTCTGCACATGGAGCCCAGAAGAAGTTCAGGATCCCAAGAGGAGAAGCTGCTTCTCACTGTAATTATGACCACCTGGGTCTTTGAGATCTCTGTGCCTTTGATAGAGACATCAGATTGAAGCCATAAGGAAAGGATCTTGTATCAGAAAAGGATAAATTCCTTAGGTCAAGCTCTGAGGAAACACATTTTGGGAAAGGCCGGGGCTCTGCTCTTGATTGTACCTCTCTCTCCTCCCAGGTGAAGCTGAATATTTCTCTGTTTCTATCAGGAAAGTCACTGGCATCTCCACCTTCTGAGAGTGATTTCAATTCTTCCACTTGTTCTCTGCTGTTGGTGTTAGAAACAGGAAGAGGATGAATAAAGCCCTATGAATTATGGACCTGCTGCTTCTGATTCTGATGCTGCTGGTGCCCCAGCCCGTCTCTGGGAAGCTTAGAACGAAATGCCTGCTGAGTTTGGAGCACCAGAATGAAAATATACCATGGAGCTACTACAGGCCAGGAGACCATCTCATTGGTATAGTCACCACTGAAAAAGAACTATCGAATATAATATTGTCTTTCAACATGGCTCCTTTTTTTCCATCTCCATCGTAAGTCGTTCAAGGTGATGGACTTGCATTCCCCCCATTTTCTAATTCTAACACTCTCCTTCTTTTCTTCTTCTTTTCATTTCCTTCTATATTACAGGATTTCTCTAATTTCCTGGATGATTTTGATTTCCTCTTTTTACTTATTTTGTAGAAGAGACTCAAATCCAGAGATGGGGTTAAAAAAACCCAAAGGCAATCCAGATTATTTTTCTCTCCCCAATCACTCCTGAATTCATCGCTTGAATTCATTTTATTTAAAGTAGTGATTGAAACACTTCTTCTTGCCTCTATTCAGCCCATTCTCCTATTTGTATAACTGATTATTGGTTTTGGATCAATATTCGCTTAAGACTCAGTAGGCTTGTAGAGACAAAAAGGAATAAATTCTTTAAAAAATGTTGTTGCTTTTGATGATAATAACATGAACATTTTTTACAGTAAGAGTGATGATATTTCATACACCCTACTATTAATTTTCACTATTCAACTGGTCAACAAGAATCCCCAGCTCTTGCACAATCTCACACTTGGCTACAACCTCCATGACAACTATTTGAGCCCTTCACATACTTCAGATGCCTTGCTGGACATTCTCTCTACTAGAGAAGGGAATGTCCCCAACTATGCCTGTGGAAGGACGGAGAACCTCCTGGCTCTTCTTGATGCAGCTAGCAGGGAAATCTCCATCCAGATGTCAACATTAGCAGACACCTACAAAGTCCCCCAGGTTTGTGTGTGTTATTCTCTGTCTGGTAAAGTGAGCGGGATGGTGGTGGGTGAGCAACAGATCCAAGGATATCTTCTACATGGAATTCAAGAGTTGCTTTTCTCCATATTAGCAAACATATCAATTATATTTTTTCTATTATGTTTATGTTTAAATTCCTTGTAAAAGGCCTGAAAAGCAGTAAGGTCCCTGTAGAGGACTTTCTCCCGGCTATTCAAAAAATATCCCTAGTTGTGGGTGAACTATTGGCATGTTCATTTTCACATAGAAATAATACCTGACATTCCAGTTGTACTCAAGTTGGCAATAGTAGTGTTCCTTTATACAAACAAAATGGCATAAATAGCAATTACTGGTTAGTTAGACTAATGGATATTGTGGCTAAAATATATATCATGTTCCTCTTAAGTAAATGTGAGGTTGGGTAGAACAAACGTATATTCCTTGAAGAAGAACAAGAAGGTTTTAAGTAGAGGAAAAGGTTTCACACAGTTCTATAATAATTAATCAATAAATTAATAATCTAATATTGACAACAGATTTCTTTTGAAATAGCTAATTTCACAATATGTCAGTCGGGTAAACAATGGTTTTCTGGCTTTATAGATGTTACTGCAGCATTTGATACAGTAAATGGAGAAATATGATGGAGGAAGTTGATTTCCCTTAAAATGGAGCTCAGACTGTTGGCCCTGATCCAAGCCCTTTCCACAAGCCCTTGTTTGAGAGAGAGGTCTGGGCTCAGTGGAGCCATGAGAAGAAGGATCGATACTTACCTAGGTGTAACATAAAAGAGTACATATTTGAAAGCATCTTATTCAGTCTAGATATTAATGACTTACCAGGACTAAGGAAGGATTCTCATGTACATGCCTAACATGCTAAATTGTTTATTTATTTAGCATATAGCAAAGGAATAAATAGCCAGGAGACTATATAGTGTTTGTTTCGCAGCCGAGGAATGCTAGTCTGTTCAGTTTGTGCTCATGAGCTCATCCAGGGTGCCCCACAGGGGGTGAACTGGCTCCACACCAGAAAGACGAGAGGTCTCCTGTGGCATCATCCAAGCCTTCTCTCACCACCACTGCAATGTCACCTCGCAGTTGGGTGTCACATCCGAGCAAGTCCAGCACTGGCAGGGGCCAACAGTCTGCATGAAACACGCCACATTTCCCACCAAAGTGGTACCTATTTATCTACTAGTGTTGTCACAGGCTTTCGAACTGCTAGGTGGGCAGTAGCTGAGACTAGCAACGGGAGCTCACCCCACCATGCAGTGACAGAACTCGAACTGCCAGAACAGATTCACTGTCTTTAAGCCACTGAGCCTCTTACCTTGGTTTAAACTGATAATGCAGTACTGTTATCCTATGGGTTAGATTGTATAGACTCTTGAGAAAGCTTGACTCCTAATGACATAATAATTCTCTGATTATTGATAAATGAAAGTCAAAAGTTGTGGTCTTTGGAAGACAAATGTAGCCAATATAGCAAGTAACACCTTTCCTTACCCAGTGTTACTTTTCTCTGAGACTGAATCTTGGGTCTGCCATCATCAAAGCCCACTTAGAGC
>JALGBA010001461.1:0-15360 GCA_023970755.1 Azemiops feae
CTCACACTTTGCTCGCAAAAGCCCCTCGGTCTCTCACACTTTGCTCGCAAAAGCCTCTTGCTCACTGTCTCACTCTCTCTGCTCGCAAAAGCCTCTCGCTCTCTCACTCACTCTTTGCTCACAAAAGCCTCTCGCTCTCTCATTCACTCACATTTTGCTCGCAAAAGCCCCTCGCTCTCTCACACTTTGCTCGCAAAAGCCTCTTGCTCACTGTCTCACTCTCTCTGCTCGAAAAAGCCTTTCGCTGTCTCACTCACTCTTTGCTCACAAAAGCCTCTTGCTCTCTCATTCACTCACACTTTGCTCGCAAGAGCCTCTTGGTCTCTCACTCACACTTTGCTCGCAAAATCCTGTCGCTCGCTGTCTCACTCACGCTCTGCTTGCAAAAGCCTCTTGCTCGCTGTCTCACTCACTCTGCTCGCAAAAGGCTCTCGCTCTCTCACTCACTCTTTGCTCACAAAAGCCTCTTGCTCTCTCATTCACTCACACTTTGCTCGCAAAAGCCTCTTGGTCTCTCACTCACACTTTGCTCGCAAAAGCCCCTCGCTCTCTCACACTCTTCTCGCAAAAGGCTCTTGCTCTATCACTCACTCACTCACAGTTTGCTTGGAAAAGCCTCTCACTCACACGTTGCTTGGAAAAGCCTCTCACTCACACTTTGCTCACAAAAGCCTCTCGCTCTCTCAGTCACTCACACTTTGCTCACAAAAGCCTCTCTCTCACTCACTCTTTGCTCGCAAAAGCCCCATTTCTCTCTCTCACCCTTTGCTCACAAAAGCCTCTCGCTCTCTCAATCACACTTTGCTTGCAAAAGCCTCTTGCTCACTGTCTCACTCTCTCTGCTCGGAAAAGCCTCTCGCTGTCACTCACTCTTTGCTCACAAAAGCCTCTCGCTCTCTCACTCACTCTTTGCTACAAAAGCCTCTCGCTCTCTCACTCACAGTTTGTTCGCAAAAGCCTCTTGCTCACTGTCTCTCTGCTCGCAAAAGCCCCTTGCTCTCTCACTCACTTTTTCTCGCAAAAGCCTCTTGGTCTCTCACTCACACTTTGCTCGCAAAAGCCCCTCGCTCTCTCACACTTTGCTCGCAAAAGCCTCTCGTTTGCTCGCTCTCTCACACTTTGCTCGCAAAAGCCTCTCGTTTGCTCTCTCACTCACACTTTGCTCACAAAAACCTGTCGCTCGCTGTCTCACTCACGTTCTGCTCGCAAAAGCCCCTCGCTCTCTCACACTTTGCTCGCAAAAGCCTCTCGTTTGCTCGCTCTCTCACACTTTGCTCGCAAAAGCCTCTCGTTTGCTCTCTCACTCACACTTTGCTCAGAAAAACCTGTCGCTCGCTGTCTCACTCACGTTCTGCTCGCAAAAGCCTCTCGCTCTCTCACTCACTCACACTTTGCTCGCAAAAGCCTCTTAGTCTCTCACTCACACTTTGCTTGCAAAAGCCCCTCTTGCTCTCTCACACTCTTCTCGCAAAAGCCTCTCGCTCTATCACTCACTCTTTGCTCGCAAAAGCCTCTGGCTCTATCACTCACTCACTCACACTTTGCTTGGAAAAGTCTCTCACTCACACTTTGCTTGGAAAAGCCTCTCACTCACACTTTGCTCGGAAAATCCTCTCGCTCTCTCAGTCACTCACACTTTGCTCATAAAGGCCTCTCTCTCACTCACTCTTTGCTCGCAAAAGCCCCATTGCTCTCTCTCACACTTTGCTCACAAAAGCCTCTGGCTCTCTCACTCACACTTTGCTCGCAAAAGCCTCTTGCTCGCTGTCTCACTCACACTCTGCTCGCAAAAGCCTCTTGCTCGCTGTTTCACTCACTCTGCTCGCAAAAGCCTCTGGCTCTCTCACTCACACTTTACTCACAAAAGCCTCTCGCTCTCTCATTCACTCACTCTTTGCTCACAAAAGCCTCTCGCTCTCTCACTCACACTTTGCTCGCAAAAGACTCTTGCTCACTGTCTCACTCTCTCTGCTCGCAAAAGCCCCTTGCTCACTCACTTTTTCTCGCAAAAGCCTCTTGGTCTCTCACTCACACTTTGCTCGCAAAAGCCCCTAGCTCTCTCACACTTTGCTCGCAAAAGCCTCTTGTTTGCTCTCTCACTCACAGTTTGTTCGCAAAAGCCTCTTGCTCACTTTCTCACTCTCTCTGCTCGCAAAAGCCCCTTGCTCTTCACTCACTTTTTCTCTCAAAAGCCTCTTGGTCTCTCACTCACACTTTGCTCGCAAAAGCCCCTCGCTCTCTCACTCTTTGCTCGCAAAAGCCTCTCGTTTGCTCGCTCTCTCACACTTTGCTCGCAAAAGCCTCTCGTTTGCTCTCTCACTCACACTTTGCTCACAAAAACCTGTCGCTCGCTGTCTCACTCACGTTCTGCTCGCAAAAGCCTATCGCTCTCTCACTCACTCACACTTTGCTCGCAAAAGCCTCTTAGTCTCTCACTCACACTTTGCTTGCAAAAGCCCCTCTTGCTCTCTCACACTCTTCTCGCAAAAGCCTCTCGCTCTATCACTCACTCTTTGCTCGCAAAAGCCTCTGGCTCTATCACTCACTCACTCACACTTTGCTTGGAAAAGTCTCTCACTCACACTTTGCTCGCAAAAGCCTCTTGCTCGCTGTCTCACTCTCTCTGCTCGCAAATGCCTCTCTCTCACTCACTCTTTGCTCGCAAAAGCCCCATTGCTCTCTCATTCACTCACACTTTGCTCGCAAAAGCCCCTCACTCTCTCACACTCTTCTTGCAAAAGCCTCTCACTCTCTCACTCACACTTTGCTCGCAAAAGCCTCTCTCTCACTCACTCTTTGCTCGCAAAAGCCCCATTGCTCTCTCATTCACTCACACTTTGCTCGCAAAAGCCCCTCGCTCTCTCACACTCTTCTCGCAAAAGCCTCTTACTCTATCACTCACTCTTTGCTCACAAAAGCCTCTGGCTCTATCACTCACTCACTCACACTTTGCTTGGAAAAGCATCTCACTCACACTTTGCTCGCAAAAGCCTCAGGCTCTCTCAGTCACTCACACTTTACTCGCAAAAGCCTCTCTCTCACTCACACTTTGCTCGCAAAAGCCTCTCGTTTGCTCGCTCTCTCACACTTTGCTCGCAAAAGCCTCTCGTTTGCTCTCTCACTCACACTTTGCTCACAAAAACCTGTCGCTCGCTGTCTCACTCACGTTCTGCTCGCAAAAGCCTCTCGCTCTCTTACTCACTCACACTTTGCTCGCAAAAGCCTCTTAGTCTCTCACTCACACTTTGCTTGCAAAAACCCCTCTTACTCTCTCACACTCTTCTCGCAAAAGCCTCATGCTCTATCACTCACTCTTTGCTCGCAAAAGCCTCTCGCTCTCTCATTCACTCACTCCCTCACACTTTGCTTTGAAAGTCTCTCACTCCACTTTGCTTGGAAAAGCCTCTCACTCACACTTTTGCCTCGGAAATCCTACTCGCTCTCTCGTCACTCACACTTTGCTCATAAAGTCCTCTCCTCTTCCCGTCACTCTTTCTCGCAAAAGAGCCCCATTGCTCTCTCTCACACTTTGCTCGCAAAAGCCTCTCGTTTGCTCGCTCTCTTACACTTTGCTCGCAAAAGCCTCTCGTTTGCTCTCTCACTCACACTTTGCTCACAAAAACCTGTCGCTCGCTGTCTCACTCACGATCTGCTCGCAAAAGCCTCTCGCTCTCTCACTCACTCTTTGCTCGCAAAAGCCTCTGGCTCTATCACTCACTCACTCTTTGTCACAAAAGCCTATTCGCTCTCTCAACTCACACTTTGGCTCGCAAAGCCTCTTTCTCACTGTCTCACTATCTCTGCTCGCAAAAGCCCCTCGCTCTCTCACACTTTGCTCGCAAAAGCCTCTCGTTTGCTCGCTCTCTCACACTTTGCTCGCAAAAGCTTCTCGTTTGCTCTCTCACTCACACTTTGCTCACAAAAACCTGTCGCTCGCTGTCTCACTCACGTTCTGCTCGCAAAAGCCTCTTAGTCTCTCACTCACACTTTGCTTGCAAAAGCCCCTCTTGCTCTCTCACACTCTTCTCGCAAAAGCCTCTCGCTCTATCACTCACTCTTTGCTCGCAAAAGCCTCTGGCTCTATCACTCACTCACTCACACTTTGCTTGGAAAAGTCTCTCACTCACACTTTGCTTGGAAAAGCCTCTCACTCACACTTTGCTCGGAAAATCCTCTCGCTCTCTCAGTCACTCACACTTTGCTCATAAAGGCCTCTCTCTCACTCACTCTTTGCTCGCAAAAGCCCCATTGCTCTCTCTCACACTTTACTCACAAAAGCCTCTCGCTCTCTCACTCACACTTTGCTCGCAAAAGCCTCTTGCTCGCTGAATCACTCACACTCTGCTCGCAAAAGCCTCTTGCTCGCTGTTTCACTCACTCTGCTCGCAAAAGCCTCTGGCTCTGTCACTCACTCTTTGCTACAAAAGCCTCTCGCTCTCTCATTCACTCACTCTTTGCTCACAAAAGCCTCTCGCTCTCTCACTCACACTTTGCTCGCAAAAGCCTCTTGCTCACTGTCTCACTCTCTCTGCTCGCAAAAGCCCCTTGCTCACTCACTTTTTCTCGCAAAAGCCTCTTGGTCTCTCACTCACACTTTGCTTGGAAAAGCCTCTCACTCACACTTTGCTCGGAAAATCCTCTCGCTCTCTCAGTCACTCACACTTTGCTCATAAAGGCCTCTCTCTCACTCACTCTTTGTTCACAAAAGCCCCATTGCTCTCTCTCACACTTTGCTCACAAAGGCCTCTCGCTCTCTCACTCACACTTTGCTCGCAAAAGCCTCTTGCTCGCTGTCTCACTCACACTCTGCTCGCAAAAGCCTCTTGCTCGCTGTTTCACTCACTCTGCTCGCAAAAGCCTCTGGCTCTCTCACTCACTCTTTGCTACAAAAGCCTCTCGCTCTCTCATTCACTCACTCTTTGCTCACAAAAGCCTCTCGCTCTCTCACTCACACTTTGCTCGCAAAAGCCTCTTGCTCACTGTCTCACTCTCTCTGCTCGCAAAAGCCCCTTGCTCACTCACTTTATCTCGCAAAAGCCTCTTCGTCTCTCACTCACACTTTGCTCGCAAAAGCCCCTAGCTCTCTCACACTTTGCTCGCAAAAGCCTCTCGTTTGCTCTCTCACTCACAGTTTGTTCGCAAAAGCCTCTTGCTCACTGTCTCACTCTCTCTGCTCGCAAAAGCCCCTTGCTCTTCACTCACTTTTTCTCTAAAAAGCCTCTTGGTCTCTCACTCACACTTTGCTCGCAAAAGCCCCTCGCTCTCTCACACTTTGCTCGCAAAAGCCTCTCATTTGCTCTCTCACTCACACTTTGCTCACAAAAACCTGTCGCTCGCTGTCTCACTCACGTTCTGCTCGCAAAAGCCTCTCGCTCTCTCACTCACTCACAATTTGCTCGCAAAAGCCTCTTAGTCTCACACTCACACTTTGCTTGCAAAAGCCCCTCTTGCTCTCTCACACTCTTCTCGCAAAAGCCTCTCGCTCTATCACTCACTCTTTGCTCGCAAAAGCCTCTGGCTCTATCACTCACTCACTCACACTTTGCTTGGAAAAGTCTCTCACTCACACTTTGCTTGGAAAAGCCTCTCACTCACACTTTGCTCGGAAAATCCTCTCGCTCTCTCAGTCACTCACACTTTGCTCATAAAGGACTCTCTCTCACTCACTCTTTGCTCGCAAAAGCCCCATTGCTCTCTCTCACACTTTGCTCGCAAAAGCCTCTTGCTCACTGTCTCACTCTGCTCGCAAAAGCCTCTCGCTCTCACTCACTCTTTGCTCACAAAAGCCTCTTGCTCTCTCACTCACTCTTTGCTCACAAAAGCCTCTTGCTCTCTCATTCACTCACACTTTGCTGACAAAGGCCTCTCACTCACCTTTGCTCAGAAAAGCCCCTTGCTCTCTCACTCACTTTTTCTCGCAAAAGCCTCTTGGTCTCTCACTCACACTTTGCTCGCAAAAACCTGTCGCTCGCTGTCTCACTCACTCTGCTCGCATAAGCCTCTCGCTCGCCCTCTCACTCACACTTTGCTCGCAAAATCCTGTCGCTCGCTGTCTCACTCACGCTCTGCTCACAAAGGCCTCTCTCTCACTCACTCTTAGCTCGCAAAAGCCCCATTGCTCTCTCTCACACTTTGCTCACAAAAGCCTCTCGCTCTCTAACTCACACTCTGCTCGCAAAAGCCTCTCGCTCTCACTCACTCTTTGCTCACAAAATCCTCTTGCTCTCTCACTCACTCTTTGCTCGCAAAACCCTCTCGCTCTCTCAGTCACTCACACTTTGCTCGCAAAAGCCTCTCTCTCACTCACTCTTTGCTCGCAAAAGCCCCATTGCTCTCTCTCACACTTTGCTCACAAAAGCCTCTCGCTCTCTCACTCACACTTTGCTCGCAAAAGCCTCTTGCTCACTGTCTCACTCTCTCTGCTTGCATAAGCCTCTCGCTCTATCACTCACTCTTTGCTCGCAAAAGCCTCTCGCTCTCTCAGTCACTCACACTTTGCTCGCAAAAGACTCTCACTCACACTTTGCTCGCAAAAGCCTCTCACGCTTTGCTCGCAAAAGCCTCTTGCTCTCTCAGTCACTCACACTTTGCTCGCAAAAGCCTCTCACTCACACTTTGTTCGCTAAAGCCTCTCGCTCGCCCTCTCACTCACACTTTGCTCGCAAAAGCCCCTCGCTCTCTCACACTTTGCTCGCAAAAGCCTCTCATTTGCTCGCTCTCTCACACTTTGCTCGCAAAAGCCTCTCGTTTGCTCTCTCACTCACACTCTGCTCGCAAAAGCCTCTTGCTCGCTGTCTCACTCACTCTGCTCGCAAAAGCCTCTGGCTCTCTCACTCACTCTTTGCTCAAAAAAGCCTCTTGCTCTCTCATTCACTCACACTTTGCTCACAAAATCCTCTCACTCACATTTGCTCACAAAAGCCCCTTGCTCTCTCACTCACACTCTGCTCGCAAAAGCCTCTTGCTCGCTGTCTCACTCACACTCTGCTCGCAAAAGCCTCTTGCTCGCTGTTTCACTCACTCTGCTCGCAAAAGCCTCTGGCTCTCTCACTCACTCTTTGCTACAAAAGCCTCTCGCTCTCTCATTCACTCACTCTTTGCTCACAAAAGCCTCTTGCTCACTGTCTCACTCTCTCTGCTCGCAAAAGCCCCTTGCTCACTCACTTTTTCTTGCAAAAGACTCTTGGTCTCTCACTCACACTTTGCTCGCAAAAGCCCCTCGCTCTCTCACACTTTGCTCGCAAAAGCCTCTTGCTCACTGTCTCACTCTCTCTGCTCACAATAGCCTTTCGCTCTCTCACTCACTCTTTGCTCACAAAAGCCTCTCGCTCTCTCATTCACTCACACTTTGGTCACAAAAGCCTCTCGCTCTCTCACTCACACTTTGCTCGCAAAAGCCTCTTGCTCACTGTCTCACTCTCTCTGCTCGCAAAAGCCCCTTGCTTTCTCACTCACTTTTTCTCGCAAAAGCCTCTTGGTCTCTCACTCACACTTTGCTCGCCAAAGCCCCTCGCTCTCTCACACTTTGCTCGCAAAAGCCTCTTGCTCACTGTCTCACTCTCTCTGCTCGCAAAAGCTCATTGCTCACTCACTTTTTCTTGCAAAAGACTCTTGGTCTCTCACTCACACTTTGCTCGCAAAAGCCCCTAGCTCTCTCACACTTTGCTCGCAAAAGCCTCTTGCTCGCTGTTTCACTCACTCTGCTCGCAAAAGCCTCTGGCTCTCTCACTCACTCTTTGCTACAAAAGCCTCTTACTCTCTCATTCACTCACTCTTTGCTCACAAAAGCCTCTCGCTCTCTCACTCACACTTTGCTCGCAAAAGCCTCTTGCTCACTGTCTCACTCTCTCTGCTCGCAAAAGCCCCTTGCTCACTCACTTTTTCTTGCAAAAGACTCTTGGTCTCTCACTCACACTTTGTTCGCAAAAGCCCCTCGCTCACGTCCTCCCTCTCTCTGCGCGCAAAAGCCCTTTCGCTCTCTCACTCACTCTTTGCTCACAAAAGCTCTCGCTCTCTCATTCACTAACACTTGGTCAAAAAAGCCTTCTCGCACGCTCTCACTCACACTGTGCTCGCAAAAGGCTCTTGCTCACTGTCTCACTCTCTCTGCTCGCAAAAGCCCCTGGATCTCTCACTCCAGTTTTTCTCGCAAAAGACTTCTGGTTTCACTCACACTTTGCTCGCCAATAGCCCCTCGCTCTCTCACACTTTGACTCGCAAAAGCCTCTCGTTTGCTCGCTCTGTCACACTTTGCTCGCAAAAGCCTCCGTTTGCTCTCTCACTCACACTTGCTCGCAAATTCCTGTTGCCGCTGTCTCACTCACGACTCTGCTCGCAAAGCCCCTTTGCTCAATCACTTTTTCTCGCAAAAGCCTCTTGGTCTCACCACTCACTCACACTTTGTCGCAAAAGGCCCCCTCAGCTCTCTCACACTTTGCTCGTAAAAGCCTCTCGTTTGCTCGCTCTCTCACACTTTGCTGCAAAAGCCTTCGTGTGCTCTCTCTCTCACACTAGTTGCTCACAAAACCTGGCGCTCGATTGTCTCACTCAGATCTCCTCACAAAAGCTCTTGCTTGCTGTCCAATCATTCTGCTCGCACAAGAAAAAAAAAAAAAAAAAAAAAACTCTCTCTCTCTCACTCACTCAAAATTTCCTCGCAAAAGCTCTTGGTATCCTCACTCACACTTGCTCGCAAAAGCCCTCGCTCTTCACACTCTTCTCGCAAAAGCCTCTCGCTCTATCACTCACTATTTGGCTCGCAAAAGACCTCTCGCTCTATCATCCATCACACTTTGCTTGAACAGTCTATCACTCACACTTTGCTTGAAAAAAACCTCTCACTCACACTTTCTCGGAAAATCATTCACTCACACTTTCTACAAAGGCCTCTCCTCACTCACTCTTAGCTCGCAAAAGCCCATTGCTCTCTCTTCACACTTTGTCACAAAAGCTCTCGCTCTCGAAAACTCCACACTCGACTCGCAAAAGCCTCCTCGCCCTCACTCACTCTTTGCTCGCAAAAGCCTCTCGCTCTCTCAC
The DNA here is from genome assembly GCA_023970755.1 of Azemiops feae. NCBI lineage: Eukaryota > Metazoa > Chordata > Lepidosauria > Squamata > Viperidae > Azemiops > Azemiops feae. Next base: position 9,040 of record JALGBA010001461.1, read on the forward strand.
TCACTCTTTGCTCACAAAAGCCTCTCACTCTCTCACTCACACTTTGCTCGCAAAAGCCTCTCAATCACCTTTGCTCGCAAAAGCCCCTTGCTCTCTCACACTTTGCTCGCAAAAGCCTCTTGTTTGCTCTCGCTCGCACACTTTGCTCGCAAAAGCCTCTTGCTCACTGTCTCACTCTCTCTGCTCGCATAAGCCTCTCGCTCTATCACTCACTCTTTGCTCGCAAAAGCCTCTCGCTATCTCAGTCACTCACACTTTGCTTGCAAAAGCCTCTCACTCACACTTTGCTCGCAAAAGCCTCTCACGCTTTGCTCGCAAAAGCCTCTTGCTCTCTCAGTCACTCACACTTTGCTCGCAAAAGCCTCTCACTCACACTTTGTTCGCTAAAGCCTCTCGCTCGCCCTCTCACTCACACTTTGCTCGCAAAAGCCCCTCGCTCTCTCACACTTTGCTCGCAAAAGCCTCTCATTTGCTCGCTCTCTCACACTTTGCTCGCAAAAGCCTCTTGCTCGCTGTCTCACTCACACTCTGCTCGCAAAGGCCTCTTGCTCGCTGTCTCACTCACTCTGCTCGCAAAAGCCTCTGGCTCTCTCACTCACTCTTTGCTCAAAAAAGCCTCTTGCTCTCTCATTCACTCACACTTTGCTCACAAAATCCTCTCACTCACCTTTGCTCGCAAAAGCCCCTTGCTCTCTCACTCACACTCTGCTCGCAAAAGCCTCTTGCTCGCTGTCTCACTCACACTCTGCTCGCAAAAGCCTCTTGCTCGCTGTTTCACTCACTCTGCTCGCGAAAGCCTCTGGCTCTCTCACTCACTCTTTGCTCACAAAAGCCTCTCGCTCTCTCACTCACACTTTGCTCGCAAAAGCCTCTTGCTCACTGTCTCACTCTCTCTGCTCGCAAAAGCCCCTTGCTCACTCACTTTTTCTTGCAAAAGACTCTTGGTCTCTCACTCACACTTTGCTCGCAAAAGCCCCTCGCTCTCTCACACTTTGCTCGCAAAAGCCTCTTGCTCACTCTCACTCTCTCTGCTCGCAAAAGCCTTTCGCTCTCTCACTCACTCTTTGCTCACAAAAGCCTCTAGCTCTCTCATTCACTCACACTTTGGTCACAAAAGCCTCTCGCTCTCTCACTCACACTTTGCTCGCAAAAGCCTCTTGCTCACTGTCTCACTCTCTCTGCTCGCAAAAGCCCCTTGCTCTCTCACTCACTTTTTCTCGCAAAAGCCTCTTGGTCTCTCACTCACACTTTGCTCGCCAAAGCCCCTCGCTCTCTCACACTTTGCTCGCAAAAGCCTCTCGTTTGCTCGCTCTGTCACACTTTGCTCGCAAAAGCCTCTCGTTTGCTCTCTCACTCACACTTTGCTCGCAAAATTCTGTCGCTCGCTGTCTCACTCACGCTCTGCTCGCAAAAGCCCCTTGCTCACTCACTTTTTCTCGCAAAAGCCTCTTGGTCTCTCACTCACACTTTGCTCGCAAAAGCCCCTAGCTCTCTCACACTTTGCTCGTAAAAGCCTCTCGTTTGCTCGCTCTCTCACACTTTGCTCGCAAAAGCCTCTCGTGTGCTCTCTCTCTCACACTTTGCTCACAAAAACCTGTCGCTCGCTGTCTCACTCACGATCTGCTCACAAAAGCCTCTTGCTTGCTGTCTCACTCATTCTGCTCGCAAAAGCCTCTCGCTCTCTCACTCACTCACACTTTCCTCGCAAAAGCCTCTTGGTCTCTCACTCACACTTTGCTCGCAAAAGCCCCTCGCTCTCTCACACTCTTCTCGCAAAAGCCTCTCGCTCTATCACTCACTCTTTGCTCGCAAAAGCCTCTCGCTCTATCATTCACTCACACTTTGCTTGGAAAAGTCTCTCACTCACACTTTGCTTGGAAAAACCTCTCACTCACACTTTCCTCGGAAAATCAGTCACTCACACTTTGCTCACAAAGGCCTCTCTCTCACTCACTCTTAGCTCGCAAAAGCCCCATTGCTCTCTCTCACACTTTGCTCACAAAAGCCTCTCGCTCTCTAACTCACACTCTGCTCGCCAAAGCCTCTCGCTCTCACTCACTCTTTGCTCACAAAATCCTCTTGCTCTCTCACTCACTCTTTGCTCGCAAAACCCTCTCGCTCTCTCACACTTTGCTCGCAAAAGCCTCTCATCACTCACCTTTGCTCGCAAAAGCCCCTTGCTCTCTCACACTTTGCTCACAAAAGCCTCTCGCTCTCTCACTCACACTTTGCTCGCAAAAGCCTCTTGCTCACTGTCTCACTCTCTCTGCTCGCATAAGCCTCTCGCTCTATCACTCACTCTTTGCTCGCAAAAGCCTCTTGCTCTCTCAGTCACTCACACTTTGCTTGCAAAAGCCTCTCACTCACACTTTGCTCGCAAAAGCCTCTCACGCTTTGCTCGCAAAAGCCTCTTGCTCTCTCAGTCACTCACACTTTGCTCGCAAAAGCCTCTCACTCACACTTTGTTCGCTAAAGCCTCTCGCTCGCCCTCTCACTCACACTTTGCTCGCAAAAGCCCCTCGCTCTCTCACACTTTGCTCGCAAAAGCCTCTCATTTGCTCGCTCTCTCACACTTTGCTCGCAAAAGCCTCTTGCTCGCTGTCTCACTCACACTCTGCTCGCAAAGGCCTCTTGCTCGCTGTCTCACTCACTCTGCTCGCAAAAGCCTCTGGCTCTCTCACTCACTCTTTGCTCAAAAAAGCCTCTTGCTCTCTCATTCACTCACACTTTGCTCACAAAATCCTCTCACTCACCTTTGCTCGCAAAAGCCCCTTGCTCTCTCACTCACACTCTGCTCGCAAAAGCCTCTTGCTCGCTGTCTCACTCACACTCTGCTCGCAAAAGCCTCTTGCTCGCTGTTTCACTCACTCTGCTCGCGAAAGCCTCTGGCTCTCTCACTCACTCTTTGCTCACAAAAGCCTCTCGCTCTCTCACTCACACTTTGCTCGCAAAAGCCTCTTGCTCACTGTCTCACTCTCTCTGCTCGCAAAAGCCCCTTGCTCACTCACTTTTTCTTGCAAAAGACTCTTGGTCTCTCACTCACACTTTGCTCGCAAAAGCCCCTCGCTCTCTCACACTTTGCTCGCAAAAGCCTCTTGCTCACTCTCACTCTCTCTGCTCGCAAAAGCCTTTCGCTCTCTCACTCACTCTTTGCTCACAAAAGCCTCTAGCTCTCTCATTCACTCACACTTTGGTCACAAAAGCCTCTCGCTCTCTCACTCACACTTTGCTCGCAAAAGCCTCTTGCTCACTGTCTCACTCTCTCTGCTCGCAAAAGCCCCTTGCTCTCTCACTCACTTTTTCTCGCAAAAGACTCTTGGTCTCTCACTCACACTTTGCTCGCCAAAGCCCCTCGCTCTCTCACACTTTGCTCGCAAAAGCCTCTCGTTTGCTCGCTCTGTCACACTTTGCTCGAAAAGCCTCTCGTTTGCTCTCTCACTCACACTTTGCTCGCAAAATCCTGTCGCTCGCTGTCTCACTCACGCTCTGCTCGCAAAAGCCCCTTGCTCACTCACTTTTTCTCGCAAAAGCCTCTTGGTCTCTCACTCACACTTTGCTCGCAAAAGCCCCTAGCTCTCTCACACTTTGCTCGTAAAAGCCTCTCGTTTGCTCGCTCTCTCACACTTTGCTCGCAAAAGCCTCTCGTGTGCTCTCTCTCTCACACTTTGCTCACAAAAACCTGTCGCTCGCTGTCTCACTCACGATCTGCTCACAAAAGCCTCTTGCTTGCTGTCTCACTCATTCTGCTCGCAAAAGCCTCTCGCTCTCTCACTCACTCACACTTTCCTCGCAAAAGCCTCTTGGTCTCTCACTCACACTTTGCTCGCAAAAGCCCCTCGCTCTCTCACACTCTTCTCGCAAAAGCCTCTCGCTCTATCACTCACTCTTTGCTCGCAAAAGCCTCTCGCTCTATCATTCACTCACACTTTGCTTGGAAAAGTCTCTCACTCACACTTTGCTTGGAAAAACCTCTCACTCACACTTTCCTCGGAAAATCAGTCACTCACACTTTGCTCACAAAGGCCTCTCTCTCACTCACTCTTAGCTCGCAAAAGCCCCATTGCTCTCTCTCACACTTTGCTCACAAAAGCCTCTCGCTCTCTAACTCACACTCTGCTCGCCAAAGCCTCTCGCTCTCACTCACTCTTTGCTCACAAAATCCTCTTGCTCTCTCACTCACTCTTTGCTCGCAAAACCCTCTCGCTCTCTCAGTCACTCACACTTTGCTCGCAAAAGCCTCTCTCTCACTCACTCTTTGCTCGCAAAAGCCCCATTGCTCTCTCTCACACTTTGCTCACAAAAGCCTCTCGCTCTCTCACTCACATTTTGTCGCAAAAGCCTCTTGCTCACTGTCTCACTCTCTCTGCTCGCAAAAGCCTCTCGCTCTTCACTCACTCTTTGCTCACAAAAGCCTCTCGCTCTCTCATCACTCACACTTTGCTCGCAAAAGCCTCTCTCTCACACTTTGCTCGCAAAAGCCTCTCACGCTTTGCTCGCAAAAGCCTCTTGCTCTCTCAGTCACTCACACTTTGCTCGCAAAAGCCTCTCACTCACACTTTGTTCGCTAAAGCCTCTCGCTCGCCCTCTCACTCACACTTTGCTCGCAAAAGCCCCTCGCTCTCTCACACTTTGCTCGCAAAAGCCTCTCATTTGCTCGCTCTCTCACACTTTGCTCGCAAAAGCCTCTTGCTCGCTGTCTCACTCACACTCTGCTCGCAAAGGCCTCTTGCTCGCTGTCTCACTCACTCTGCTCGCAAAAGCCTCTGGCTCTCTCACTCACTCTTTGCTCAAAAAAGCCTCTTGCTCTCTCATTCACTCACACTTTGCTCACAAAATCCTCTCACTCACCTTTGCTCGCAAAAGCCCCTTGCTCTCTCACTCACACTCTGCTCGCAAAAGCCTCTTGCTCGCTGTCTCACTCACACTCTGCTCGCAAAAGCCTCTTGCTCGCTGTTTCACTCACTCTGCTCGCGAAAGCCTCTGGCTCTCTCACTCACTCTTTGCTCACAAAAGCCTCTCGCTCTCTCACTCACACTTTGCTCGCAAAAGCCTCTTGCTCACTGTCTCACTCTCTCTGCTCGCAAAAGCCCCTTGCTCACTCACTTTTTCTTGCAAAAGACTCTTGGTCTCTCACTCACACTTTGCTCGCAAAAGCCCCTCGCTCTCTCACACTTTGCTCGCAAAAGCCTCTTGCTCACTCTCACTCTCTCTGCTCGCAAAAGCCTTTCGCTCTCTCACTCACTCTTTGCTCACAAAAGCCTCTAGCTCTCTCATTCACTCACACTTTGGTCACAAAAGCCTCTCGCTCTCTCACTCACACTTTGCTCGCAAAAGCCTCTTGCTCACTGTCTCACTCTCTCTGCTCGCAAAAGCCCCTTGCTCTCTCACTCACTTTTTCTCGCAAAAGCCTCTTGGTCTCTCACTCACACTTTGCTCGCCAAAGCCCCTCGCTCTCTCACACTTTGCTCGCAAAAGCCTCTCGTTTGCTCGCTCTGTCACACTTTGCTCGCAAAAGCCTCTCGTTTGCTCTCTCACTCACACTTTGCTCGCAAAATTCTGTCGCTCGCTGTCTCACTCACGCTCTGCTCGCAAAAGCCCCTTGCTCACTCACTTTTTCTCGCAAAAGCCTCTTGGTCTCTCACTCACACTTTGCTCGCAAAAGCCCCTAGCTCTCTCACACTTTGCTCGTAAAAGCCTCTCGTTTGCTCGCTCTCTCACACTTTGCTCGCAAAAGCCTCTCGTGTGCTCTCTCTCTCACACTTTGCTCACAAAAACCTGTCGCTCGCTGTCTCACTCACGATCTGCTCACAAAAGCCTCTTGCTTGCTGTCTCACTCATTCTGCTCGCAAAAGCCTCTCGCTCTCTCACTCACTCACACTTTCCTCGCAAAAGCCTCTTGGTCTCTCACTCACACTTTGCTCGCAAAAGCCCCTCGCTCTCTCACACTCTTCTCGCAAAAGCCTCTCGCTCTATCACTCACTCTTTGCTCGCAAAAGCCTCTCGCTCTATCATTCACTCACACTTTGCTTGGAAAAGTCTCTCACTCACACTTTGCTTGGAAAAACCTCTCACTCACACTTTCCTCGGAAAATCAGTCACTCACACTTTGCTCACAAAGGCCTCTCTCTCACTCACTCTTAGCTCGCAAAAGCCCCATTGCTCTCTCTCACACTTTGCTCACAAAAGCCTCTCGCTCTCTAACTCACACTCTGCTCGCCAAAGCCTCTCGCTCTCACTCACTCTTTGCTCACAAAATCCTCTTGCTCTCTCACTCACTCTTTGCTCGCAAAACCCTCTCGCTCTCTCAGTCACTCACACTTT
>JALGBA010001462.1:0-182490 GCA_023970755.1 Azemiops feae
GAGGGGGGGGATTCTCTTTCAGAAGACAGAAGCTGTTCTTTAGAGGAAAGGAGACAAGCAAGTAATAGCTCACCAGGGCAGACAGAAGGATAAAGCTGAGTTTACACTACTTCAGGCCCAGATTAAAGCTTGTCCTCTTAGCAATGACTCTGGAGAAATAGAAATGTATATGGAATTTAATTTAGGCTTCTGAGACAAAGAAAGATGTTTCAGTTCAAATCCCCATTCTACTGGGAGAAGAAAATATCTAAGGAATAAACTGAAACGCAGTTTGATTTTGAGGCCAACTATTGTCAGTTATTACATTTTAATTAAAATGTCTTTTCTGATTTATTTTACTTTGAAATTTTAAACTTAACAACTAGTATTCTAGCCCAATAAAATTTAGCACTAAAGCTGTATTTTTCCATTATATTTATATAGTGCAAGATTTAGCTATCCATGATTTATGCAACACATGGTCAAAACATGGTAATAAAAGAAGGAACACATTACAGACCTCACTGTTAAAAAAAACACACAGCAGAAATGAAAAGTTATATTGAGATAATCTATAAAATGTGCTTACATTGTATGAATGATGTGCTGTTCCTTCATAAAGCATGTAGGAAGTCAGCATTTCTCAAAAGTGTGAAGTATTTCCATGTGCTTAAAGTGTGAGCTTTCCAAAGCAAACAACTGTGGAAAGAGAAGGGGGGGGGGGAAGCATATCTCCAGCCAGCCATATTTTGGCTTGCTCTACCAGATATCTCCTCTCTTTCAAAATTTGAATTGCTCTTCTTTCTAATATGCAGAAAGAGGCAAAAAGCAGCATATGTACCAAATTAAAGAACTTTAGAAGGAAAATAGCCAACAAAATGTTTAACTATACTACAGGAAAATAAATAACCCCAAAACAAGATAAACATAGAAGAAATAGCTACAATATAGCACAAAAGAATTTAGTTATGGGGTGGAATCCCCCTCAGGATTGAATAGACAAAACAGAATACAGTTTTTTTCTTTATTTGTAGTATTTCCAGAGAGAAAAACATCAGGTTCTCTAAGAGGTTGACTTTTTCAGATAGGTCAAAAAGTAGCATTCAGCTAAAGCACACAAACAAATCATTCGCTCACTCTCATTTCTAATTTCAGAAGCAAGTAAAAGGTAGTAAATTGATTTGTGGCCTAATTTGCTCTATCTCCCTGCCTGTAAAAGTGATCCCTCTGCTACTATGTCTATCTATGCCTATTGCTGTATGTTTAGCTATTATTAAATTTCTCCATAGAGTCAATCAAGAGCTTATGTCAGAGGTAGTAGGCAACCTCTTAGAGCTAGTAAAGCACTAATTACCTTCTTGATTATATTATCTTCAAATACTCTTCTTTCTTGGGACCTCTGCGCTGGATAGACTGAATCTTCAAAGCATCATTTTCACATCCACACATAGTAACACATACCACAACAACTCTTTTGGGGCAATTTAACTCTCCCAAGGTTATATATGTCCTTAGCAGTCTGAAACTAGTTAAATCTATTTTTGCTTGGCAGTGATTTTTTCTTTCTCTGGGTCCAAAAACTATTTTCCTGCCGACTCCTTAGACCATCTCAGCTTCTGTACCTGCCTCACACAGTAAGACTATGCATGTGGAAATATTTTGGTTTTCTCCCATTATCTGTCCCAGCCTCAGGATATCAGCTGTAAATAAAATGAAATGAATCTAAATCTGAATCTGAATCTGAAAGATCATATAACAGAATACAAAACAGAGTTTAGTTGGCCCATTCTGTCACAGGGGAATGGAATAAGCTTCCTCAAATGGTGCTCCATTATTTTGGGGCTACTACACAGCAGATAACTCTTCCTAATACTCTCATCATCAGAAGGACCCATGAGGACCTTAAAACAAAGATAATATCATAAACATTTGTGGAACCATCTGCGGTACCTGCTCATTCTAATCCCTGAGGGTTAGATAGAATGTATGTGTTCCAGGTCCCTTCTCTTAAATCTGGTAATCAAGCAGCACCTACAAAGTGCACTTCTCTATAGCTGCCCTTGCCTAGTGGAACTTTCTTCCCTGTGACATCCATCAGATCCTCCTGGTCTTCTAGAAAGCCTTGAAGAGCTCTTCCCACAAGCACTGGGGTACGAGAAGGCTGGAGCCCAGTGGAAGGTGGAATGTTGATGTGTGGGAGAGTGTTGCCCTGGGAAGCTGGTTGTTTGCATTTTTTGTTTTTATTGTTTTGTGAGATGCCAAGGATTATGGTTCATAATGTGGCAGTAATAATATATTATTAATATATAATAGAATAAACAACCAAAGAAACCCTTAGATCAGGGATTGAAAAATTCCAGCCTACAAGGCATTCATATTGACATATTTCCCCTCGAAAGCTTCACTCAGGCTGAATCAGAGAGCAAGATGTACACAGGGCACAACAAGAACATTGGCTGAAAGCCAGAGGAAGCAAGTCAGGAAGAAATGACTTAGAACAAGAACTCTGATTGCGTGGACTCTCCTCCAGATTGAGTTCACCTGTACTCCAGATGTAAACTTGGGAAGCATCCAGTCATTTTGCTGGATTCAGTTTTTCATTCTTATCCTAGGACCTAGACAGTGTGGCATCAGTTTTCAAGGTAGGGTCATAGGTCACTGTTGAACAAATATTTTACATTCACAGCAACCCAGATTCAAGTCTTGCAATTCCAATTTAAGGAAACCCAAGTATTGGAATTGGCAAGGCTTCTGTTCAGGGTGAAAGAAAACTAATACCAGCCAATTAGAATGGATAATATGGCGCTAAATGAACCAGTGGTCAGACAGACCAATAGTCTGATTGTGAAAACTGACTCATATGTACTCATTTGGGAACTTAAGGAAGCAAGAAAGATCAAATCTACCCTTAAGACTTTTTCAGCTCAAAGTTAAAGAACAGGGAGATGAGTAGAGAGAGAAATGCAAATAGAAAGAATCAAAAATAACAAATGTATGTGTATAAATGCAATTTCATATATTTACAATTACTAATAAATGAGGTCGATTGACACAAAATCAGAACATTGGTTTCAGCTGAGGATTTTGCTTCATTTGTCTAACTCAAAGATAAATAGCTCATGGCTCTAAGGCTAATAGCATTTTTTTTAATAAAAAGGAAATTACTGTTCAGAGTAGTTTCAAGCATTCTTTTTTACTAAAATATGGAGGAAAAAGTAGGGATTATGTAAGAAATTTGTGGGCACAATGCAACCTCACATTTGGCCCCCGTCCAGCTAGATTAACACAGAAATTGATTTCTACAAAATGAGATGTTAAATATCCCTCTCTCCCTTGCATCCTTTTCCTCAACAGAAATAAGAGGCAGCAGATAAGACAGGAGAAGAGAAATATCAGACCCACTGCAGCCATGTTCCCTAGTAGCAATTTCACCCCCATCCCCTCATTGGAGAATGGCAAGGAGTCCAGATTGGCAAAGCAGCAGACATCTCAGTCCCTCCTCAGTCCTAACAACAGGAGGGAGGGAGCTGATTGGACAGTGGAGTGGCAGTGGCATGGCTGGATGCTCAAGCTCATGGCAACCACAGGGCTAAAGTAGCCATCAATATATTCTCCACAAGATAGGCAGTGATTCCAAGAAGGGAAAATATAATGACAGAAAGACGAACATTCTACAAGAAAGCAATGATAAGGATTTTTTTTGCAACTATAGTATATGTCAGGGTTAGGCAACCTTGGCTCTTTTATGACTGGTGGACTTCAACTCCCACAATTCCTGTGCCAGCCATGCTGAGGGGAAAGGGAGAGGTTTCCAAGCTGAGCCATGCTGGCTCAAGAATTCTGGGAGTTGAAGTCCACGAGTCATAAAAGAGCCAAGGTTGCCTACCCCTGGTATATGTCATGGTTCTTCCTTAAAGAACATTTTATTAGGATACAAAGTATCGGCACTTACATAGTTGAACCCAAGACTGAGCTTCCCTCCCCCCAGATACAAAGTAACAAGTTGCAATTCCCACCCCACAAAAGCTATCATAAATCACGTTCACCAATTAGCACAAACCTCGGGCTTTTCTCTCCAGATCCTCAGCCCACCAAAACCTTATCAGGCAATGTCCTCGAGTTCCCACACTTCTACATTGTTATGGCTAGCTAAACCCTCAAGCATTTACCCCATTCCCCCCTTCTACATCTGAACTCTAAAAGAATAGAAAAGGCACATTAAAAGTAAAAAGTAAAATGGCTGCTAATTCTCAGTTGTCAGAGCACAGACATCCATTGTCACATCACCAATTTTTTAAAAAATTAATAGCATAGAGAATATTACAGGCTAAGCTATATCTGGCATAAGGAGTTAAGGGATGACATGTGGGGAAACTGGGAAGTGTCCCTGCTCCTACTTTCTGAGGCCCAGTACTACTGCAACACCCTTAAACTGGCCCTCAGAATGGGAAAGAATAGAAGCTAAAATAAGCTAATTGTGTCAACTGCCTTTACAACAAGTTCTAGTAATCCTTAAACTAATTAAACAACTCTATATATTAGTTGGCAAGTTAGCATACATTTTTTTCAAAATTGATCTAATGACAGACTACTTTTCAGCACACAGCTCAAATCTGTTTATGTATAGTAGTACCTTATTTATTAAAAGAGAGCTAGTGTAGTGAGATGCTTAAGTATCAGCCTTTGATCCAATTATTTTTTTTCAGCCCAGTCTACCTCACCAAGCTATTGTTGTGGGGATGAAATCAGGAGAGACCTCTCTACCTCCCCTCTCATGTAAACTGCCACAATCTCTCTGAGAAAGGCAGGATACAAATGCAATTAGCAATAACAGAGTTATATTACCTGAGCTAAGACAAGTGAAAACTAATTCTAGGCCTGGTCAACAACTTGTCCTGTGTTATCCTTTCTTGGTATTCAAAAGAAATACCAAGAGAAATGTAAGAGAAATGTAAATATGAAATAATACATTTAAAACAGTACTCAGTTCAAAGATGTCAAGGGAGGTTAACAGAGTCAGAATGGCGGTTGCAACCATGTAATGGCAGTCCCACCCCTAAGAGGCAGACAGAAGTTATCTTGACTTTTATGACAACCTCTGCAAAGTAAAACTGAGAAAACTGCAAGATTATCATCGCTGTCATACTTCAAGAGAAATAAATAATACCAAATAAAAGTGTTGTCTTTAAAGAAACCTTTTAAAACAAACCTTCCTGCTAGCAAGAATCTGCTCTTTTCCCGAAGAATGTTCAATGATTCTTTGTATCAAAAAACATTTACCAACATATTTTATGATATAAGAGAGATAAGATAACCTTTATTGTCATTTTTTTACTCATTAAAAAAGAAAGTATATATATACCGATACATATACACATGCTATATACATACATATATATATATATATATATACATACATATATATGTTTTCGTAGATTTTCACGGGTACAGGTATGCAGGTCTTGGCGTATTCGGGTCTTTTCCCGTGTAAGATTGAGAGTGTCTTGGCGATGTTTCGCCGAGGTCCCACTCGCCATCTTCAGGCTGGTGTCTTCGGCTTCGTGCTTGTGCGAGCAAAGCGTAATCGGAGCTGCCGTCCTTCTATAAATACTGGAGGGGGTGTGTGGCGTGTTGGCTTTGTAGCTGTAAGCGGGTTGGTTGGCTGTGTTGTTGCATCTTGATTGGAAGATGGAATTGATGTAAGCAAATTAGCTGATGTAGCTGTAAGCGGGATGGTTGGCTGTGTTGTTACATCTTGATTGGAAGATGGAATTGATGTAAGCAAATTAGTCAGTTGTTTGGTAACATCCTGTGTGGCTGAGGTGCTGGCTGTGTGCCCATTGTTCTTTTGTACCTGGGTAATGGGCTGTGTGGTAACATTCTGACCTCTATTGTAGTGATATCCTGAGTCCTGTGCTGCCACATCATGGGAGGTAGGCTGCATTGTAACATACTGAGCCTTTGCGATGTAACCTCCTGAGTTCTGTGATGTAATGTCCTGAGTAGATGGCTGTGATGTAGCATCACGGGCTTTGGTTTGGCTCCGAGTTTGCGGTCTGGCCATGTGTTTATGGCGTGTGTCAGTTTGCTTTGTGTGGGGGTCGGTGGGGGGTGCAGCAGTTGGTGATGTCGCCGTGGTGTGGATTCTGGATGATGGTTGCATTTCGTCTATGAGATGGGTTTGGGTTTGAGTCTGGTGAGGGTGATTGGTGGTGGTGTCCTGTGTTGTTCTGGGTCCGGTGTCGGTTTTTGTGGTTGGGACTCGCTTGTTGACTAGGGCTACTTTCCAGATGTCTGGTAGGCGGGAGGTATCGTCACGTTTATTCATGTTGTGGGGGTGTTTCTCTATTTTGATGGCTTCCATAATTATTCTCTTGTTGAAGTGTTCAGTTTTGGAGATTAATTTGGTACCTTCAAAATCAATTTCATGTCCTGTTGCTTTAAGGTCCTTGAAAAGGGAGGACATTTTTTCTTCTTTTCTGACTGCGTTCTTGTGTTCTGCGATGCGTGCATTTATTCTCCTATTAGTTTGTCCAATGTATGTGGCTGGGCAGATTTTGCATGGTATTTCATAGACTCCTTGGTTTTCTAGCTGGATCTTGTCTTTGGGGTTTCTTAAGATGTTGGCTATTTTTTGGTCAGTGCCGAAGGCTGTCTTGATATTGTTTGTGGAGAATTTTGCTGATTTTATCTGTGGTGCCTTTGATGTAAGGGAGGAGGGCGATGCCGTTGTCCTGTTCTGTAACAACACAGCCAACCAACCCACTTACAGCTACAAAGCCAACACGCCACACACCCCCTCCAGTATTTATAGAAGGACGGCAGCTCCGATCACGCTTTGCTCGCACAAGCATGAAGCCGAAGACACCAGCCTGAAGATGGCGAGTGGGACCTTGTCGAAACGTCGCCAAGACACTCTCAATCTTACACGGGAAAAGACCCGAATACGCCAAGACCTGCATACATATATATATATATACATATATATGTGCATATTAATCCCTGTCCATTTTGAATACATAATGGAAAGAGGAAACTTGAGAGTTCACAAGGTTGATACTATATGGAAGAAACCTGTGATTGAATCTAGATGTTCTGCTTTGGATATAAGTGCACCTATGTTACTTTTACTTCCATTTTTAACTACTTGTGCTTTGATTTATCCAGACAATCTCTGGTTTGTCTTTACAATTTTGTTTAGGCCAAGATAACTGAGGCTGATGGGACCTGAAGTTCAAAATATATGGACAGCACTAAAATGCTTATTTCTGCCTTAGGGAAAAACTCAATTTTAGCATCTTGTTCCTTAATATGGCTTTCTTCTTTAACTCAGCCTTTCCCAAGCATAAGAGCTATAACTATTTACCAACAGATTGTTGTAATCCAATGCAACTGGAGATCACTAGGTTGGAGAAATGCCCTAAACCACTGTCAAGATTGAATATATGTCTGCATAGCTGTATAATCAAGATTAATTGAAAATAGAAATAAAAAGTATTATTTCTTCATAGTTATATCAAAGATTAATGTTATGTTCAAAGCCAATCAAGAATGAATGCTGATCGTTGATGAGAAAAGAGTACATACAATCTGTAGCACAGCCAAGGAACTGAGAAAATAAACATATACCAAATCTAGATGAACTTTGGAGAGGCTCTTTTAGAGCTTTTTCACACTATTATCATCCATATTTCCTAAAGAATAGGACTGTCAATTCTTTAAAAATGATGCCAAAATAACATTTCAGATGTTATGTAAACCTTTTTCCTGTCTTTTCAATTGCAACTGCTTTAAGATTGTTGACTCACCAAAATTAATAATAATATTAAAGTTGGAAGGGACCTTGGAAGTCATCTAGTCCAACCCCCTGCTCAGCCAAGAAACCCTATACCATTTCAGACAAATGGCTGTCCAGTCTCCTCTTAAAAACTTCCAGTGTTGGAGCATTCACAGCTTCTGGAGGCAGGTTGTTCCACTGATTAATTGTTCTAACTGTCAGGAAATTTCTCATTAGTTCTAGATTGCTTCTCTCTTTGGTTAGTTTCCATCCATTGCTTCTTGTCCTGCCTTTAGGTGCTTTGGAGAATAGCTTGACTCCCTCTTCTTTGTGGCAGCCCCTGAGATATTGGAACACTGCTATCATGTTACCCCTCATCCTTCTCTTAATGCGATTCTTAAAAGCTGTAACTCTTTTTTTAACCTCATGCCAAACCCTGGAAAAGCTTCTTCAACAAATAGTAGAGAGTTGTTATGTACACATCTGTACAAGATCCAAAATAATTCTTCTAATCATTTTCAAAATATGCCAAGCCCTAATGCAGAACATATCTGGAGCAAACAACCATCAATATCCAGCATAATAGGTTGTATCATTTGTGTGGTATTGAAATTGAGAAAACGATTGCCAGTATGCAATTAGAAACATTGAATCCACTGACAATGGGCCATGCTTTCTTATGTGTGCGATAATCTATTGTACATTCACGAACTGAAAACATAACAAGGTTTTGAAATCAATTAGTATATAATTCTGTTGTCTTTGTCCCTGTCTTCTAATCACTTAATCAAAACTTAAGTGCTACAGTGAATCTAGAATTTAATTTATTGTTCCAAACTCAGACTGGAAAAGTGAAATGAAAAAATAATAATTCTCTTTTATACACAGAAAAAGTTGTATCTTACCATTTTGATGCCTGTTGAAAATGCCACTGGTTTGACAGGTTTGGGAATCTCCAGTTGCATTTCTAGCTGTGTAGACCGATCTTTATGCTGGGCTAACAGCAAAGAAGCTGGCAGATGAGAACTTTCCTATAATCAAAATTAAAAACAGAGGGTAAAATATTTAAAAGCCATAAACCATCCACCATTACTGTCGTGTATTCCTAGAAGAACAAATTGCGCCTTTCTCAAAAATGGCTTTTGCTGGCCATTTCCAGAGGAATTGCGCTTAATACTCCTGGTTTACCAGAAAATGGTCATTTTTACTAATAGAAGAAAGCTACTTAGTCTCATTAAATAATAAAAAAACCCTTACATATTTGTATAGATTCTGCATTAACAAAAATGTAATAAAATGTAATAACCAAAAAGACAAATGTATTAAAATAGGACCATTATTCTAATAATTACATAAGCGTGTAATTAGTATCACTTTTAAAGTCATAATAATTAGAATTAACAATTCTAAAAAGAAGCAGCACAGAAAGTCATCTAAGCTGGATCTAAAACTTCCATCCGGTTTGCTTCTTCATTGGATTTTATTTGAGGCTGTTTGAAAGTTATTCTCATCAGTCTTCTCACACAATGAGATTTCTTCTTTATTAGTTATTTTCTCCTTTAATAATTTCTATGCATAAAAGCAAGACAACCTCTTTAATACAAAACAGTGCGCCCATTGATTCAAATGGACAATAGAGTTGCTCAAAAACTTACTTAAAACTTAGGACAGCATAATAATATCACCCAGGCTAGCAAAAGGCAAATAAAATTTCACTCAGTGTTTCCTCTGGTTTCCTATGAATTAGTTTCAAGACTAACAAACACTAACAAAGTGTTTCCTGAAGTTTTCTTTGAAAAGGGTGGACATAAGCTCAAAATCGTATCATGGAAGGTAGTTGATTTTCTTCTTCCACTTTAGCTTAACTCTTGGAACTTGCCTATGAATAGATTATGGGGTGTTCTGCAGTCAGCCTCTGGGTACATTGTTGCTGTTATAACTGAGCTCTTCCACCTCCTTGTATAAATAATATAGTCAATTTGATTTCTGTGTACTCCACCTGGTGATGTCTATTTATATAGGTGGTGTCTTGATTATCTGAAGACTGTGTTAGCAATGAAAAAAATCACCGGATTGGCAGAAGCTGTTAAGTCATTCTCATGCTTTATTTCTGTTTCTTAAATCATACAGAACTATTACTTTGCTCTTACTATTTCCAAGTTTGCTAATCTTGTCTCCAACCACAAGTAGCACATCCTGCTTGCATATTGCATCAATTTCAGATTGAACTTGACCATAAAACTTGTCAACCTCTTATTCTGCATCAGTGAATGGAACATAAATTGTATATTAAAGGGGCATCCACAGAATCCAACTAGTATAACTGTACTGCACCTAAGTATTGCTGTTGCTATACCATTCCTAACTATGAAAGCACCATAGTTCCTTCTTTATTTTTTGTTCCTCAATAGTAAAATGCTTGTTTTCTGAGTGAAAGTGTCCATTCCCCATACATTTCAATTCACTGTTGCTTAAGATGTCAACGGGCAAATTCCTTTCAGTATTTTGAGGTTTCCAATGTTCAGGCTTGTAACATTCCATATTTCCACTTTAATTCTACCTTTACAGTTTCAGATTCTCTTTTCTGTATGTCAACATCAACAAGGCATTCTGAAAGTTGTAACCTATCCATGTCATAAACACGATTAGTACAGAAGTCAGAAAGATACTTAGTTCTTCCTCAGTATCATGCTGAGTGCAACCTGACCTGATCATCTGAAACCACATTGTCAGTGGCTGCTGGTTGATTTCCAGACCCAATTCAAAGTGCCAGTTTTGGTCATTAAAACCCTAAACAGGATAAGACCAGGTTACATGAAGGAAGATCTTCTTATGTATATACCTACTCAGACCTTAAGATCTTCTAATGAGGTCCTCCTCCAGATCCCACCACCAAAGGAGGTGTGGGTGGCTCTGAAAGTGAGAAATCTTTTTCTGTGATGGCAACCTATATGGAATGCCCTCCCCAAAGAGGCTTGACACCTTAGAATCATTTCAATGCCAGACAAATAGCTTACTGTTTTCCAAACTTTTTATTTTAAATTTTAATTGCATTTTCAACTATATTTTAATTGTTTTAGTAGTATTATAATTCATATTGTTTTTCATTTTGAATTACTAACCCTTAGTGCTACTTAGTTTGTGTGGTACCTTTATTTTATATGTCATTTGATTTTATTGTATATGCTTTCACTCAAACTGTATGTTTAGCATGTTTAATTGTAATAACTAAAACAAAGCTTTCGCTACTGAGCAGTTAAAGGTTATAAATACATAAAGACATAAAGACATAAACTCATACATGCATGCATGCATACATACAGACATACGTACGTACATACATAAGCTTTACATGCTCCATCCATTGGATTTTCTTGATAAAATACAGAAATGGTATGCCACCGTCTTCTCTCATGCAGCATGAAATCATCTTTGCTGTTGTGTGATTATCTTCCTCCTGCTACCAGATATAACTGCCTACTTGATATAGCTAGGCAACTGGGATGACCTTCACATCTTGGGTGATTCTGATGGGAGTATACATTCTTGGCATGGCATATACTCCTAGTATTCTTCATTCATATTTTCCAGCAACAAAAACAACAGCAATACACACACACACAAACACACACACACACACACAAAACATGATGCTGCAGCCCAGCAGGAATGGGGGCAGAGAGAAAAGATAGAAAAATACATATGATTGTGTCGTTTTTTTATTAGATATTATAAATATTAAGTATCTCATTTTGATGCCCCTTAAAAAACTGGAGCAATTGAATAAAGATTCCAGCTTACTGAAACAGAATTAGAACCCGAGTCCATTTACCATAAAA
This sequence comes from Azemiops feae, assembly GCA_023970755.1. Taxonomy (NCBI): domain Eukaryota; kingdom Metazoa; phylum Chordata; class Lepidosauria; order Squamata; family Viperidae; genus Azemiops; species Azemiops feae. The sequence goes on from JALGBA010001462.1 coordinate 11,596, forward strand.
TATTTAGAGTAACATAAACAGGGGTTTACCATTATTTCAAATGAAGCATTTTTTTCAAAATATTTTCCAGTTGGTATTCTAATTGATATTTATTTCACAAACTGTGCAGTACATATCACACATTTCATAATGTAAAAGAATTGGTTGATCTACTTGCTATAATTCCTGAGAGATTAGGGAAGAAATATAATTTCCTGTTCATGTAATGGAACTGTTGGCTTACTATGATTTTTGAAATGCATAAATGATCTCCTTATCACACAACAAACAGAAAATGTGTCCAGTTATGGGATAAAATATGTGCTTAGGCTTAGATGTTTTTAAGGTAATGGGTAATTCTACTTTAACAACAAAAGAGCACCAAAATACATATATCTATACATTAGTAGGCAGTTTGGTGTAGTGGCATCCAAACTGAAAACCAAGAAAACATAAATTGTAGTCCCTCCTTGGGCACAGAAGCAACTGAGTGAGCTTGGGCCAGTCACTTTTTCTTAGCCCTAGGAAGGAGGCAATGGCAAACCACTTCTGAAAAACCTTGCCCAAAAAACTGCAGGGACTTATCCAGGCAGTCTCTGAGAACTGGACAAGAATGAACAGGAAAAAAAATAATTACTATTATTGAATGAGAGTTTGTACTTGAGGAGAATATTGAAAATCCTTACTACTAATACAACTATTTTAGAATATTTATGCATATTTCAGAATTAGGAGTATTCTTCAAAATATTTTTCTTCACAATAATTAACTTTTGAAGTTAGCCTTAAACAAAAAAGATTGACAGTATTTGCCTTAGGGGAAGAAAATAACACAAACTCCTGCCCTTCACTTTACCTTTCGGTCATTAACAACGTACTTAGATATGTTTAGTAACGATGTGTACCCAGAGATCTTTCAATTACCTATTTTGGTCATATTCTGAAGATTATTTATAACTGCTCTTTTTTGCAAGGCATTTGGCAAAATGGATTTCCCGTAAAACCAATTGCTTTATAAGAAAATAATGTTCAGCTCATCTAAATTAAAAGAGCATTTAAATTTGAGTTGGAAACACTTTGGTGACTCATTATAAAAAGTAAACTGTTAGTGATAAAGCTATTTTGAATTGACCTTCATAGTCTAATTATATGTAAGGTACCTCTACTTTCAGGAATGCTTCCTATATAGTTCCTTCCTTGCCACATGAGAGCAAAAGGTATGATCAATATTCTTCCACTTAGCTGGGATAGAGAAACCCTCCTTTAGGAGGGCCAATATGGTGAGAGACTGTGCTCTCTCTGATTATAGTGTAAGACTGCAATGAAGAGGAACTAAAATAAAACCCTCTCTTAGTTATAAAGCAAGCTGAGTGTGGAGCTAGTCACCATCTCTCAACTTAGATTATAGAACTTCCTACCCAGAGGTTGGCTCCTTCAAAAAACTAGCCAAGATTCTGGATGAAGTCCAGAGTATATTATTTACTGGCTGAACTTTGTCCAGCTGAACTTTGACCAAACAGATCTTCCCCTTCCCCATACCCTCATGATCTCTTCTAGAGGATCCTCCAAAAGACTGCTTACTGAAGATTTAATAAGTAGATGTAGTATTTTTATTCTTTTTTGAGTATGACTTTGATACACCCCACTTGAGATATTTGCGATAAATATTGTTAATAAATGACTCAGTCGGTCATTTCATTAAAACAAAGCCATTGGCTGGTTTCACCCAAAAATGTTTAATCAAACCTATTAACAATGTGGCAGCTACATTTGCACATGTGCAAAGATGGGGAAATGGTTGAAGAAATTTTAAAGTCCACAGTTACTGGTAGAAACCTAGTGGGTAGTATATCATTTGTTGTGAGGAATTAATGTGAAAAAAATAAATTACTGTGACTAAGAGTATGCTTATATGGAAATGAAAATACATTAAAAGAAACATAAAATATGGTAAATGCAGTAGGAATCAAGTCCTCAGACCCTTATGAAATGCATCTTAGAATACTGAAAGATGACTAAACATTGTCAGGTCCTTTATTATTTAACTTTGAAAAGACCTGTGGAATTGGGGAGATACCAAAGGACGAGAAAAGAACAAATGCGGCCCCTCCTTTTCAAGAGAGGGGAAAATAGAGAATCCCACTGAGCCTAACATCAGTACCTAAAAAGGTGTTACAGCCAGTAATAAAGTAGGTCATTTGAAACCATCATGAAGATAATGCTATGATTTCTAAGAGTCAGCAGGATTTTGCAAAAAAATAAGTCATATTAAATAAAGCTCATTGTCACCTTTAACAAAGTAAATATTTTGGTGGATAAGAGGAATGCTGTGGATATAAGCTACCTAAATTTCAGCAAACTTTAGACAAGGTTCTACATAATATTCTCATTGACAAGTTGTTAAAATATGATGGTACAACACTAAAGAGACAGCGGTTAACTGACTAATTATGAGAATCAGGATTAATGGTTCTACATCAAGCTAGTAATTAGGGATCTATCTTGGAGCCATATTATTCAACATTTTATTAGTAAACTGGATAATGGAATTGATACCTGCTTATCAAATTTACAGATAACACAAAATTGGGAGGTTTGCCCAACTCCATTTTGTGATGTTTTAAATGTTATTGCATGACATCTTGAGTCACTGATGTTTATGCAGTTAATGCATGATTATGCATTAAATAAATAAATCCTTATTCCTTTGACTCTACAATGATGAGACATACCTGGAATACTTTGTATAGTCACTACATTTACAAAAGAACATTGACAGATTAGAACCAACTCAGAGGAGGTTAACAAAATTGATAGAGGCACTTAAGAACATGTCCCATGAATACAGGTTAATGGAACGTGGTTTGTTCAATATGGAGAAAAAACTGAGGGAAGATGTATTCAGATACATCAAAGAGTACCAAAGGAAAGATGGCCAGGAACTATTTCCATTACCATGGGAAAAGAATGAATAGGCATAAGTTGGAAGAACTTTAAATTTGTTTAAATATAAAAGAAAAAAATCTTGATTGTAAGATCATATATATCTCTCTACCTCGTTTTTCTAGCCAATGATAAAAAGTATCCCATGTTCTAAAATAAACTGAGTCTTCTTTTTCTTTCATTTTCAATGTCAATTGATTGTAAGATCTATACAGCAATGGAACAGGCTACCTAAGAAGATTGTGACTTCTTTCTCTAGAGAATTTTAAAAGGAGGTTGGACAGCCATCTCTGGAGCATGATAATGAGTTTTTCTGTATATTGCAGACTAGTAGGTCAAACCCTAGGTAGTTGCAGATTGCACAGTGCAAATGAACAATCCCCATCCATCACAATTATACTTTTCCCCCTTTTGTATTGTTAGTTACTAAACATTTCTTGGAACGCTTAGCCTCAATTCAAAATTATTTTTGTGTATCTAGCTCTCCTACAAAAGCTAATGGAATTTACTGGTGACTTGATGATTTCAGCAGATAATGTGGAGTGGGCATTTGATAGACATAGAAAACATCATGAGGCTAGTCAATGGTAAGTTTTCCTAAATGTAACATCAAAGAAAGGACTGCTATTTTCCTCAGCCCTCATACATTCAGTTTATTTTCACTCTATTTTCTCTTATTCTGCAAGCAAAAATTCAAAATCATTTGTTGTTTTGAATATAACTATTTGAGATTTTAGATGTTGGAATAGCCCATTTTTGTTTGCTTTTTCACATTCTTTCAAGTTGAAGCTGATTTGGAAATATTTTATATAAAGAAGGACTGAAGAGGGGTGGGAAATGAGATTTAGAAGAAATATATCCTTCATTTAGTTATTTTAAACTGTAAAAAAAATTCCCCCCACAGCTTAAAAAAATATACTATGGGATAAAGGCTGGGCCAAGCCAGCATGCAATTTCCCCTTCCTTACTTCAACAGGCTTGCTTAAGTTAAAGAGAAGCATTTCCCCTTCTAGCTTTGAAACTGTTATTTATAAGAATTCAGCTCCAGATACATGTCCATCAACTTTGAAGCCAAACAACTCCAACTTCTTGTCCTCCTCTTCCCTGCCCTAACAAAAGAAGCAATCAGCAAACCACTTGGCTCCCCTCAGTGTATTTTTCCATGCTAACTGGCTGGTGAGTAGTCTTTCCAAGGATGCTCTCTGCTGCCAGGTTACCTACCAGCTCTGCCAATTTTGAGATAAGGATGATAGCTGCAGCTTCCTTAATAGTTTTTGTAGATGTAGTTGGCTCCTGCCTTACTCTCCCATCTTTCAATTTAGGTTTAAAATATATCCATAATCCCATGTGTGTGTGAATGTAATGAACTGACAACTAATTACGAAGAGAGAGAAAAGAGAAAAGGCAGAAAAACCAGTTCTCAGCAGAAATCCAATATTCTACTCCAGCTCATTCAACCAGTATAGAGTAAAAATACTAGTATTCAAATCCCTGTATAGTCTCAGTTTTTGTTAAGCTGTTGATCTATTCCATAGGACTGTCTAAGAAATAAATATTACAGATGTTTCTTAAATTTCATAAGGAAAGAGCTGCAATGATTGCAAAAAGTAAAAGAATAATAAAGGAAAACTCTGAGTTAATCCTTTAGTATTATTCTTTGGTGCTAGGAAAAAAGGAATAAACCATACAAAAGAGAAATATAATCAGTCCATTTCAGAAGTCAATAATATGTAGTTGCTTATTAAAGCTGTCTCTTTCATTACTTACCAACTTATCCAGAAGTTCCTGTTTATTCTTCCTCTTCAACATCTGTTGCATTTGTTCCTCCTTTTGTATAAGAAACCGCTTCTGTTCATTTTCCTGCCTTTCAACCTCCAGTGCCTCTTCCAGCTCCTCTTGTTCTCGAGACTAAGCAGAACCATAATAATTAATACTTCTGAGCTGAAACTTATTAAGGGTACAAGACTAGGGCAACAGAAAACCTCAAAAAAGCAGCTAGTATCTACACTTAGGAAACGTCAACTATGGACATCAAGGATAGTATAAAGTTTCTTGTATCTTGACACAGATGGGAGCTGATATCATCCTTTTCCATAACAGAAGTCACCTCTTGAGCGTCCTTTTCAGACTAACAAGATAAAGGTACCAAGATCCTATTTCCTTAAGAAATAGGCTAAATCTCATTCAAATCTAACAATAGAAACATGTCCAAATGATCTGCACCTCCCTTATTTGTTCAATTAAAGATTAGATTACATCCATGTTTCAAGAATTCTAAGCAAAGCTGGAAACCAAATATACCAAAAACCAAATATGTTTTTCCTTATATGTCATGGATACTTCAGTCTACTCTATTTTCCCTGGAGGTTTGTTGAAATAACAATTCAGATATCTATATCCTATATGTTCAAGTCACCAGATAAAGGATCTCAAAAAATGGATGAGCGGATGGAACAGATGCTTTTAAATATTTTGCTATTAATTCCTTTATTTCAAATTAATTCAGGAAAAAAATGACACAAACAAGCCCTACAAAACTTACCAATTTAATCTTATTTTTATGAATAACTTCTTTGTTTTCTCTCTGGTACATTTCCATTTTCTTTCTTGTGCTTTCTACATCAACATTGTTGGTGAGGTTGAATACTGGATCAATTTTGATTAAAAAAAAACAATGGGGAAGGGGAGGGGAGGGGAGGGAAGAGAAGGAGAGAGGAGGGGAGGACAGCTATATATCAGTAAACATTAAAAGCTCTGCCTTTGTTCCAAAAATAATATTTCCCAAAATATTCCTATGTTTAAAATAATAGTTACTATTAGAAATTTTGGAATATGTTTCTTCTAAAAATTAGTGGTGAGATTATCTATATTCACATACTTTTATTTCAATTTTGTTTTATCCTAAGTTGTTCCATAATTCCATCAAGCAACAGCTTACTTATTATAGTCATTGGTGAAAAGATAGTCACAGGATTATTCTAAGGGTGAAAAATGCAAAATTCAAGCATTATCACATGTTAATTCAACTGTATAGGAAGAGAAGCAAGTCTCTAGAAATGCAATGAATTCTTCAACAATGCTGAAGTCAAAGTCTAGATTTGATTGTATTTCCCCCCCCCCCCCATTATGCTTCTTATATAATACCACATTACTAATTTTTGGCTCAACCATACTTGGAATCCTGGGTACAGTTCTAGACACTGCTCAATTCTTATAAGAATATTGGGAAGCTAGAAATGATGCAGAAAATAGTTGAGGTATACTACAGGCTGGGGTCAGAATAAGGCAGCCACTTTTAATTGTCAAAGTTTAGAATAAAAAAGCCAGCAAATTGTTAATGTTCTGTGAAAAGGTGTTTGTTTCATTTTGGATTTTTGCATAAGTATGCCACTGAATGATATTAGAACTTCATGTGAGTTCTACCAATATGTAAAATGGAATGAACAGATAAAATAAAAGTTTACTCTATTTCGTTATTTCATAAACAAAATAATCCAACATGTGAAAAATATAGAAATGCAATTGTCCACCAGATTCTGTAATGGGTTGTATCACCTTTAATCACAATAACCACCTTCCCCATGTGGTTCTAGTTCATTCTCAGTCATGAAAACTCACTGGGTATAACTTTGGCCTAAATATTCTCTTTCACAAAACTAAGATTATTTTTGTGGAGGGAAAAAAAATAAAATTGTGCTACTCTTAGATACATGCACATAACCAAATAAAAATACTGCTAATACCATAATGACTTCCTATAATCTTGATCAATATTGTGTTTTGTTTATGAGTTACCTAGGAATGGAAAAATAAGGCACAAAATAGAATGTATGAGTGAATGAATGAATGCTATCATTTAACCTTTTATCAGGGAACAGCATCTATGGGATGTCCTCAGTGGTAATTAACATAACTAGCTTTGGACACCCATGTGACACCTTCTCGCAGTTTAGCACCTCCAGTTAAGCTAGGACTGCAATTCCCAGAATGCCCATTTGTCAAGCTGGGACATATAATGCAGTGGACCATGAAGGCCCATTTGTTACTCTATTTCAGGAAGCAAATTTCTCAGGTTAGCAGTAGTACAGATGACTGTTATGTAGACAACTTAGAAAAGTCTTTCTTATGTGATGACACTGAAGCACAACATACATTTCCAAATAAATCTGTCTTAGGCCTTCACAATCTGAAGAAGCAAGAAAAAAGGAGGTAGACAAATGTAATTTTGTTCATCTCTCTTTCGTTCTTTTACATGTTGGCCTGCCTTTAAGATGTTAAGATACAGCACAACGCAAATTGTTTTTAATACCACTTTCATATCTAAAAAAACCCTCAAAATCAAAAGAAGAAAATTCCAATTTAACTTGTAAGGCTGTGTGGTGTGAGGTAGGTATGTATGCATGCATTCAAAACCACACACACAATCACTAGTCAAATTTGTAGTGCTGGGGGAAAAAACCCAGTTCAGCTGCAGCACAAATCTCCAACCTCAGAGCTGGGGGTGCTCAGGCCGAGTTACCTCACTCAGTGTGCTACCTCACCAGAAGAGGGAGCTGCTAGCCTTTTGTTCAAGCTCTTTGGCACCACAGGTTCCAGAAATGGCCAGAAAGAACTATTGCTTGTCACCCATCAAGACTGGATGACAAAAAGAATCATTGGACTTCATCTCACTGTATAAGGTTTCCCAGGTCTGAATTGGCTCTTCAGAATTTGAGCAACTTAATTTTTGATCAAAATGACATCTATACTTGCTTCTTGCGAATTGGCGTGTTAGCTCACCCTCCTTGCCCGATCACACCTGATATCAGCTTTGCTTCACCTGTGTCAGCTCTCTTGTCCAATAATGATCAGTCAATGCTTATTTGTTTATTTTTCGCTTGTTTGTTTTATTCAACTTATATGCCACCCATCTAGCCTGGCGATGACTCTAGGAAGCTTAGAATCATTAAGAGCCAATAAAAATATTAAAAATCAAAACAATAACATTAGTTTAAAATAATGTTAGGGAAGAGAAGGAAGAGAATACGATGCATATGGGAGGGGGAAGTGAAGGGGGTCATATCATTCCGTTAACCACCTCCAGAATGACGTATCCCCATTGGGGTCCCAGACCAGTTGGCAGAGCCAGGTCTTCAGGCCTTTTCGGAAGGCCAAAAGGGTGGGCGCAGATTTCATCTCGAAGGACACAATGTTCCAAAGCCACATCTGAAAAGGTTCTTCCCCTGGACCCCGCCAGCTGGAATTCCCTGGCCGATGGAGTCTGCAGCATGCCCCTTCTACCAATGTAACTCACCCATCTAACCTGGTAACCTGGACCCATGCTATGAAGGCCCTTAAAGATGATAACCAACACCTTGAATTGGACCCGGAAGCAAACTGGCAACCAGTGCAACTCGTGGAACAGCAGTGTAACATGGGCTACCTTAGGGGCTCCAAGAAGTGTTTTTCACAGTTAAATTCTGTGCCAGCTGCAGCATCTGAATATTCTTCAAGGGTAGCCTCATGTAGAGCGCATTGCAGTAGTCCAAGCAAGACATGACCAGGGCTTGAGTGACTGAGCACAGGAACTTATTACAGCTTGATTATTTTTTTGAATACAATAAGAAACAGGACTATTGAAAGTAAAATAAATAACAGTGGCATTGCAAGTCACCAACCGTGTCAAATAATTTGTACTCACATTAATTTGCTTACTATTACCCACTTTTGACTTCTTTTTATGATATAGTTAAGAGCAGGGGCAGAAAAAAAAAGAGAAAAGTAAAACCAAGAGCAAACGTTAATGCCCAGATAGCAAAGCAAGAGCTAATAGATCCAGGGGACTTCTTAAAGGGAAAGGTTTGGGGGAACTCAGCCCCAAAGGTCATGCATATCTCGCCACCTATACTCAGATAAATGCTGTGCAGGGTAAGGAGAGGAGGATTCGATTGAAATATGCACACTAAAAGCTCACTGGAGTATAGCCATAAATAGAGGGAAGGCATTAAATATTAACAAGACCTCAAAGAGCACATACATCTCTCCCCTATTAACATGCCTTGGTCTCCAATGCAAGAAAGATCCTATTTCCCACCCAATCCGTTAGGTCAACATTCCCCAATGAGAATGTGTTACAACTGCCAACAAAATGGGACAGCCCCCAAGCTATAGCATCTGTAGGCCTGAAATCCAACAAAGAAGGAGAAAAAAAGAGAGACTTCATCTTGCTCTTTAATTTCTGTCCTTCTGCATTAGCCCCATAAATACATTGGCAAAATGTATGTAGGGTCAAATGTCTCAAGTCCTCCCAGCTACTGTACTTGAAGCAGCAAGAGGATTACAGGGGGGCCATATGGCTACTGTCATGGTGAATAAAGGCAAATGGAAGCCAAGATTAAGAACTGAATGGTACTCCTTCCCCTTTTTCTTTGGAGGGAGTTTTTCTTTTGCAGTCCCAGCAATAACCAACAAAGCATTTTTATAACCACATCTGCTGTATGTGTTTCCCACCATACCACAACCCATCCTTACTATGACTGCTAGAAACATTTATTACTCAGATGCATCCCTCCAATTGAAGAGCTCTTGATTAAAAATGCAAGGAGAAAGTAATTAGCCAATCAGCAAGTGCTCCAATAAAGATCAGTGAAGAGAGGCTCAGCTTTAACATTCAATGAGGAAATAAAAGCATGCAGGGCATCAAATATGCACACATTAGAACTTACCAATTTCTTCCACTTCTTCCAGGAAATCATTGTATTCTTCTAAGCTGGGGAAGTCATCCTCTCTTTTATTGTATCTTTGCAAAGAGACGTACAAAAAAAAAATAGGATTACATCTGGGCATTCAAAAATATAAACTTCTGACATTCTTTCTTCATCCTTTCTGAGAAGCCAAGCACTCAAACTTTATCTAAACTGATCTTTTCTGAACCTTGAGTGAGTCAGCAGCTAATAAAAATGCTTCCCCAAAGTCAACAGCATAGAGCAATGACAAATGGATAAAAGGGATCTAAAGAGCTAAGAAAATTATAATCTCAAGTTTGTTATTTCATTTAAAGGTCTTGAACAAGATCATGTAAGCCTGAAGCCAGGTAATGTCTCATATTTTTAAATATTATGGTAAGTTTTATAGCTAAAGAGCAATAAGGAAAAAAAAGTAAAAATACCATCCTTACTAGTTTTTATGCTCAGCAACTTGGCTGTTTTTGGTTAATTCCATATGATAGCAATAGCACTTAGACTTATCATACCGCTGCATAGTGCTTTGCAGCTCTAAGCAGTTTACAGAGTCAGCATATTGTCCCCAATAATCTGGGTCCTCATTTTACCGACCTCAGAAGGATATACGGCTGAGTCAACCTTAAGCCAATGAGAATCGAACTGCTGGCAGTCAGCAGAATTAGCTTGTATTCATGTTAACAACCAACATTAAAACTCCCAACACATCAGAACTAAGAGAAAGAATTGAAGTTTCCTGCCTGAAATATTGTCATATGGAATGATATTTATGCACAAATCAGGTGTCTTTGTTTCTTTGTTTCTGTGCATTGCTCTGCCCTATTTTGTATTTAAAAAATCCAAAGAAAAATACCAGAAAACAGAAAAAATACTTTCCTGAGCAATATATTGAGATCCAAGATAAGAATATTTTGCAAATATTTTAAACAAACCCTTTTCACAAACATGGCTAAAATGAATTTGAAAACACAAACAAAAAAAGAAGTGGCTTCTCTTAATTGAGGCTTTCTGATACTTACATTTTCAGCACCTTCTTACGGATTTCCACCTCCTTGTCAACAGCTGGATCCTCAAAGAGTTGTACTCTGAAGTTGCTCTTCCGCAAAGGGGTATCACACTCTTGGCAATTCCCAGCTCCCCGAACAAACAGCAGCTCCACGCAGCTTTCACAACTGAAAGAGAAAAATCACTGGATGCTAAAAAATAAATAAGTGATAAAAGGGGCGTTGTCTTACCTGAACGCCTTTTCTCAGCAGGACGATGGAGAATCCACCAATGGGTTAGGACTATCTTCCTGCCCAATAAAAGACTAAGTTTGCCAGAGTTAACACGCCTCCTGCTGGGCTGATATCCCAGACACGACGAAGGCGAAGCTGCTGACAATGGACTGATGTGTTGGCTCACTGTGCCCCTAACACAGGACCTGACGGTCCTAAGGGGATGGGCGTGGATTCTCCATCGTCCTGCTGAGAAAAGGCGTTCAGGTAAGACAACGCCCCTTCTCCAGCAGGACGATGGAGAATCCACCAATGGGACATACCAAAGCCGAGCTGTCCCTATGGGAGGGAATCAGTCAGGGCCTGTGTCCCACTTGAAGATGCCACTTGCTGTAGCACCCTCCGGCCAAATGATGCCTCCGCGGAGGCGAATTTGTCCAGCCTGTAATGCCTCACAAAGGGGGAAGGCGAGGACCAAGTCGCCGCCCTGCAAATATCCCCGATGGGTGCCTGCGTAGCCCACGCTGCTGAAGTAGCGGCACTGCGGGTAGAGTGAGCAGTGATACGGCCTGGCAGTGGCAGGGACCGTGCCTGGTAGGCTCTTGCGATGCAGGACCTGATCCACCTGCCAACCGTGGATGAGGAGACTTTCTTCCCCATCGAAGAAGGCTGGAAGGAGATAAAAAGCGCTTCCGATTTGCGGAAGGCAGAAGTCCTTTTAATATAGTGGCGTAACGCCCTACGAACGTCCAAGGTGTGCCACTGGCGTTCTAAATTGTGAGCAGGCTGGGGACAAAAGTCCGGTAGGACCACCTCTTGTGCCCTATGGAACAACGAGTTCACCTTTGGTACAAAGGCCGGGTCCAGTCGGAGGACTACCCTATCGCTGTGGAAGACGCATAGGTCCTCCCTGACTGAGAGAGCAGCGAGCTCCGAGATGCGTCTGGCGGATGTGATCGCCACAAGAAAGGCCACCTTCATGGACAAGAACTGTAGTGAACAGGTCTTGACCGACTCGAACGGCGGCAAGGTAAGGGCCTGTAGCACCCGTGGGAGATCCCAAGAGGGATAACGGTGAACCACGGGAGGTCTGGTGTTGGTAGCACCCCTGAGGAAGGACCGTACCAGTGGATGCTGGGCCAAAGGAATGGAATCCTGGCACATGAGTACTGTGGAGAGAGCCGCCAGTTGCCTACGGATGGTATTGGGCGACAAGCCCTTGTTAAATCCCTCCAGCAAGTACTCAAGGATGTGTGAGATAGTGACAGCCGAGATGTCCAGGTGATTCCCGGAACACCAGGCACAAAAACTCCTCCACGAGGAATCATAGATCCTATTGGTGGAAGGACGCCTGGAGGCCTGAATCATGGAGATCACCCCTTCTGAAAAAGAGTCCCGTGTTAAGAGCCGCCTCTCAAGTGCCAGACGGCTAGTTGCAGGCCCTGAGGTTCTGGGTGTTGTAGAACCCCCTGACTGAGAGCGACCTGATCCGGGGGAATCCTCCACCGAGGGGAGACGGAAAGGTCCACTAGGTCGGCAAACCACGGCCGTCTCGGCCAATGTGGGGCAACCACTATGATCTCCGCCCGTTCCTGCAGAATTTTCCGGATGAGAGCCGGAAGCAGAGGAAGAGGGGGAAAGGCATAGAGGAGACCTGTGGGCCAGGGGCTGCGGAGCGCGTCCGTCCGCTCGGCCCCCCGGGACGGGAACCTGGAGAAGAATCTCGGGAGTTGGGCATTTGCCGGCGAGGCGAATAGATCCACCACCGGAGGCCCGAACCTCACCGAGATCTCCCTGAATAAATAGGGATGCAGGCGCCACTCGGAGTGGTCCACTGTCGACCGGCTCAACGAGTCCGCCTGAAGGTTGGCCTGCCCTGAAATGTGCTCCGCCTTTAAGGAGGAGAGATTGGTTTCCGCCCAGGAACCTAGTGACCGTGCTTCGGACATCAAAGTCCTGGAGCGAGTGCCGCCCTGCCGGTTTACGTGGGCCTTTGCAGCCACGTTGTCTGTGAGCACTAGGACGTGTCGACCCACCACCTCGTCGCTGAAGTGAAGCAGTGCCAGATGAATGGCCCTGAGCTCCAGCCAATTTATGTTGTGACTGAGGTCCATGGGTGACCATCGTCCCTGTGCCAAGTGACAACCCAGGTGCGCACCCCATCCGAACAGACTTGCATCCGTCGTTAGGGTGAGTCTGTTTGGTTCTTTGAATAGGGAGCCCCTGTCTACCGCAGGGGAGAGCCACCACCGAAGGGAATCCAGAACTCGGGGTGTGACCCCGACCCTCTGGTTGGATGCACTGGTGCCCTGCCTCTGGTATGGGAGTAGGAACCATTGTAAGGTTCTGAAGTGCAGTCTGGCCCATGGCACTATTCCCATGCAAGAGACCATCTTGCCCAATAGTCGGGAGAGTGAGACCAGAGTGATCCTCCGCTCCCTCCGTATCTGTCTGATCAGGGAGCGAATGCTGTTCCGGCGTTCCGGGGATAGATAGACCCTTAAAAGGTCTGTATCTATGATCGCTCCTAGGTGTAGGATGCGATTGGAGGGCTCTAGCAGGCTCTTTCGGAAATTGATCGAAAAGCCGTGAGTCTGAAGGAGCCGGACAGCTAATTCCAGGTCCGACCGGGCCTGCTGTAGGGAGGAGGACAGAATAAGGATGTCGTCCAGGTAGCATTGGACCCGGACAGGAATCAATCTTAGGTGGGCTACCAGTGCAGCCAGGACCTTGGTAAATACCCTGGGAGCGGACGAGAGACCGAATGGCAGGGCCCTGTACTGAAAGTGGTGGGACCCATAACAGAACCGGAGGAACCTCCGATGGTCGGGAGATATGGGAATATGAAGGTATGCTTCCGTAAGGTCGATGGAGGCAAGGAAGTCGTGCCTCCTTATGCTGGCCAGGATGGACTGCAACGTCTGCATCTTGAATCTCTTGTAGACAAGATGAGAGTTCAATCCCTGCAGATCGAGGATTGCTCTCCACCCTCCCGAGGCCTTTGGGACCACAAAGAGAATGGAGTAAAACCCTCGATGGGTTGGCCAGCGGGCACCGGCTCGATGGCCTTGAGCTGCAACAGATGATGAATGGCCTCGGACATGAGACCTATCTTTGTCGGGCTTCTTGGGGCGGAGCAGGCAATGAATCGATCCCGTGGCTGCGACAGAAATTCCAAGGTGAGGCCGTGCCTGATGGTGTTGAGCACCCAGGTGTCTGTGACGGTGGCCTCCCATTCGTGTAAAAACATAGTGAGTCTGCCGCCAATGGGAAGGTCCGTCCTTGAGTCATTTGTGACCTCTGAAAGGACGGCCTCCCCTGCCCCGAAAGGGCCTCTTGCCGTGATATTGCTGCCTGGTTCTGGGAGCCGGGCGGTCAGACTGACGGCCGGGCCTGGGGAAGGAGGGACGAGGCGGAGGGCCCCACACCGATCCTGGTCCCTGGCGGAAGGGCGGTCCCCGTTGGTACGGAGTAGCTCGCCTATCCGGCCTCCTAGTAAGGTGGGCCAACACCTTACGCTTATCCCTATTTTCAAAAAGGTAAGGGTCTAGCGCCTCCCCAAAGAGGTGTCCATCCCTGCAGGGAGCGGAAGCCAGGTGCCACTTGGACTTCAAGTCCGCTCGCCACTGTTTCAGCCATAGGAGCCTGCGGGCTGCAGTATTAGCGGCCATGGAGCGCGCTGAGAATCTGGCGGCATGGAGGGAAGTATCCGCCATGTATTCTGCCGATGCCACCAACTTACCCAGATTCTGATGGGCACGAACCTGATCCGGGGGAAGCAACGCTTGGAGTTCCCTGAGCCAGAGAATTGACGTTCTGGCAAAGAAGGAAGTAGAGGTGGACGCACGCACGGCCCATGCCGATGCCAGGTGAGACCTACGGAGAGAGAGCTCGGACTTCCTGTCCTCTGCCCTCAAGACCTCAGACGTGTCACCTGACACGGTGGAGGAAGAAAAAAGAGAGGTTAGTGGTTCGTCCACCCTGGGAACCTCCAGGAGATTTGACAAGGCCGGGGAGACGGCCATGAGTCTCTTATCCGTTCCCCCTGGCGTTGGTAGAGTGCCCGGATTTCCCCATTGTTTCCTGATAGTTTCCAGGAAAAAAGGAGGACAAGGGATATAGCGCTCCGTCACCGTAGGTTCGGAGAAGAGTGGCTTGGGGTCCTGACTGGTTGAGGCAGTCGGCTGCTTTTCCTGCTCTGGTTCAATGTTGGCCGACGTGGTGGCCTTTAGCAGGAGAGACCTGAATAGGCCCGGGTCAAATAGGCCTATGAAAGGCGACGGGTCTGGGCCCGACTCCTCATCCTCTGACAGCTGGAAGTCAGTTGACCCATAACCCTCAGGATCAGAGTCCCGCGTTCGGGAGGAATGGTCCGAATAAACGGACTCTGGGTAATCCGGTCTCTCTGCCCGTGCCTGAGCTGGTACCACGGGCCTGACATATTCCGGCCTGTTCTCATAGAATGAGGAGGCCCTGCCCTGAGCATACGCCCGGGCAATTAGTGCTTCAAGTTGTTCAGGCCCGACCCCTTGGTGTTCAGGGGGACGAAGTCCAGCCGCTGTGGGCGTGAACGTGGCTTCGGGCGGGGGGCGGAAGCTAGCCGGTGAAGCCCCCATTGGGGGGTTCAATCCCGGGTCAGGGGACAGAGTAGTACTCTGTGGCATGGGGCCCTGATGGAAAAGGGCCCGTGCGTCAGAGGGACCTGGCAGGGCCGGTTGGGGGTTGAAGAGTGAGCTCTCCTGAGGGGCAAGGGGAACCAGGGGTTGGTCTCCCGCAGACATGCGCTGTGCCCTGGAGAACTGCTTCTCTAGAGCCGTGTTTCGCCTCTGGGCAGCCTTTTCTGCGGCCCTTGAGGCCTTTTCGCCAGCTATGGCCTTGGACCTGGCCTTGGCCTTTATCCTGCCTGCTGCCTCTAGTTTAGAGGACTTGCGCTTCCCTGAGACGGGAGTGCCGGAAGCGCCCTGCGCAGATTGATTAGCTGCGTCGTCAGCCATTGCAAGGAAGGCCTGAAGCCTGTTGCAACTCAGGAGCCGGAGTGGATTGCCCTAGGCAGAGCTCTGAGAGGCTGGAAAATGCCCAGTGATGCACTGAGACGTATTATATAGGCGTCTTGTGGCGACGAGACCCGATGGGTGAGTCGCAATCGGCAAGTGCCGGCACACACGTTGACCGATCAGTGGCGGCAATCACCTTGGTGATATGTGCCTGCGCACTCCTCTCCTTGTTGGTGGCGGCAATCACCTGAGTGATATGTGCCTGCACACAAAGCCTAGGTGGTGGCGGCGGGGCCCGAAGGCGTGCCAGCTCACGCTAAAGGTGAAATCCTTGCCAAGTTTTGCCCTGGGGTTGGTTGTGCCAGATCAGAATCTGAGCAGGGTGTCAATGGCAGTTTTGAAGCTGCAAAATGGCGGCTGTAATCAGTCCGCAAAATGGCTGCCGCTGCAATGGCGAGGCGACTTGTTAGGCCTGGGGCCTAGACCTGAGTCAATCTCCTGCAAGGATGGAGAAGGGAGGGCCGGCGCCTACACCAATGGCCTCAGTAGCAGTAAGCAGTCTGTAGGCTTTGTGCCGTGGCTGCTGCCTGTTGGGGCCGTCCCTGTCAGGCCTACTAGGCCTTTGGCTTCCAAAATGGCGTCCGCGATTTGCGCGCCAAAATCTGAGGCCTCAAATCACCCACTGTAGAAAGAGGCCCTCAGACTAAATTCTTGGCTGCCCAGTATCTGGGAGCGAGCGGCTTCAAATGCGTGTTGCGCCCCGAAAGGGAGCAACCGATCCTTGCTGGAGGCTGCAGGGCCGTGGAGAGGAACGGCCGGGCCGTCTACCCGAAGGCTGGCCTTCCGCGATGCCGCAAGAGCGGCAAGCTCCGACTCTCCGCAATTCAAAAAGCAAGCCTCCAGCCGCGCTAAAGCTCCGCGGCTCCCGCTTTCGCTCAGCGAGCCCGGAGGCCGACAGTAATCTGCGCGCGGGCCGCCCCGGCCCGACGATCAGCTGATCGTCCTCCGAAATTGCCGATGCCGAGGGCGGACGCGAGAGCTTAGGTCCGGAGGCCGACAGTCAGCTGTGGGGCGGCTTAGCTCCGGACCGACAATCAGCTGTCTGTCGTCAAGATCCCTCTAAGGGCTGGCTCCGCGAATCGGCCCGATCCGGCCGATCGCCGAATCAACGTTGCTGAGCGACCCGGAGGCCGACGCTCAGCTGTTTGCAGCCGGGAAGTTTAAATTTAGATAGGGGTCCGAATTGCTTTCCAGTCCAGATGAGGGAGAATCCACCAATAATATAAGAAATACGACCTGTCCAGAGCCAACACAACGTCCTAGCTGGGCTGAAGACTAAGTCGTGTCTGGGATATCAGCCCAGCAGGAGGCGTGTTAACTCTGGCAAACTTAGTCTTTTATTGGGCAGGAAGATAGTCCTAACCCATTGGTGGATTCTCCATCGTCCTGCTGGAGAATAGACAGGTGGTCCAGTAGGTAGCTTCATATTCATGTTTCCTTTTTATTTTCAAAGGGAAGGGGGGAGATAAATCTATGCATGAAAAAAAAAGAATAACATATTACAGATGTGAAAGATTCCAGAGAAACAATAATCCAATTACTTGGTATAAGCAGTGGCTTAAGCATTCATGACAAAAAGATGAAATCAATATGGCTGATGGAAGGCTCTCTCCCCTTCTCAAGAACCAGCAAAGGGAAAAATCTTCAAAAAGTGCTTTTTACAATCTCCAAACTGAGATAGTGAGCCAAAGAAAGGGAAATGTAGAAGATGGTCAATTCTACAGTATTGTAAGCAGAGATGGTTAAAAATTTCATTTCATTCTCACTGTTAAGCAAGTCGACCCAATTTATACTTCCAAGAGTATTCTCATTCAAGTTTTTATATTTCTCCAAACACTGTGGTATATTCTTGATTTAAGCTAAATAAAAACAACAAAATATGTACAATGGGAATAAATATGTTTATTTTGCCGTAAGAAAATTGATTGTTCCCACTGACACAAATTGTACTTTTCATGTTTCACTTCAAAAGAATTTGAGACAAAGTTGTTGTTTTATTAAAATAGGTGCATTAACCCCTACTAGAGATTTAATATGTTCCTTGTTACTTTGGGGGTTTTTAAACAAAAATGTGCCTTCATATTTCAGCAGCACAAGGTCAGTGTCTTTGGAAGTCACACACCGTAAAATAGTAGCGGCTGCCAAAAGCCAACAGATTATCTATTCCTGATATAGAGGAAGAAATTGAACCTGTATAAAATTTTGCAATGTAAACTGCTATTTGCTTCCTGTTTTAGTTAGTCAGTTGCTCCTTGCTTCCAAACCAGTTTTTTATTGCAGTTTCCCCAATAGTCAATATTCTGGGGTCATTCTGAGTATTATAGTATGATCACCTAAATCTTAAGATTTATTTTACTTTGCAAATCTTGAGGATTATTAATATCTCCCTCACAACTGAGGAGATGAAGAGCACAGTTTTACCTGGGGGAAGTATTTCAGACAGTGAAACCTGAAGTGACAGTGAAAGGGCTACCGCACAAGATCCTCTCCCAAAAGGAGAGGTTGTTCTGTCTTCTGGGTAGTATGTTAAATGGCTTTTTTTTTGTAAAAGCCAGTCAAAGATAGGGAACGCTCCTCACCTCTGGTCTATAAAATGAAGACCTGCACAGCAACAGATAGTTTTAGAAGGTCACAAGAAAGCTAGTTAGACTAGATTTCAGGAGGAAGCAAAACTTTTGAAATATGCGATTACAAATACTCAAATCATTACTGACTAAATCATCATCTACTATTTTGGCGTAGGGAAATGGGAAGGGAAATTGATCCATGAATATCAACATACAGAACTTACAACAAATTACAGAAACCAATTTGTATACATTATACATTATACAAAAGGCTTTGTTGTTGTTAGTTGCGAAGTCGTGTCCGACCCAACGCGCCCCCATGGATGTTCCTCCAGACCTTCCTGCCCTCTACCATCTTCTGGAGTCCATTTAAGCTCACGCCTATTGCTTCAGTGACTCCATCCAGCCACCTCATTCTCTGTCGTCCCCTTCTTCTATTGCCCTCAATCTTTCCCAGCATTAGGCTCTTCTCCAGTGAGTCCTTCCTTCTCATTAGGTGGCCAAAGTACTTGAGTTTCAACTTCAGGATCTGGCCTTCTAAGGAGCAGTCAGGATTGATCTCCTCTAGGACTGACCAGTTTGATCGCCTATACAAAATGCTAAATATTGGTAATAAGATGGGAGGGAGGATAGTATGATACAAGACAACCAGGGTCGAAAAGCTAAAACAAGGAAAGCTCAACAACTCGTAGGCTCTAGTCTTCAGGCCAGCTACTCCAGCCTGGTGTCCTCCAAATGCTGCATGCTTGGTTGGAATGGCAGGCAGCATAAAATCATCTTGCCAAGTTCAGAATGAGCATAAGTGCATGCTCACAATTTCTTATACATATAATTTTTAGGAGGAAAAAGAAGCAAAGTTAGGACAAATGCTTGTTCTAAGCATGCATATCATCCAAATGGCCAATTGGATATGGCAAATTAAAGCCACTTTAACATCAACTTTGTTATGTAGAATCAAAGACCAATAATACTTAAACCTATACAGAAAAATACACCAATATCTGAAGGTAAATGCAGCCAGATAGATCTAAATAACACATCAACAAAATAGTTTTAAATAAAAAATAGAAATGTAAATTGAGCAAAACCCTACCTTCCCCCAAAAGGGTATGTAAAATCTAAACAAAAATAAGGTCCCAAATGAATTTTAATATCTCTTTCCCATTTAAGCTAACAAGATAGGCTCTTCTCTTTAAAGGAAAAATTTGGATCCAGTTATTTCAATTAAAGGCTATGCAAGAAAAAGAAACAATCTGGAGTTGCTCAGTAAAACTAATTGGATGTACAGTACATCCAAATTTTTAAAAAGAGAAATAATATGTTCTGGTTTATGAAATTTATCACCACAAGATGACTATAGCAGAAGAAAAGACAATGGGATACATCTCTCATAAGAGTTAACTATATGAGTATCAGCACTGAGATCAATAATAGTAGAAGGCTGAATATCACTGGCCTCCAAGAAAGAGGGTTAAGAATAAGATTTGCTTTGGTAAGATCCAGCAGTGCTTCTTTTATACTGAGAGGGTTTTTTGAATACTGTTTTTCTCCAGACCTGGTAGCCTCATGGATACATCAGCATTACTTTTTTGGGAATAATATAGAACTGTTTTGTCATTGTCTTCTGATATTTTCCGCTAAAGACAGTATTAGAATAAGTAATTTTGAAAATTGACTGATAAATCAAATTATTCTACTTGCATTGCAAATTTCAGAACATGATGCAATGAGTTGCAATAAAAAACTGGTTTGACATTGAACCACAGTTACTCATACCTGATTGTTATTTATGTATAGCAACAATTTATGTGGTGCTTGCAAGGCCAAAACATCATTAGTAGAAATACATTTTGCTCCTTTCCTCCCCATATTTTAGTCTTAGTTGTAATCTGTATGCTCATTGTGACTTTATTGTGATTTTAAGTATTGGCATATATATTTATGGTTTTATTTTGATGTTGTAAGCCGCCCAGAGTCGCCTTGCAGTGAGATGGGCAGCAAACAAATTTAATAAATAAATAATAAAAAAAATCCCAGCCATAAAGAAGTTATAAATGACACTTTGGCAGGGGATATAAAAGGAAACAAAGGAGCAAGGAAGTAGCAAATGATAACATATAAATTTGAACAAATGGAGTGCCACATATTTTAGCTTCTGTCTTAACTGGAAGTGAGTTAGGACATAGCAAACCCAAAAACCTAATAGAAGGCACGCGTTTTAGTGAGGAAACAAAAAAAAATGGCCTGATGCAGGAACTGAGGGAGTATGGTCTATCAGAGGACTGAAAATATGGGCATGGGGTGAGGAAAGGACTGGAGAAAGTACACATCTGTGAGTATGGAATTTATGCAGGAGAAAAATTATGTTTCTTTTTTCCCCCCCTACTGTCTGGCTGAAATGAGTCCTGTCTAAAGTACATTGCAACCTCTTTCGTCCAGACTGCAGGCTACTGAAGACCAGAACAAATAGTTTTTAAATGGGAACATGGAAATCTACTGGGAACATGGAACCAAATGAGACCAGTCTCATCTAGAAAAGTTTGTAAATATTTCATTTTTCTGAGCAAATCCCATTGCACTAATTTGTAGTTCTAGTTTGCAATGGAATATTTCTTTCTTATCTTTACACAGTCCAACAAACCAGAAATAATCACTGCAGATGCTGCCTTGTATCTTTTGATATAGTGACAGTATTCCAGAAAAGAATGGATTTTAATGCCTGCAGAGATATGACAGCTGATAACAACCCATAGGGTCACTCTGCATATTATAACAAGAAATAATGAGTTTTATAATCCAGCATATATCCAGGATAGAAAATTGGAGGTTTATAATAGCTTGTTCTTTAGGGAATGTGAACATACAGTACCAAAATTATTCATCTGCATATTGTTATAAGTGTTCACAAAAAATTACCAGCTTACAAAACTAATATTTTGCCCATATGAACCTACTATAATATGTATTTGAGATGCATATATACTAGTGAGAATAAGAATGAAGATAACAATAAGTAGCACTAAATGTTGGATTTTGGCCAAGGAGACTTGGGTTCAAATGTCAATTCAAATCATGGCATAAAATTATTCTGTGCAGTAATTACTGTATCTCTCAAATTAACCCACTCATAGGACTGATATGAGAATACCAAAAAGAAGAATGTTACTGCCTCAATTATCTGTAGAATTATAATTAAAACTGGAAAATTCAAAGGGAAAAGGCATTATAATACAATTAAAAACAATACATCATTCTTACTGCAATCAGTTGTTATTGCAGGGGAGAGTTATTCAAGTCAGTTGAAGACATATAATTGTATTTCCATATATTATGCCATACAGAGAGACATCCCATTTGGAATCAGTCCCTGATAAATGATATAACAGAAATAGATGCATCTGTGTCTAGCTAACCACTAAATAAATTCCCCAGATGAAAACAGCAAAATGCTTTGCAAATGACATCAGACTTACATTTTACAACTATGATACAATACAGAAAAGGAAGGCCTATATAAGCCTACCATAATCATCTAATTTCATTTTTATCTGCCATAGTTGAGATCTTTGACGAACTAATGTTAGTATTCAAATGCATACAGATGCTTGAACCAGTCATCATGTAGTGTCAGGAGGGGAAACAAAAGGATTCAACACAGAAGAGCAGAGGCAAAATGCTCATTCCTATTTCTCCTCACTGGAACATAATCAGATAAGAGAAACAAAGATGCTAGAAGAGGTGGAGACTAAGCATTATGAGAGATTGGGAACTAAACAAAACTTTGAAATAGAAGAATGAAGACAGATGAGATCACACTGTACAAATACCTAACAGTATACCACAAATAACTGGTTTTCTACAATGCAGGAAATATTTTAATGATAATAGGGTAGGGTAGGGTAGGGTAGGGTAGGGTAGGGTAGGGTAGAATAGAATAGAATAGAATAGAATAGAATAGAATAGAATAGAATAGAATAGAATAGAATAGAATAGAATAGAATAGAATAGAATAGAATAGAATAGAAGCTGGAAAGGTCCTTGGAGGTCTTCTAGTCCAGCCCCCTGTCCGGCAGCAGCCGCAGCACATAGGCCCCTTTGCCGGCGCACTCTGGGGCTGCGTAGCTCGTACAGCATAGGTGAGTTGATTACCTGTCCAAGCAACTGTGGCGCGTCAGGATCACCTGCCTCCACCCCGTGCCTCTGCTTCCACCTGCTGCTAATGCCGCTGCACGTTCGAATCACCTGCCTTCCCCCCGTGCTTCTGACTGGAGAACCAGTCTGGTGATTGCTGCACTAGGACTCACCTGTGCTGCACGGGCTGTGGCTGCTGCCGGACACCGTCGGCCCCCACACGCTCATCGCCTCCTGTGCTGGCCACCACCCCCACCCCCAGGGCTGATGACAATCTTAACTGGGGCTTATTTTGGGGGTAGAGCTTATATTAGGAGCACACTAAAAAATCAGGCTAGGACTTATTTTCTGGTTGGGTCTTAATTTTCAGGAAAATACAGTATGTAGACTTCAAGCTTACACACTCTTCTATGATTTTACTAAAATTCTGAGAGCTACCAACCAGATCCTGATATCAAAAACATACTGCTTAGAATGACTCCAGAACTGAACAAAGCTCAGTCTTTTCATGGGAAAAAGTTATCAGATTTTTCTTTCAAGGAGACAGGAAAAGGAAGTTACTTTGTTATTACTATTATTAAAAAAACAGAACGCAATATCTACCTATCAATCTGAACTCCTTTCCACTGTATTTCATTTTGTTCCTCTTCCCTCTAGTCTCTTTTTTTCTATATACTGTATGTGATAACCTGAACTGTGAGTCAGAGGGCAGGAAGAGTCATAATACATAACTTTACAAATCACTCTAGGAGCCCTTTTACCTAAAAAGCAAGGTTAAGAAGTCTTTAAACAAATACATACAATTAGCATATTGACTTTTGCAACAAACTTGAATGGTATTTAAGACTAAATCAAGAATAGGCTGCTTGATGTCTGAGGTCCATCATTAATCTTCCAGAATGTGCCAAAGCTCAATCCGAATTGTATTATTTCTTAAAAATATTTGTTTAAATAAAAAATAAATAGAATGCCAAAATATACCACTAGAATACCTCTTGGCAGTATTTTACAATCTATCAACTGTAGCTTGGACCAGAATTGCTCCTCTTCCAATTATTTCAAAAGTCCATGGAAGTGATCCCATGGGGTACTCAAAGACCTCACCCCATTTTTTTTAACATAGCTATTGCTTTGAAAGAAAAAACAAGTAGTTACACAATATGTAAGCAATGCCAGGTCAAACACAAAATTTACCCAACTTACAAGAAGGAACACTTCAAAATCCATTAGTAGATTGGGCAAACAAATGTAGTAACACGCCCATGGAAAAACAATATTTCAGTATATCCTCCTGGAATAGAAAAGAGTGTTGGCTACAAAATGGAATTTTTAAAAATGAATAAAGCACATTACAAAATCTTGCACCTTTGTCTTTAAACATGCCTCCTTCAGTTCATCTGAAACAGTCCATTATTGGTTGTCTCAGGGTTGGCACAAGCCAAGACAAACAATGTTGATGAAAGATGAATTCAACAATCAAGAATGCTGCTTCTAACAACAAACCTTCTTCACAATGAGAAACTTACAGTCTGTCCCTCTATATTTCTTAGTAAACCTCTCCTTTACTCTGTCACGAAATAAAAATAATGAAAAGCTTCATGCATCATGCAATTTTCTGAGGTAAAGCAAAAGGTCTGTTTTTAACCTTACTCTGGTCTTCATCCATCTGATACCCCTCCACCTGTACTAAACTAAAATTGCCTTTATCATTTATAGCTATAAATGTTCTATTATTCTGTAAACAATATTGTAAACAATAATGTGTACTAAATGATTATAGAAAAAAGATAAGACAGGTTTGTTCTCTTTATAAACAGATAAAAGAAAACCTGGGTGGTAAATTCGGTATTCCTAACCATCTAGATGGATTAGACTATTACAACCATAATACAGGCTATACAAGTTAGGATTTGGTATCCAAAACATCTGGAGGAAGGGGAGCTGACTCAACTTCCAGACACCAAGTTGTGGTGTTTATAAACATTTAGGCTTCCATAGAAAGCAATAATGTGTCTCTATTTGCAATGCTGCTTAATCTATTGTACATATATGCCACTCACAGAATCACCGGGAGTTGGGTGGCATACAAATTAGTAATAGCAATAGTAGGTGGTTGGTGGTAGAAACCATTCTTTCTTGAATTTGATTAAACTTCTGTTGTGTATATATGCTTCTAATTCTGGCATTGTTGCTTATATTCCAAGTTTAAATTCCTAGTCAGATATCATCGGAATTGCATGCTATTTTCAATGTTTGGCAAATTTTGTATCTCAGTAAATTATATTTCTTGTTGAAATATTCTAGATTTCTAACTAGTAAAATGGTTGTGATTTCATTTTTAATTTAATTTCCATTTTTTTTCACATTACTATATGTATCTTTCCAGTACTATTGAACTTTTTACATGTCCACCACATGTGGTAGAATGTTCCTTCAGTTTCATGCCAATTATTGATAAAATTATGCACCATTTGTAAAACATTTTGTACCAATTGTCTTTTAGCCTATAATGGAATCTAAGACACTTTCAAATAAAGACTTCTACATATTGAGACCCTTTATTTTCAGTCTCCAAAAGTTAAGAATGGGAAATGTCCTTCCTTATACATTTAGCAAAGTTACTCAAACAATCTACATAGAATCTTATGTTATCTTAAAGACTACTATAATATTTATTCCCAAAGCAGGGATGGGCAATCTATAGCTTGAGAGCATCCAGCACACTGAATTCACAAAATCAAAATTAGCCAAATGTTGATGATTAAGAATTGGAATGACAATTAGAGTCTCCAGAAAGCTTCCAATTCCTATACTTAACCCCTTCAATTGCT
Source organism: Azemiops feae (assembly GCA_023970755.1). Classification (NCBI taxonomy): domain Eukaryota; kingdom Metazoa; phylum Chordata; class Lepidosauria; order Squamata; family Viperidae; genus Azemiops; species Azemiops feae. Next base: position 37,036 of record JALGBA010001462.1, read on the forward strand.
TTTATAAGCCAAAGGTATAAAATGAGTGGGAAACTTCTGGAAGGAACTCCACCCCTTCTGCATGTTCAAAACTATTAAAATTTCTAGAGAATTATCAAAAAATAACAATTTTAATCATTTTGATCTCCATTCCCTCTTCTAAAACCCATGCAAAGCAAAGCTAACAATGCCAAAAACATTAACCTGCTCCTTTCAGAGACAACACTATGACAATGAATGGTCTATGGTCCTCCAAAAAGTTCAGAGGCAGTGTCATGGCCCTCAAACATCACCCACCTGTGGCATAATTTTCAATCAATCAGAACAGAGCTGGAAGGGACTTTGGAGGTCTTCTAGTCCAACCCTCTGCCCCAGCAGGAGACCCTATACCATTTCAAACAGGTGGCTGTCCAGTCTTTTCTTAAAAACCTCCAGTGATGAAGCATCCACAACGTCTGAAGGCAAACTGTTCCACTGGTTAATTGTTCTGTTAGGAGGTTTCTCTTAATTCCAGGTTGATTTTTTATGGTTTATAATTCACTTCATCAGCTACAAGGAATATGGTTTCTTGGAACCAAACTCAGTGCATTCTTGTCCATTAAAATTTATATTTTAATAAACATTACTTTGTAATTGAATTTGAATTCAAATTTGAATTTGTCAGTATATTGCATATATCTCTAATTGATAACATAGGCAATAGGCTAGCAAGAGTATTTGTGGATTAGAGATCCTACTTTGCACAGAATAATATAAGCATTTTTAGGATAAAACTGAGCTTTGATTGTGCTTGGGTTATATTGGCCAAAAAAATACCAAAACTGATTGCTATTGTCCTTACCGTTAAAAGAGAATAGTGCATGTGGCAAAGGGTGAGAGCTTAGACTAAACATTTTCCTAGTAAAAAGTATTTTGTTGGTTCAACCACTACATGATTTAATTTCAAACCAAAAACAGATCTCTAAACAATCATTTGTACATTTATGCAAGGAGAGGACATGATACTATTTTAGACCTACAATCAATATAGATTTTGCCAGGGCAGCATAAAAATATGATATAAATCAATCTCAAGGTGATCTGCTCCAACATCTTAGTGTCCAAGAGATGTATTTATGACACCCAGAAGACCCTAACTTCATGAACTTTTCAAGTACCATGATTTTTATGATTTGTCTTAAATTGATTCCTATTTACTTATTAATTATTAAACAATTTTACATGGCCGCCCAATTCAAACAAAGATAACTCAGGCAGCTTACAACATTATATGAGCTGTAGCTCAAGTATTTTCTTTGGTTATACTCAGGGCTTTTTTTCTCATAGAACGCTCAGAACGGAGTTCCGGCACCTTTTTTGGATGGAACCTTGTAGGGTAGGCAAGGTGGGTTGTATGACATGTGTGAGTTCTGGCACTTTTTTTTTTTTTTACAAAAAAAGCACTGGTTATACTTCTGATTATGTGCCATCAAGTTGATGTCGCCACTTAGCAGCTACGTAGATTTTCTGCACTTGGTCACATTTGAAATGTAAAAAAAGTAAAAACCTAAAAATTGACTTTGCAAGAGATTCTGAGGAAATATCTCTCTCTCTTTGATCATACACAGTTGCTTCCTCACTAGGCATAAAAATAATTACAGTACTTTAAAAACACTGCTTACTTGCTGAATTCAGCAATGAATTAAAAGGGCATGAGCAATTAGCCCAATTCAGATATGTTTACATAAACTTCAGAAAAATCCAACTGACAGATTTCCAAATTACCTATATAACAAGTTGCCCAACGTGTGACCTCCAAACCAAGTGCAGCCCACCAATCATTTTTAATGATTTGCTAGATGTTGATCTCTTTAGTCATACAGCCGCCATGACATGGGTCACCATGCAAAACTGCTGTATTACATGAATATTATTGATGAATCCCCTGTAAAGATTTGCTCAATAGTTATCTAAACAACACTACTTTTGCCGAAGGAAACTGGACATTTTCAGCATTTGGAACAGGTGCATGAGTCATATAAAATATTCTGAGTCCTCATGCCATTTAGGAGCCATATGCTGCCCCTCCCTGATGTAACATAATTCATCCATTACTGCTTGCCCCAGTATTTCTTGCCATATGCAATCCTTGCCTAAGGGAAAGCCCTTCTACTCATGTCGATCATCATTAGCAAGCTCAAACTCTCACATGCCTTCTTTTAACATTGCAGTTTCAAAGAGCTTTTTCATAAATCTTTCAGATGCCCATTAAGGGAGCCTGCTTTCTTAATTTTCTGCCTTTTATCTAGAGCTGCTTTCAATCTTCCATACACAACAGGGGGAGGGAAGAAAGGTGTGAGGATTTACACAGTTGTGTATACTTCTAAACTGAGAAAATTAGACTATGGGGAAGAATATGTCTAAATCTCAGCTTGAGTATTTGAAAAAGAGCAGACGACAGAAAATACTTTGAAAATAATATTTGGCTTTGGGGCAAGGTAATACAGACTATAGATTCCCCATGTTATTCTTTCTCTTTCTCTTTGTTTTTTCTAAGTTATTACAATACACATTTCTCTCTTTGCATTGGTCTTATGGAATGAGAGAAGATAGCATTGGTTCCTCTGATCATCAATATTAGTTCTGAATTCAGAAATGAGATTTACTTCAGTTTTCCTCATCCTTATACTAAACTGATATGTTAGATTCCAATATCAATAAATCAATTCCTTCAAGCATATTGGCAACAAATAAGAAAAGATGGAAAAAAAACTAGGGAAAGGGTAAAAAATATCAGCATTTCACTGGTTCTGTATATAAAAATTGTCATCCATATCAAATGTGATGCCTTAAAAATAATTTGATGTATGAAACGTAACAATGCAAATATACCACTAGATAATTTTAGAAACAAGCCCAGACCCTTACAAATATACCTATAAACCCTGCTACTCCAGTACCTGGCACTGACACAATTCTACATCTGTCAAGGAGCAAAAAACAAAAACAAAAACCAGTCCAAGAGTTGGAGACTTAAGGCTGGACTCCCTGGGAAAGCATCATTTGTTACACTTCTTCTCTTTGTCTTCCTGTCCAAAGAATTCTGTTTATCTAGACTTATCGGTTTCTTCACCATGCCTCCTCCTGGTGTACAGCAGTGGCATTGTTTTGTACATTTGGTATTGGACTAAGCTCTCAAATATTCTTTGCTGTGTCATGGCCATGACTCCAACTAAGTTTCCAACTTGTAATCATCCTTGCTGCAATCTCCAAATCTAGTTTTTTAATTCTTTTATAATGTAGTAATTTGGGCATACTGCTTGAAGTAGAGTCTGGTTAAGGCAGAACAAAGTGGAAGTAATTTCTTCATTTCAATTATAAACTATGCATTAGTGAAGAACAAAATTTTGTTTGCTCTTTTCGCAGTTACACTTAGCTATAATTAATTACTGTTCTAAGATCCTTTTAAGCATTATTACCAAGCTACATGTCCCCAACCTGTTCCTGTATTTTTTTCTCCTAAAGAAGAATTTTACATTTGTCTCTACTATATTTGATTTGCTTATTTTTAGCTAATTTCTCTAAGCTATCAATATTATTTTGCATTTTGTTTCTGTCCTTTGAGTTATCAAAGTTGATATGCATGTCCTTCACCTTCGTGTTCATGCCATAAATAAAAAATGTTTAAGAGCAGCTGGACCCAAATCAAACCTTGTGGTACCCAATCATTATCTTATGACAGTACGACAAGGAACTGTTGGTCTGCACTCTCTGGAGTGCAGTTTTTAAGCCAACTGTGGAAGCTCTCAGCTAATAGACATGTAATTCTCCATTCTTAATCAACCTATAAATCAGAATGTCTAGGGCTATTCTATCAAATGCTTTGCTGGAAAAAAAGGATAAAGAAGGGCCATCATAATCATTAAAGATGCTGAAATTCATAGCAGAAAACAATGGCTGGAATGCTGACTGTAATTTCACATCTATATAATCTCCATGCTGAAGTGCAATTATCACAAATATCCAGCAGGCTATGAAGCTTTTTTAAAAAATCTGGAACTTGATAGAATCCCCACCTCCACTCAAATGATTCGTTTTACAGTAATGCTCAAGGTACAGTTGCCCTTAGTTGTCTGTTTGCATACTTACTTTCACCCTGTCTCCCTTACTTACAATCTGATCTCTGATTCTTCGGTATCTTCTTTGAAAAGAAACTCACTCCACAAAACACATCCCAAAAATATCTTTCTGCTCCTTAAAAACAGTATTGTTTCATAGCTCGTTTCTGTAAATTCAGCTACTGCACTTATTTATTGATTGCTCTGTTTTATTTACGTCTCATGTACTGGTCTAAGGAGAAAAGCTTTCATGTTCAATTAAGCTGGTTATGTGCAGTCTCCCAGGGCTTATTTAGATGTTCACTACTACAAGTGAGAAATGCAAATATAACAGAAATGTCTAATGGGGACTCAGTTTGGATAATTTCTACTATTGTCACTCACAATGAATTCTCCCCTTCCTGCAAAGGAAATACTTAGGCTTCTTCTTTGGATAGGATGCTTTGCTGGAAACCTGAAATACTAGTTTTTCCAGTATCTGCAGATTCCAGCTGATGTGACCAACCAGTCTTCCCAGTATGGAAAAATATTTTTGAAAATGTGTATATCCACCATTACATTAATTAAAAAAGCATTAAAAAGTCAAAGGATTCCTCTTTTGAATTTGATATAAACATTTATTTCCTTTTCCAATCAACTACTATTTTAAAAAAAACCAAATACTTCCAAAACATTGATTTAGTGAGAACAAAAGCATAAATTTGGATATTTTTAATCTGGTGATTTCTAACATACAGCCAAATATAAAGTACCATCTTGTTTTTCTTTTTCTAGTAGTAAAAAAAAAAAAAAAAAGACTAATTTTTTTTGTAAAAGCACCAGGAAACTACAAAAAGAAAATGTTTCCTCTCTCTTCCCCCCATTCTGTTTCCCAGCAACTTCTACAAAAGAGCCAGAGGAATTGGATAAGGAAATCCCCCTGAAAGTATTCTAAATTTAATAAATAAATGATTTCACAGAACAGAGAAGAGCTATTTATATTCATTGAATCCAACTCTCTCTCAGTGGCGTAATCTTTAAACTGGTTTGATTCTTATTCTAATTAATAGGCTACAACTGTAGAACAGCCCAGTTATAGAACAGCAATTCCTAGTTAACTTCGGCTGATCATAGAAATTAAGTTGGATCTAATTAATATTTGGATAGACCATTAGAAAAAGGCTGGAGATTAGTTTAGGCTAAGAAGTCAAAAAATCAGCTAGAGGATGGGAATGCCAAACAATTTCTTTATTTTGATAAAGGCTTTCACAATCAGCATCAGTCCAGTGGTGATAAGTTTCTGTGCTAATAGGCCATGTTCTGATTACCAAATATTTGTGCTCATTTTCACCTCTAAAGATGCCAGCCAAAGTTACTGGCAAAACATCTGGATATCAAATAATTAGAACATAGCCTATCAACCAGAAGTTCATTACCACTGAACTTCGCATGTAATTGCCAAGAAAATTATATGGACATTTCCGTGTACTCATATGACAGTGGTGGCGAACCTATGGCACGCATGCCAGAGGCGGCACTCAGAGTCCTCTCTGTGGGCACGCACGCCGTGCCCCGGAGATGGCAACTGTTCCTCTTCAACCAACCGCCCGCTAACTCGCCAAGGTCCCACGTGGCTGGATGCATCCTAGCACCCATGCGTTCGCTGGCCTCTGTATGCGGGGGCCGATGGTGTCAGGCAGCAGCTGCCCCAGCCCCTGCCTCGCCTTGCCCTGCGACAATGGCACCCCCACCCTGCCTTGTCTTGCCTCGCCTCACCCCGCAGGACGAGCCTCCTGCCCACCGCCCCACCTGCCAGAGACCCCCTGGATCTCACCCAACCCTGCCTGGCCCCCACATGCGTCCCTCCCCAAGAGCAACATCGAGGTAATCACGCCCACCTTGGCCACACCTACCCAGTCTGCCATGACCACAACAGCCACACCCACCCAGTGGGCCACGCCCGCCTGGCACCCGGTAATAAATAAGTGGGTTTTGGATTGCAGTTTGGGCACTCGGTCTCTAAAAGGTTCGCCATCACTGTCATATGAGTTCAACTCAACTGAAAGAGAGGCTTTACCTTTAATTTTGAAATAATGGCATCTTTTTTGAAACACTGCAGTAAAGTACTTGAACTTTTAACCCAGTTAAGAAAGGTTTTTATGAATGTGAAAATCTTTTCTCTGGATTTTCTCCTGGAATATCAGGAGATACTGTAACCTTGATTACAAAACTTAAAACAGAAAGAAAACAAAGTCATTTTGATTTTGATGTCATTAAAATTCATTTTAATTTATCAATATGTTTATAGAATGAATCAGGCCAATTCTTTCAACTTTAGAAGTTTCATAGACTTTTTGACATCATCTGTACAAGGTTTTCCTCACAACAGCATTGTATTATTTACAAATTAATCTGTGTCTTTTAATCACTCCCAAAACCTTTATGTCTTAAGGTTATTAGATTTAAACAGCTTAAAAATGCATCAGAGCATTCAAATAAATATGAAATCCAGCAGGTAGCTGGATCTGGATTTCTGGTAGTTGTATTTGCTAGTAGTAGTAGTAGTGGTCACAAATAATACATTCCTAAATGGGATGTATTTTAGGAATGTGGTATTTGTGATTACTACTTCATTATCTAATTTGCTAGATGTGTACTAGCAAATCCAGCTACCAGAAATACTAACAAATCCAGCTATCAGATAACCAGATCCAGCTACCTGCTGGATTTAGATGATGAAGTAGTAGTCACAAATACCACATTCATAAAATATATCCCATTTTAGTCAACAATAGAATATAAGTCGGTAAGAAACTAGCATAGTTTTTGCTCCCTAAACTTCCTATATACTAGATCAAGGGTGTCAAACTCGCAACGTCACGTGACATGTCGTGACGTATCACGACCTTTTTCCCATTGCCGGAGCTGGGATGGGCGCGGTTTTGGCATGACGCATCCGGCCCGCAGGCCGGCAGTTTGACATCCCTGTACTAGATGCTCTCCAGATGTTATAACTTTCTGATTCTCAATCTGTGGCAAAACCAAGTCCAACTAAGTCAGAGGGCAGCTAATATAGTGTAATAACCATCCTAGAATTTCATTTTGTTCTAATCTTATAAAAAGGAACTACATAGAAGCTAGTCTCTCTTGTATGGTTAAAGAAAACTGGCTAACCCACTCATAAAATATATCCCTACCTGTTCTCAATACTCTGAAGTGTTTGCAAACAGGATGAATGCCAGGGTGTGTTTTAGCATGCCATCTCCCAAAAAAAGAAAAAAAGGAAAAGCACCTGGTCCTAAGCACAAAAGGCTGACTCACCTGCTTCGCATTCATTACCCTTTTAGAATGGGGACACAAGGACATGATGTACTTCTCAAAGGTAGAACAATTTCCAATATCAGGCAGTACAGCTGTACATACAGCCATTTCCAGGAAAGAAGGGTTTCTAATAAAGGGGGGGGGGCATGCAAGGGAGATAAAACATTACCTCTTTTCCTATGTGGCAAACCTGTGCTTTCTTTCTTTAAAACAAGAGGAAGCAATATGACCATCTGTAAAAGACAATTATCAAATGGCAGTCAGTACCATATTAAGACCTTTATTCTGAAGATTTCTTTTTCTGTATAATACTGCAGAATTGTTCAAAACTTGTTTAAAGAAAACTGTGTTCCCTCAGAAACTTTTCAAGAATTCCAACAGAATTTTTTCTTACTTTCCAACAGAAAGAAATCTAGGGCCATGTATTCCAGCCCCTACTTCCCAAATATTTAACATGAAAAAGGACAGACTGCCTTCATGCAATTAGTCCCGCAATTACATTATTCTTATTATCATGCTATTTTTGTTATTTTAGATTCATAATGGTAGGCAAATACATCCCTTAAAGACAACCTTTTCCTTTCTACTGAACCAAACCAATATGAATATGTCCTAGGGCAGTGGTGGCGAACCTATGGCACGGGTGCCAGAGGTGGCACTCAGAGCCCTCTTTGTGGGCACGCGTGCCATGCCCCGGAGATGGCAACCATCCCTCTTCAACCAGCCGCCTGAGGTCCCACGTGGCTGGATGCATCCCGGCACGGCTGGTTTCCCTCCCCCCCATCCTGTCCCTCCTGGCCTCGCATGCTCTCCTTTTCCCGGGCACGACCCACTGCATCGCCTCCTCATTTGTCGGCCAGCTGTCCAGCTCAGAGGCGGCTTCTCTGAACTGCTGGCGGTGGGCGGTGAAACCCCAGAGTGTGCCGGTCGAGGAGCCGGCAGGCTGTGGCTGCTGACGGACACCGTCAGCCCCCATGCGCTCGCTGGCCTCTGTGTGCGGGGGCCAATGATGTCAGGCAGCAGCTGCCCCGGCCCCTGCCTCGCCTTGCCCCGCGGGAATGGCACCCCCACCCTGGCTCGCCTCGACTCACCTCGCAGGATGAGCCTCCTGCCCACCGCCCCACCTGCCAGAGACCCCCTGGATCTCCCCTAACCCTGCCCAGCCCCCCCCAGGCGTCCCTCCCCACAAGCAACATCGAGGTGACCACGCCCACCTTGGCCATACCCACCCATGATCTGCCATGACCACCACAGCCACGCTCACCCAGTGGGCCACGCCCACGCGGCACCCGGCGATAAATAAGTGGGGTTTGGGTTGCAGTTTGGGCACTCGGTCTCTAAAAGCATCCTAGGGCGCTCAAAATTCAGATAGGGCAATAGTGAAACAATAGAGGTGTGCCTCTTCGAATAAACCCAATGCAAGAAACATCTAAATCAGAATTGTAATGGGAAGGATTTCCTAAAGGCAGAAAAGTTAGAAAGCACACCAGTCTGAAGAAATAGCAGCCATAAAACTAGGCAAAATTATAAAGAAAGTTAGTATTGCCAAGTTTAAAAAGTAGGACTAGGGAAAGAGCAATATATCAGAAATCAGAAATCAAATTGTTTCAAATTTGTAACTTGCCTAAACTTGCCAAAGTCCAAGGTCTACACTTGGAGAATTTCTGCAGTACACACTCCAATACATCTTTTAAACATTTATTTATAATAAAATATTATTTGCAACCTTGCATTTTTTCTTAATGCCTCATTCATCTTTTTTTTATATATTTACACCAAAAAAAAAGGGCAGAGGAAGACTGGGCAAGTAGAAACACATGTATGAATTTTGCTAAGAAAAGAACAAACCTCTCTTTTTCTAGATTACACTTGAGATATCAGCAAAGGCTACATTAGAAAAGAATGTTCTTGGTTGTTAAGTTTTATGTTTCTGCATTCGGTGGCCTTGCCTTATACGGGCCTCTTCTTGGAATCCTTTTCCAAAATACAAATCAAGTAGTGAATAATGGATGCATGCCAATTATGAGAAACCGTAAGAGAGCTATGAGCTAAATAATGTGGTCTTTGGAGCCGAGAGGATGGCTTTCTCTTTTATTAGTATCCATGCGTGCACTTGAAGGTATTATTGGTAAATAAAGTAATCTATATATAGCTCAACACAAAATATCTTACGTGATCTTTAAGATTAATTTATTATAGGTTATGGCTTAAATGAGATTCGTGTTATAATAAATGTATTAATCTGTAAGATACTTTGTAACTTTTTATTGTTAAGGGACCAAAAACTAGCAAGGGTCCTAATTAGACTCAAAAATGATTTTAGTTCTCCCACATTAATATCAAAATCACAAACAAACAAAAAAGATCTCCACAATTTATTTTCAAAGATATTCGCAGTATATATGCCCTGGAGGGAATCCTTGCCTTTGGATAAATAGTTGGAAGTTCAACTCATGGAATCCTTGATGGAATACTTGTAGAAAGGGTACAATAAAAACATAATTAATAAATAACAACAGCAATCAGAAGGTATCTATTAGCTGTCCTTCTCTTCAAATCTGTTCCTTTTTTTCTGAAAATATACTAGACATTAAATGAGGAAATTTTTTGGCTATAGTGCTGTTGTGAAATTACCATCTGAAGGAAAAGTTGACTAACTTACCTTATGGAAATTATAGGGACTTCTTATGTTATCCAGATATCCTAAGCCAGACTTTCTAGTATCCTTAGTCTTTGGCTACACTGGTTAGGAATTCTGGAGTTGCAATAAAGAAGATCCCAGATTAGAAAAGGCTGAATAATACAGTATCATGGTAATATCGTACAGTGGCAATCTGAGCAACTTCCATATTGCTCCAAGTTGGTGTCTTCTCTAAAAAAATGTGAGTAGCAGGATCCAGAGGAAGTAGCTAATATGTTACTAATATGACTAGTTACTAATATGACTAGTTACTAATATGACTAGTTACTAATATGACTAGTTACTAATGCCTACTTCAAGGACTACCCCAAACTACTGACAATCATAAAGTTGGGCCACTGAACTCAACTCTCTTTCACTGTAGCAAATTAAAACATCCCAAACAGATGGATGGGCAACCTCTGCTTGAGTACATTCCATGAAGAGTAGCCTCCAGTAAGTTTGTAGAATTCAGATGTAACACTAGCAACAAGCCAAATTCTTTCTGGAACTTGTGATAGGATTTGTTATTTCAAATGGATTAATGGATCCACTTTCCAATTTTGTCTTTGAAGCCAATCACTATATTTCATTTAAACTGCACCTTTAGTTTTAATAACATGTTGTTAATTAAATTTATAGGCCCCCTGTCTCCCTGCAATTCTGGGCCATTTACAAATTTTATTAGAAACATTTAAAAGTTAAAAACCACAAAACAAAAGGAAAAAAGATGGCAGAGAAAACAAACCCAAATAGAAAGTAAAGGAAAAAGACAAGAAAAAAAAGGAGGCTTCAATCATGTTCACCAAAGGCCCGAATGAACAGAAAGGATTTCAAAGCCCTTTGAAATACTATCAGGGTAGCAGCTATTCAAGTCTTGGTGGGAACCTTATTCCAGAGGGGCAGGTACTGCTACAGAGAAGGGGCATTCCCAGGGTCCCAATAGATGACACTATTTGACTGAAGGAATCCTGATGACAAGGTTCCAACTAATGGACCCAAACAAATCAGAACTCTGAGGCTTGAAGTTTCCTCAAAGAACATGTTTATTGGATACATAATATCGGCATGGTCAAAAGTGAAACCAACTCTAAACTTTCCCCCCAGGAATTCAATGTAACTAAATGTAACATTTCCCTCCCCCTACTACACTATTAATCACCCAATGAGAACAATTGGCGGGCTCCGTGACACTTCTTCTCTCCACCTTCCAGCACCTGTGGGAATGACCTTGGTTCCCACGGGATTGCTCTGTGTTTAGTCTAGCAATCCTTTCGGTTTCTCCCCCCCCCATTCCTCCCAACCTGTGTGGCAACTGAGAATGACAAAGATGGCTTCAGCCAGGTTCAGTTCAGAAGTTGATGCTTGAGTGTACCAACCCTACCAAATCAACCTTGGGACAAATACTTACAGGAGACAGACAGAATAGGGAAAGAAATACAGATAGTCCTCAACTTACAACCACAATCAAGCCCAACAATTCTGTGCTAAGCAAGACATTTGTTAAGTGAATTTTGCCCCATTTTACAACCTTTCTTGCTGCATTTGTTAAGTGAATCACTGCAGTTGTTAAGATAGTAACATGGTAGTTAAGTGAATCTGGCTTCCCCATTGACTTTGCTTGTCAGAAGCTTGCAAATGAGAATCAGCTGACCCCGGGACATTGCAACTGTCATAAATATGAATCAATTGCCAAGCTTCTGAATTCTGACCATGTGATAATGGGGATGCTGCAATAGTTCTAAGTGTGAAAAACGGTCATAAGTCACTTTTTTCAATGCCGTTGTAACTTTAAATAGTGACTAAATGAAACTGTTGTAAGTTGAGGACAACCTGTAATTAGCGCTCTAAGACATTCTATTAGGCCAGGAATGAAATATATAATGAACAGTCCATACTTTTCTCTTAAAAAATAAATCTCACTGATTTCAATGAGGCTTATAGGTAATCCTTGAACTTACAACCACAACTGGGACTAGAAAATTCATCATTAAATGGTGCAGTCATTAACGGAGACATCACGTGACTGTAACCTACAACCTTCCCTGCTGGCTTCCCCATTGACTTTGCTTATCAGAAGCAGGCTGGAAATGTCACAAAAGGCAATCACATGACTGCAGAATGCTGCAATTGTCATAAGTGTGAGCCAATCATAAGTCACTTTTTTCAGTGCCATAACTGAATGGTCGCTAAAAAGTCTAGGACTACTTGAATTCCTATGTAAATGTATATAAAGCTGCACCTAATAAAATCTCAAGGTCTGCCCAAACAAGCTCTTATCGCTCACTCTTACTTGCTAAATTATGAATTAGCAAGCCAAGAACTGCAAATTGAGCCATAGTATATGTGAGTTAAATTCAGCAATTCACATCTCCCAATCTTCAGCAATGTTATTCGGCATGAGTAATAATAAGAAAACACATCATTAGTAGGCATTCTATTTGTCTCCTGCTCAAAATGAGTATGGAATTTGATATCCGTGATAAGATTTGCCTAAAGATCTTATGAAAACTATTATTTTCTAAACTTGTCCCATTCTTAGGTGAAAGTGAGAATCTTTTATAAGCATATTTTCAACAAGCACTGAATCAGTGCTAACAGCTGCTATTCATCAAGCCCAGAGCAACAATGCAGGGTGCACTGTATATTCTTCTTCAAAGTAGTAGAAGCCATATTATCTAATTTCAACAACAATAATCGGCACAGTTTAGAATAGCAAAAAGGGCTGCAAAAAAAAATTCAGTAGGCAAATGATACTCCTTACTACTCAGACTATAAACTCTTAAGTACTACATCAAGCTAACACTAGTCTGATGAAACACAGTGATATTTGGATTGATGTCAAGTAATTATCCAAGTCAAGAATTTTAATAAGTATATTTTTAAAAAGGCTACCATAAGATTTGGTTTTTTTTAAATTCAAATTACAGGCAAGAGGACATGCTTTTTGTAAATACATAAGTCAAGGCAATATGTAATTATTTCTTTTACCTAAAAGTAGAAACTGCAGACTCATTAAATATAAATAAATCATTGCAAAATGCAGAGATGCTGTACAATATTGATGGAAATGTCATTAAATTTTCAATAATAACTTCTTCCATATTTGGCCTTTCTTTTTAAGAAAGAAACAAAGCAATGTTTATTTTTTAATTCTACCAGCAAAGCACTTTGTCACTTTTTCCCATCATCAAATACATTTGACCTTTTCAAATATTCAAACTGTATTCATTTAACAAGAGACGTATTTTATTCAACTATTCTTTCTACACACATGCCCTCCAAACAGTGTGCCAGGCCTCTGGGGCCACATTTTTGCAACACGCAAAATCACAGATTTGTCTTAAACACTGCAGTGTTGTATTATTATTATTATTATTGATTGTACTCATGCAGGGTGTAGATGTACAAATCCATCCGCCCCACTTCCAACCTTTTCATATTGAGTGGGGAAGTCTCAAGGACATTACAAGCAAGCTTAATTGTGATTATATAGTCAACTCAATGCACTTTTATCCCTACTAACGAATTAGGAGTCAATTCAGAAAAGTCAGGGAACAAAACTGAGAAGCGTATCATCATAAATAGAAAAAAAATCTACACTCTTGACATTAAAGAAGGGGTGCAAGATATATATTCTTTCTCAAATTTTAAAATGCCTTTATATTCTAAAAATTAAATGGAACAATATTAATTTTCTATTAACACTATATGGACCCTCAGTTTCTTCCCTTCCCCTTGTATTTAGCTTATTTTAATCCCTATAATATAGTTTTTATATGTAGTATCACTGATTTTTTTTAAATTATTTGTTATATACTTCATTAATAGTAATAAATCTCTAACATTTTGAAGGGATAAATAATACAGAATATTACAAATCAACCTACCATTGGTTGTCTAAGGCCTTAAATATATCTAGAAAACAATCAGTTTAGCAATATAGAAAAATAGGCTAAAAAATCAAAGGCTTCAAAATGCTCTATCTCAGCTATGAAAACTGATGTAACCATACATCTCTATATGTTTTTATTCAGAAGTAACCCCACTGAGTTTATTAAGACATATAATACCAAATAAATAAATATATATGGGCTTTTGATCCTGGCACACACACACACACACACACACAAATAGCCTAGCAACAATCATTCAAGGATTTTAAGTACAAAACTTAAAGTATCACTTGATATGTGTTCAAAATTATCTTTCTGCAATTGAAGTAAAGCCAAGAATAATAGTACTCTCAGTATACCCCATTTTGAAAATAAAAAGCCACATACACAAACACACTGACACAGACTCAAAATGATTTACAACAGTGTCATTAAAGTCATATTTTATCACTTCTCCTAAATGGCACATAATTAAGGTATTGGGTACAGATTGCCTAAGGAAACAACTGAAGATATACTAAGAATAGCAACCAACTCCATATCACAACTATATAGTATGAATATTTCATTAACAAAATGAAATCTCTGAACCTTTCTACAGATATTGTACGTTCCTCTGATCAAGAAAATCACAGTTATTTTAAGTGTAGGCAACACAAAAAATCTTTCCTATTTTAATTATTATTAATCAACTTCATAACACATTAATCAACTTCACGACACTCATAATTAATTCTAAGAGACATTTACAAAGGAACAAAGCAGGTTCTCTCACTAAAATTACAGTAATGCAATGAAAAGGATATGCATCTGCTACATTGAGGCACTGAAGGAAAAACTGAAGAAGTTTTGCAATGTTTTCATTATTTTGGCAACATCAGCTGTAACATATCTCTCATACAAATAATTACTATAGGGTTTTTTATTATTTTATAACTATTGCATACAATGTTTGTTTTGTTCTTTATTAGCTGTATGTATACTGCCTCTACTATATTTGTTCAATTCAAAGTGATGCACAAAATGCTCTCGGCTATTTTTTTCCCCACAACAAAACCCTGCAAGGTGGGTTGAGCTGAGAGAAAGTAACTAGTCCAAAGTCAACTACCCCAACTTTCATGCCTAAGGGAGAACCAGAAGTCAGAGTCTCTCAGTTTCTAATCTAACACATTAAGCACCATATAAAAACAGTTCTCCGATATTATTCATTTAGAGCAGGGCTCTTCAAACTTGGCCCTTTTATGACTTGTGGACTTCAAGTCCCAGAATTCCTCAGCCAGCGTGCCTGGTAGTCCTTGCTTAACACTGTAATTGGAATTAGAATTTCCATCACTAAATGATGCATTCATGATCTGATGTCACAGCAGTCCCCATTGACATCATTAAGTGAGAATTGTGTATTATTAAGCAAGGACCTCCTCACAACTTCCTGGCAGCTTCCAACAACCAGTCAGTGGAAAAGCTAGCAGGACGTTGCAGGTTTCAGGCAGTTCACAAGCAGGCCAGCTGGCAGTTAAGTGGCTGCTGTGAGGGAAGCAGGGTGCATCAGTAGCTGCAGTGGCAGGTGCAAGCATTTTCAGTTCTAGGAGTGGCTGCTGCCAGGTGGGAGATATTTACCCGAAAAACTTGCGAGATTCCATGCCGGCTCCATTATAGATTTTGCTTGTGGGAAGCTGGCAGGAAAGGTCACAAACCATGATCACATGACGGCAGGATGCTGCACCCATTGTAACTGTGAGCTAGATGCCAAGCACCCAGCTCACAGTCATGTGACTGTGAAGGTAGTGCAACTTCAAGGACTAGTCATAAGTGCCTTAAGCAACTTCAAATAGACACTGAACAGGTGGTCAGTACGCAAGGACTGCCTGATCACTCCTTGGTACTTCCAATTAAAATGTCTTGATAAGTGTGACAAAACAAATTTATCCATGGTTTAGGGTTGCCCCCACCTCAAGTTTATCTCATTGGAAATGAGGAATATTTTTATCTACTAAATGGCTGCTTTAAACTCCAATAAAGTCCTTACCCCGTCGACAAATAAACTATCATAAACACAGGATTTCACTATTTGTACTTTCATCTGCCTTGAATGAAGGGACCAGAAGAAAAACAAAAGGATAAATATACATGACATTTTTTCACTGCAATAAAATGCCCTAGCAAGGCTTTCAAAACATGAAGACTGAATACAGTAACAATTTATTTTCTTCTATCTTTACTAAAGATGAGAGAGAGAAAGAGAGAGAGATCTTAAGGCAAATCTATTTACCTAGAAAATAAAGAAACATTTTCTTAAATTCTCTTCCTTCTTAGTAAGTGTAGGGATAGGCCTGTAGCAACTGCAAGCATGTGGCAGTATTTGAAGAGAAAGTACAATGACTGAAGCTTTAACATAGACAAGAGAATCTTACAGATGACGATTATGCTTATAATGAAGATCAAGAAGGTACCATATATTTTGAAACAGTCAGCACCTCTGAAACCCAAGAAGAACTTTCAGATCCTTACAAAAAAAACCGTCTGTAACTTCAGGGAAGGGAAAAAGAAAAAAATGCTGGATAAGAGACAAGAGATCTTCAAAGGGCAGAAAGGATGCACCTGTACTCTTAAAAGAAGACAACAAGAAGAATTATAGTTGTTGGTGATTTACTACTATAATTGTTAGTGATATACTACTGATTGCACATAGTGTCTTATTAAGTATGCTATCTTCCCAGAAGCACAGATTAAAAATATGGCAGAATTATTTTAAAGACTTAAAGCATTAAGTCTATTGACAATTATAACTTCCTACCAATCTATCCAAGGTCAAAGAATAAGGTCAAAAGTAACTGTAACCATCTATATGGTTATAGATACTGAAGTTCTAGGAAAGAAACTTAAAAATAGAGGGATTCAAGTGGTATTCTCATCCATCTTCCTATCTATGAGAGAAAACTGGAAACGAATAGAAGAACATCTGGTTTCAGAAATGGTACTGATTGTCAAGATTTCAATTCCGAGGCCATAGTCTGGATGATGGATTGCTGGCATAAGAGTGGTTACACCACACAAGAAATAGTAAATAATGTGATCCAATAAAGCACAGTGATCTTAATACAGAGGACTTCAAATTGTATTCTATGGACTTTGGAGATAAAAATGCTGCAATACAGAAAATCACTGTAGAAAGAAATGGGAGTATAATCCTGTAATGGAGATTATTAAACCACTAAATAAAAGAATAGGAAGAACACTCATCATTAAGTCTGTTGCCTTCATTGTCTATATGATAAACAAGATAAACTTGAAATCAGTACAGATAGACAAACAGGATTTAACAGGTATAAGATAGAACTGCTGTGATTGCTCCCATTATTGGAATACAGCAGCTAAAGGATTAAACCTGTAAAACAGCAACAGAAGCAATAGAAATGAAGGGAAAATGCTTTTATTATATAATATTATTTTATTATTTTGTATGTTAAACATAATCAAACATACTCAGAAATCCAAGTAAAAACCTTGGTGGCACTATACAGAGAATCTAAGTTAAAAATGTTAACAAATGGAAACCAACACTGTTCCTAGTATCTACCAACACTCAGCAACCAATGATGTAGATAATACTTCTAAAGGCAAATTACAGATCTTTAATTACCTCAAACAACTTCCTGCTGAGCATGGTACTTCAAGGAAATTTCTGATTTGTCTCACTGACACTTTTTTTCAGAATGAAGAAATGCAGAAGACGGGTTTTCAGGAAAATTTAAGCTGTAATATTTTTTAAAAAATTTCAACACACTAAACAATGTAAATGAGACTCCATGGCAGGAGAATCTAGTCAGAAAAGGAACTAATGGTGAGTTGCAATTCCCCAAAAGGAGATACTAAAAGGACTAATGCAAAGAATTTCAACAAGGAGAAAGAATGGAAGAGAGCTGCATAATGAATGGGATTACGCAAAAGGTTTAGAGAAGTTACGAAAACAAAAGGATACACATAGACACTAGAAACAGATCACTAAGGAGTAAAGAAATAGCTAGGCCAGAATTATAAAGATGATGTCAGAAAAAAACTAATGCATAGACTAAAATTATATTGGTCAAGGATAATAAGAAAAACAAAAAAAGGGCTTTTTTAGGTATGATCAAAAGCAAAGGAAAAGAAACGAATCAATACAATAGATGCTCAATCAGGATTTTAAAAATGCAGGCAGCAGCAAGAAAAAAACTATTCAATTACTATTTTGGGTCAGTCTTTTATGATGAAAGAATGTATGTTCCAAGAGGCAATTATGCCAAGCAAAACAAAAGGACAAAACTGAAGCTTTAGATGGACAGAAATATACCCAGGGAATATCTACTTGTTTTCAATGTGTTTAAATTTCCAGACCCAAATTATTCATATTTCAGGATACTAAAGGAACTTGCTGAGGACTTGGCCAAGCCCTTATGTATTATCTTTAGAGAATGAAGATGGAGTGACAGATAATTGAAGAAAAACTTAATTTTATCCTTGTCTCCCTCCTCAAAAAACAATTTCAAAGCCAAAGTTTCCAGATAACATCATGACCCAGCTGATTTATATAAATACCGTGAAAACAATACAGGGATAACCAGAACTATGCAATAATTTTGCCAACTAATTTTATCTCATTTCTTGAACTTCCTTAGTAAGTTACATAAAGGCTGCAAACATATGGTCATTTGTGTCTCAAGTGAGGCTTTTTGAGTTGATTTGTTTAATAATGCACTATTTTGTTTTCTTGGCTGTCCACAGTATTCTCAGGAGTCTTCTCCAACAAAGTTCAAAAGTGTCAATACTCTCTTTCCTGCTTCTTCAAATTTCAATTCCCACTTCCTATTTCTTGACTGCTTGTTCTTTTGTTATTGATAGTTGATCCTAAAAGGCAGAAGCTACCTACCACTTTGATGTCTTCATTGTCAATTATAAGACTTGATCATTAGCTTGGTCTAAGGCTATTGTCATTAATTAGGTCATCTTTATATTAATTTTATTCCTTTTTTTAAAAAAAAACTATGCTCTTTGACTTTTCTTACAAGAGCTTGGAGATCCTATGTATTTTCAGCTATCAGGGTAATCAGCCTAATGCAGATTGATTTTTCTTCCTCCAGTTTTAAATCATGTTCATCTTCTTTCAATCCAGCTTCTCTTTATATTCAGCATATGGAATGAATAAATAAGAGGAAAGTGTGCAGTCATCTCATTTCTCTGCCAACCTGGAGCCAGTCTTTTGATCAGTTTGGTCCGTAGTGGGGCTTCCTGACCTATATATAGATTTCTCATGAAGACTATTAGATGTTGTGGAATTCTCATTTTTATAAACACATTCCATAGTTTGACATTACTGAAAAGCCTTTCTATGATCAATGAAGCACTGATCTAAGTTCACCTTCTAATATGAGGTTTATATTGAGTATAAATAAGATAAACTAAGAGACTGTAAAGTACTAAGCTGTAAAATGCTCTGTGGTGGCAGACTACGATTACACTGACACTAAACGAAAAAACTGAGCATGAAGCATGAGCTAGAAGTCATCATTTTATTTACAATCAGACTGGAAATCATTGCTCATAATTGGTGATTCAAGACCAAGTTGGAAGAGAGATACTCTTTAATAGATAAGTATGTGCAACAACCATCATTCTATTAATTATTTGGATAAAATGGAGGGAATGCTTATCAAATTTGCTTTTCACATAGCTAATACCTTAGAAAACAAAACTAAAATTCTAAACAATCTTGTTAAATTAAAGAAAGAGGTTGAAAAAAAACATAAAAGAGAAGCAAATGCAAAATTCCTGACTTTGGAAACAGAAACGCTGGTGTTGAATGAAAAAAGATCTTGGAATTGATCACAACTGAATGTGAGTCAGCAGTTTGATGGCCTACAGAAAAAAACCAAAAGCAATTTAGGATAAATAAAGCAAAGCATAGTTTCCAAATCAGAAATGATTGTTCTACTTAATTCTGCATTAGTCAGGCCACAACTTGAACATTTTGTCAGGTGTGGGGCTTTAAAAACAATTCAGAAACATTGGAACAGCTTCAAAGAAGGGCAAGAACCATCAGGAAATGGGAAGCTTATAGAGAAAGTTTAAAAACCCTTGGCCTGGTCCAAAGAAGATGAAGGACACAACAGCAATTTTCTTGTATTTAAAAGGGTATCAAATACAAGAGAGCAAGATTTTTTTTTCTCTGTCTTCCAGTAGAATAATTGTCTTAAGTTACAAGAAAGCAGCTGAATGTTAGGGATAAAAATAGGAATTCTTACCAATGTTAGAAATAATGTAGGATGAAATTGTAGGAAACTCTAGCAGAACCAATTATTGAAAGAGGTCATGAGCTTACCTTTGCTACAAGTATTCATCTACAGCAGGGGTGTCAAACTGGCGGCCCGTGGGCCGGATGCATCACACGCAGGCCACGCCCACCCCGGCTCCGCAAAGGCAAAAAACATCACGATACATCACGTGATGCTATCGAGTTTGACACCTGTGATCTACAGTGTCAGGGATGTTTTAATATGAATTCCTGCAGTTAACTGCCATTTAGACTTAATAGATTCAATAAGCTGCATTAACTCTATGGTTTATAACTAATTTAAAACTAATTTTCAATGTTGAGAGGTCATGTTTTAGTCAAAAAGATGAAAAACTATTTAAGAATATCTCTGGGTAAACCCAACTCAAGGCACTTCTAAATAAATATCATATGATGGATTCTAGATTTTCCTATAATAGCCAGCCTATTGCCCCTGGATATAGTGGTAAAAGCTCTAATATGATTTATCACTAGTATTTAATAGGATGCTATATCTTAAAATATATGTTTCTGTTCAATTTAAATTTTAACTTTCTGTTTTTATCTTGTTCACTGCCAGAGTTAATTGTGGTAGATGGGCAGCTATAAAAATTTGTTAAATAAGTAAGTAAGTAAGTAAGTAAGTAAGTAAGTAAGTAAGTAAGTAAATGTGACCACAGCCACTGGTAGGTATGTCCTCCATAAAGTTATTGATTCAATTAATGCAATTACTATTATGGAAAAATAATATTGCACACTGAGTAATATTATTCATTTTTAAGACTGCTCATTCATCCAACAAATCTGGATGGTTTTACAAAGATTAAAACAACAGATAAAGAAAATATCACATAATAAAAGCAACCACATTAGGGACAAAAACAGGCTTCAAGTATACAGTATTAATGGGCTCATACACTATCATAGCCCAATGCCAATTGAACAAGTTAGCTCTTTATCACAAAAGGACAACAAGCTTAGTTCCATATATGAGGGGGCTTTGAAAGAGGGCAATTACAGCAACAAAGAAAGTATGCCTCTTAAGTTTCTAAGGCAATAATTTTTTTACTAATAAAATATGCTGAATCAGATCAATAGAGTTGGTGAGAGTGTTTCTATATATTAATATACATTACAATCAGTTATTTTCTTTGTATCTTTTGAATTATCTGTTAATATTAGGTAGCTCCATATTCTAATAACTAGAGAAAAAAGCATATCTATTAATAACCCCATATTCTTAGGAATCTCAAAATACATCTTAAATGTTTTTTTTTACAATGACCATAATACAAAAGCCAATACCCCTTTGAGTGCAAATTAAGGTATTGATAAAGGAGAATATTTGTAGCTCAGATTGAAATGAGGGTTCCTTGGTGCTCTCTGAGCTTGGTTGGTTTCTTGCAGATGTTTCATTACCCAAACTGATGTTACCTAGTTTACCCAGTTTGGGTAATGAAACATCTGCAAGAAACCAAACAAGCTCAGAGAGCACCAAGGAACCCTCATTTCAACCTGAGCTACAAATATTCTCCTTTATCAATACCATAATGTGCACTCAAAGGGGTATTGGCTTCTGGGCTCAGGTTTTCAGAAAGCATTTCTTCTTTAGTCCTAGCCAGGAGAGTCACTGGCAATAGCAGCATATAAATTTAATAATTAAAAATATAAATGGAAACATTTGTTATGAGATGAACTTTGGCAGCCATCTTTTTTTTATAATCTGTTATTTCATACTCAATAGACAATAAATGAATAATTCCGCCATTCTAGCTTGCTCTCATTATATCCAAACAAGTTGATTTAATGGATTGTGTCTGAAAAATTCCTTATGTCCAGCATGCAAGAATCTACCTTTCTTTGGGGATGGGCTTTTACATATGTTACAGGCTGGTTTTAATGATACTTTAAAAAGCGTACAGTAAACAAACCTCCTTTAAGTAATCATCAGTGATTACCCAAATTCAAGTTTCATCAACACCTCTCCCCAATAACACTATTCTTTTATCGAACACACTTAGGAGAGCGAGAAAATTGCAACTTGAGTCCACAACTTATGACCAATCGTTTAGCAACTGTACAATGGCATTGAAAAAGTGGCTAGTCCTCACACTTAAGAGCATGTCAGTCTCCCCGCAGTCCCCGCAGTCACATCACCAAAATTCAGGCACTCGGTAAGCAACATGTATTTACAAGAGCTGCAGCATCCCAGGCTCACATGATCACCATATACAATCTTCCCAAGGGGCTTCCGACAAGCAAAGTCAATGGGACAATCGGGATTCACTTAACAACCATGTGACGGGCATATTGACTGCAGCAAAAATAGTTGTAAAATCAGGCCCGCTCATGTGATGATTCATTTAAGACAGATGGTGGTCATAAGTCGAGGATTACTTGTGCTACTATTACAGAGATTCCAGAGGGGTTAATAAGGTTGCATAAGTAAATATGGTATAAAAAGCTCCCAAGATGGCCTTTTGAAATAAAAAATTCAAATTTAGGTCTCAGCCTAATCGGTTGCTACTGCAAAATTTCACCCAAGTTCATCAGACAAAATAAAATCAGGTCTTGGTGATCTCTCAGCAAAAGTATCTGCCGGCAGCATCACTATTATAATGGGCCAAAAATATCTATTCTGCATTTAAGACATAACTATAGTGTGAAATCCTTTTCCTAATCTGAAGCCATCGAGGGCTAAAGGGGATGTAAAAGCAATCCAATTTTCTATTTTTAAAACTGTACATCATAAAAACTGCATTGCCCTCCCCTCTCCCTCCCTGGATCATATTTGCAGCTGATACAGCTTTGCTGAAAACAATAGTGCTGCATCTGCTTTTGCTGGCAGGGTGTTTGACCTTCAAGGGATATAGCTGAAGTACATTTTTTTTCCTTTCTCAAAGTATGGCAGGCATGCTTACAGTCAAGAAAAGATTAAGATCTGCAGAAAAACTCCTTTTGAGGACACAGGGACACACACACACACACACACACACACACACATCCAATTTGTCAAGAAAATAAGAGACATCCCTACAGTGATGCATTTAACCTCAATCTCTCTACCTTTAAAATAGCAGACAAAACACATTTATTACACCCAATCTTTACCTGTTAATCTTTATAGTACTGGATTTAAAATGCTTTTGTATTTTTTGTACTTTGCATTTGAAGATTTTTTAGCCACCTTTAATATTCAGCTGGACTAAAAAACAAAATACAAATTGGCTGAATAAATAAGCAAGCAATCAAGGAAGAGTAAAACTTAACACCCTCAGAACTCATAGGTTTCTACATAGCAATCCCAGTTCTCACTGAATGGAGAGAACTGGAGAAATGAACTTTTTCTTTATCTAGCCTAGCATTATTTATTGGCAGCAGTTCTCCAGGAATCAAGCTGAGATTTTCCTAATCATTTGCTCCCTGATCTTTAAGATGAAAGCAGGAAAAATCAAACTTGAGTCCTTCTGTATAACAGCATGTCTACCAATGACCTATAATTCCTCCTTGCAGAGTAACCTCCCAGCTCTGGGAGCAATTAGCTCACCAATGAGCTATTGTCTTTTAAGTTGTAATAAACCCTAAACATAAGCAATCCTTGTCAACCACTTTATTCCTCTGTGTTTTTTTCCTTTTATTAGTCCTACTCCTTGGGGCAGGAACCTGTCTTGCTGCATTTTTTAAATATTATGTATAGCACTAAATAAGTAAAAGCAAAAGCAATCACTTTATATCTTAGCAGATAGAGAGCAGAATTTCTTACTTCAATAATAACTACACACATGCATTCAACTTCATAAAAACTTTTAACTGATTCATTAATTTACTTCCCTTTATTCAGGTTATGTGCTTCAAAAGTATGGATTCACCACGAGTTATTAGCAAAGAGATACAGAATAGAAAATTTTTAATAGCTCATATCTTATTTGGAAAATTACATTTGGAAAATTATTGCAACACTGTTTTTTTAATACAATAAAAAGGATAAAAAAGTAGAAAGGGTTTTTTGCTTGTATTTTAAAACCATTTTTCACTTAATGTGAGTAATCTTTCCTTTATGATCCAATCTGTAAATGGAAGCTTATACAAAAAGCTTCATTCATCCATACTACCATATTTACCAGAAAGTTTAATTAGTTATATTTGATTTAATTCTAAGTTAAAACACCTTCCCCAGCATGATTGTCTTTAAATGACTTGGACTGCAGCTGTTATCCACTATGGATACGCAGATAAAATATACTCACACACATACAAACCATCACATGATTCTCTTTCAAGATAAACAATGTTATGCATAGCTCTGGAAAACAGTATATAATATTGAGCAAAAGAATTAAAGGCGGGAAATAAGAGAAAAAGAAATTTAAGAGAAAGAAATTTAATTAAATCTAGCTTGAAACAACGCCATTCACTTGACAAACCATCCTTGGTTACACTACATCAGTGATGGCGAACCTTTTAGAGACCGAGTGCCCAAACTGCAACCCAAAACCCACTTATTTATCACCGGGTGCCAGGTGGGCGTGGCCCACTGGGTGGGCGTGGCTGTGGTGGTCATGGCAGACTAGGTGAGTGTAGTCAAGGTAGGCGTGATCACCTCGATGTTACTTGTGGGGACACCTGTGGGGGCCAGGCAGGGTTGGGGGAGATCCAGGGGGTCTCTGGCAGGTGGGGCGGTAGGCAGGAGGTTCATTCTGCAGGATGAGGCGAGGCAAGGCGGGATACGGCGGGGGTGCCATTGTCACAGGGCAAGGCGAGGCAGGGGCCAGGGTGGCCGCTGCCTGACACCATCGGCCCCCGCACACAGAGGCCAGCGAGCGCATGGGTGCTGGGATGCATCCGGCCACGTGGGACCTCGGCGAGTTAGCGGGTGGCTGGTTGAAGAGGGATGGTTGCCATCTCTGGGGCATGGCAGGTGTGCCCACAGAGAGGGCTCTGAGTGCCACCTCTGGCACCCGTGCCATAGGTTCGCCACCACTGCACTACATCAATAAAATTAATCACATACTGCCTTAGCTTTCCACAAAATTGGGCTCCATAAGAGAAAGCAGAATCTCTTTATTACTACCGTATCTAGTGATCATCTGGATTACTATAGCCAAATGTGACAGCCCTGATTCTCACCTTTCTCTTTTTGAGAATCTTATCAACTTTGTCCAGCTGTGTTCTTCTTGTATCTTCCCCATGCTCAAGAATAAATAAAAAGACTTTCTACTAGTAATTCCTCAATAAGCAAAGACAGAGATAAATGGGCAGAAATCTGTAATTATGATCAGTAATGCTTATGTTTGTGCTCCAGCTTGAAAACAATGTGGCATATAATTGAATATATAAAAATTTGCAGTAGTGCAGTCCTTGTAGAAAAAAAATCAAAGGACCACAACAGTGAATAGCCTCATATTAGCTTCTGAGGAAGACAATCACAAAGGGAACCCTCCTAGAGTAACAACCAGAATAAAGAAATATAGAATATACTCTGCACTTCTGGAACCCAGAAACAGTTTCCAGGCCCTGAGAGGTAAAACAGTTCTGAATTTGAGGAGTGAAAAAGAGGATGCAGAACAGGAGACATAACAGATCCTTAAAAAATAGAGAAGATGAAATTACACTCCATCAGAAAGTGAACAGACATGATAGCTAATAAGACATTACTATCTGGAAATGAAAAATTTACTGATGAAACTCATACCTCATGGACTGTGCTATTTGCTGGGAGCAGAGGCTCAAGAATGTAACAACACAACATTCAAGACTTACCATTGGATGAGTTCAAGTGGAGAGTGGACAGGCATTTGTTGGGGTGCTATAATTTAGTATATATTTACCAAATTTATAGTATAAATAAAATATACGAATTCCTTTGCTGAGCAGAAATGGCATCTTTTTATAACTTTATTATTCTATGTGCAAAAAGACAATATTAGTAGAAGCATACAGTCTCTGAATTACCAAAATAAAAAGTCCACAAAATAGCAGAGCATTGCTAATAATCTATGTATTTTGCCATAATCGCTGTATTTTGCCATAATTGAGCCATACAGGAGGGTATCCAAAGCTACCCAAGGGCAAAACATGCAAAACAAAGTTTACGTAACTATGAAAAATATGTTGTCCTGAATTTCTAGGATGCACTGCCGGGGGCTGGGGTTCTACCTGTTTCCCCCCCCCCAACACTGACTGAAAGCCACAGACAAAGGAGAACCACCACAAAACAGGGTTTCCGAATCCCGGCCCCAAAAATCTGTCCAGAAGATACCAAGGTCCAGGTATCGAAAGCCACTCAGCGATCCAGGAGAGCCCAGGACAATTGCACCGCCCAAGTTCTGAGCTCTGCAAAGATCATCAGTAAATACATACATTAAGAATTAAGACAAAAAAATCAGACTATAATTTTCTTCTGTTTCATAACTATAATATAGTTTTTGAACAGTGAATTAAACCTAAACAATATGGATAGCTTTGCCCCAAATAAGAGGCAAGACTAACAGTATAAATTATTATATAATTCATAGGGAGGCTCTCTGCTTGGTCACTCATGCCCTGTGGCCATCTCCCGTTTGGACTATTGCAATGTGCTTTACGTGGGGCTATCCTTGAAAAATATCTGGAAGCTTCAGCTAGTACAAAATGCTGCCACATGGACAATCTTTGGCACCAAGGAAATGGCACACGTAACACCTCTGCTGCGCAACCTGCATTGGGTGCCAGTTTGCTTCTAGGTCCAATTCAAGGTATTGGTTATGACCGTTAAAATCCTACACAGCATGGGACCAGGTTACCTATAGAACTGTCTTCATACTGCTACATCAGTCCTTCCCATTGCAGACTGTGGAAACTGGAGACTGCAAACATAAAATAAGTACCTTTAGGATGGTCCATTATAACTTCAAATGGTACCTTAGCAACTGGTCCTTCCCACCCAGTTAGGCAGTGAAGGTATGTTGCAGACCCTGTCAGCCAAAGAATTCTAACTGGTGGGGTCCAGGAAGAGAGCCTTCTCTGTTATTGCCTTCACCCTGTGAAACATGTTTCCTCCCAGGTGAGATGGGCTCCCATTTTCTTTGACTTTTGTAGTCCAGACAAGAAACATATTCAGAAGTACTATTTCTATCTTTATTGTAAGCTTACCTTAATAGATCTTGCAAGTCTGAAAGTATGCCCCCCCCCTTGCCCTTGTAGTCCAAGAAACTAGGGAGAGTCCCTTTTGAGGTTTGCCATGCTCCCATTCCTTCTGCATGCTCAGCTCCCTCTTACCCGACCATTGGCAAATCTGCGATTCTTCCTATCTACCAAAGTCATTCCTCCATACCATCACAGAATTAGATATGAGGGGACTTCTATTTAGTTAGTTTGGGAGCAGGGGTTCCCTTGGATTATTCTCCGATTTTTTGCCTTAATATTTTTATTCTCACAATCTAGTCCTTTTAAAAAATAAAGTCAGTTTTATAGTATAGTTTTTATACAATAGTAATATAGCTTTATTTCTATTTAGGATTTATTAGTTAACCTTTTCCTTCTTCAATGAAGCTTAAAACAATAAAAAAATTAAAAAATAGGATACAAACTGCAGAAAAAAGAGATCCAATCCTTTATATAAACCCACATTTACAGACCACTCAAAAGAAACAATACAGAAAACTAAAAAGATCAGAACATATCCTCCCCAACAAACAAAACCCAGATAAGGAAGGATTAATACCAGACAAGCAATCAAGCAAAGTACAATATCCTAATCAAGGAATTAAAGCGAAAACCACACCTCCACCAACACTGGCAGGGCAGCTCCTGTATGTAAACAGGCAGCAAACCCCATGCTCCCTAGCACTGATGATGTTACCAGATCAAATAATGAAATATCTGCAAGTAGCAAGCAACCAACCTCAGAGAGCACTAGGACTCCACAGCCAATGTCTCCTTTCAAATCCGGTAGGCCAAAAAATAGTTAAGACACCTATTAAGTAATTATCTACCACCATCTTCAGTCACACATTTCCTTGGCTTCAAATGCCCACATGACAACAGTAGCATTCTGGAAAGTAGGTGTTATGCTAAACAAATAGTAAAGATTCTTCAAAGTAGATTAAAGATAAGCATAGTAAAAAATGAATATATGTTCAATTGTTTGGGTACAGCATACATCTACATTTGTAGATTTATATAAGGAAATATGTATATTTCCTTATAAGAAACAAACATTAAGAAACAAAATGCAAAAAACCTCACCATTTATTATAGTACTAAATACATTCAACATCACGAGAACTTTCAATATTTTACTGCACAGAGATCCTCTGAAATCCTCTGTATTGTTTAAAACTCATCTAGGGTTTAAGACCTGATCTCCTAGCATGTTAACAGGGGCACCTCTAGGCACCTGCAAACTGCATTTATATCACTACGGCCTATCTCCATGTCTCTAGATAATAAATAAGGTGCTCAGAGTGTAGGAATGTAACTTCAATCTAGACCAACGTTAGCTTTTGAAACAGGCTTTCCCACCCTCGGGTTCTGCTGAGACTCGGGACGCCAAGCCCTAACAGCTAAGCCCCCTTCCTTTTTCCCACCGCTCCTCTGCAAGCCAGAAACACTTACAGCGTGTGTCCGCAAACGTTGACCATCAGCTTGAGGGAAGGGTTCCTGTATTTGGTGGTCTTGCACCGGGGGCAACCTTGGTCATCCATGGCGGCAAGCTTTCGACTAAATTTGCCGCCGAAGTCGCTGCTACCCTCATTCCAGAAAGGCGGCGTCCTACCGCTAAAATCGGCCGTCTGGCTCTCTAGCGAGGAAAGAATCGTTCCGCTGTGCAGCAGGAGGAAAAAAGTATCTTGCGCCCTTTTGCTAATTATTTTGCGTGTGCTTTGAAAAAAGAAAGCAGATGAGAAGCGGGGAGGGCAGATTTGAAGCGAATTTCCTCAGCAGGTATTTAAACACTGTTATCCATGCTTACTCGGAAGTAAGTTCCATTCATCCGATGGACTTATTTCATAAAAAAAAGCAGCTTCAATGCTTACAAAAGCGCCACTTGCGGCTTTAGAGCTAACATCACTTCACACGAGACGATTCCTTACCCTTGGGACTTGCAGGAACTACTAGAGACAGCAGCCGCAACAGCAATAGGAAAATCATAAAGTAACAGTGGAATATGCTTCCTAATTCATTTCCAAAAGTGAAAACCTCAGTGTCTTCAGTGAGTGAGCAGTGGATCAATCCTTACAACAAGATCCTACGCATACAATTATTCAGAAGTAAGTCTTCTGCATTGCATTGAATAGCATTTATTCCCCTCAAATGTCTCTGAGATAAACCTGAAGCCT
Source organism: Azemiops feae (assembly GCA_023970755.1). Classification (NCBI taxonomy): domain Eukaryota; kingdom Metazoa; phylum Chordata; class Lepidosauria; order Squamata; family Viperidae; genus Azemiops; species Azemiops feae. The sequence continues at coordinate 66,612 of JALGBA010001462.1, forward strand.
GTTGATGGGTTCCTATCACTTCATTCCATTTTGCTCAATACTGTAGGTCCCTCATAAACGTAGCCCACTAATTTCAAGTCATTGTTGGTTATTTTGGTCTAGAGCGACTCTCAAGGATCGTATTGGAAACCAGTTTTTACAGACACAGTCGAAGTAAATGTTCAAGAAAAGTTGCATTAGATTAATCAGCACGACTCAAAAGCAAACGTTGCTTCGTTTAATACTGTTTTGCGAAATCTCACTGGAAGAGAGGCACATAAATATTTCTTCAATAAGTATGCATAAAGAACAAGACCCAGGGTTCCCTCATGTGCGCTTCTCTGGGATGAAATGAATCTGGCCATTTGTCCTAGCTCAAATTTACTTCTGAGGAAACATATCAGGCTACAAGTCTATCAGTGTTTTGGCTTGGAGGAATAAATGAAGTTGGTAATGACATTGGCACTTATTTTCGACCAAGAGAAGTATCCAGATAGTGGTGATGTGCAAGTGATGGTGCTGGCAAAGGAAAGGAATTGACCTATAGAACGACAGTGCAGCTTGATTGAAAGAAGCTGGTCAGGGATTCCTGGCAGTTTCTGAGTGAAGATTCTCACTGCGCAGGCTTATACGTCCGAAACCCCAGAGAGTTAGTTAATACAGTTATGAGTCTCTCTTTGAGGTCAGACGAATGGAAGATTGGTATATAGATGTACTTGGGGCCATTGAGACAAAGGGTCATCCACCGTATTAAGTCTAACTCATCCAAGATTCCGGAAGTCTTATTTGCTTATTTCCATTGAAATAAAACTAATTGAAAAATGTACCCACTTAGATGCATCGTCTATCTAATTTGAGTTTTCTTTATGAATATATGGGGTGGCTTCTGACATCACATTAGACTGACTGTAGAATAAGCTTGGATTCGTATTAAATGGTGCATATGTGTGTGTGTGTGTTCAGAAACAGCCGGAGCTTCCATCCCACCGACATCCAAGTCATTGTCGACTATTATGGTCTAGGGCTGCCAGGCTCTAAGAGGACCGTACTGGTTTCGGCGGCCAATTGGAGTGGAAGCGTTCCGAGACCGAGGTGGACACGGTAGATTTCTAGATTTAGACCCCCATCCCCCGGCTCCGTCCCTTAACACAATTGCTCCCATGCCCGGACTTGCGCCTGTACAAATTGGCCACGTAAATTGCGCTGTACAGGGCTCCAAAACTCCGGATAGCCGCTGAAAGACACAAAGGATCTAAGAGTTGTCTGTATTTCCTTGTTGCCATTTAGAGGTTACCCCAACTCTGTATGGACTGAAGACAGTGACTCCTTACCACCTGCCCCTCGGCTCCCGCCCCCGATGATGAGCAAATACAGTAACTGAGTTCCGGCCGCTGAAACTCCAGCAGATCAAAAGCGGCTCTGCTTTCATTTCCTTAAGGCTGAAAGCCTTGGGGGGGGGGGGCACGCCTAAGCACCAAGTCGGTCGTTCCGCCTGCCTTGACTGTATTTGCCTGTGGTCCCCAAATCTAATTGCCCAGATGTAAACCGGGCATTCGGCTGCCTGCAAATGACTGACAGTGACTGAGCCATTCTACCCCTCCATCTGTTCCCATTCAGCGTCCCCGCAGCCAGATGTGTGGAAAAGGAAACTCGTTTCAGTCGGTCCTGGTTGCTTCTGAGCGACCATTCTGCTCTAAACTGGAGTAAAAATTATGTAATTATGTTTTACCCAAAACCACTAACTCGGATTTAATTTTATTTTCCGGGACCAAAGAGGATCAACCGTGCTGGGAGAGACATCTCCAGGCAGGTTAGAAGATCACTCCGATCAAGTTACAGAGGTATTAGGAATGCGGGGCGTGCATGTTATTCAGGGCATAGATGCAAAGGAACCTAGAATACACAGGTGATCATTATAATACCCTTGCACTGAACTGGTTTGTAGGCACATCTCGCAAGTAGGATGTTTGCACTGAACCTCAAACCAACCACACATCATTTTAGACCTGATGTCGCTGTGATCCCGACTGTGTATGGTAACGTGATTCGAGGCTGACAAAAACCATTAACCTGTAATGCGAAGGCAGGCTAAGGTCGAGCCCGATGTCTGAAAACAGCTTCTTCGAAGGTGATCCCGTTCTGATCAGGAGGTCGGTAATGGGATTGTGCTTCCTATGCCTATTTCCTCACCACAACAAAGCCCGATTGCGGGGACCTTCCCCAAAGTCAGTTGAGAAGTGCAAGTGCAGCTTGTTAAACCCCCATAATGGATTCAATCCACCTTGAAAGAAAGAGTTTCCATTTACAGGGGAAAATAAATTTTAAAGCTTCCCATCTTGGTTCAGATTTCCTAAAACTTCCTGAATGCGTTGTGAAAAAGAATGATATATTTATTAAATGTATTGCCACCCATCTCACTGTTAAGAGACTCTGGGTGGCTTATAAATATAAGTCTACCTATAATTCTACCTACCTTGAGGAAATAGCAGTAAAGACTCTGAAATCCCAGTTCAGATATTGCCCTTCCAAAGAGCTGCAAAAGTTGTGTGGCTTGGCAGCCATGCTCAAAAAACAGATATGGCAGATTAAGATTCTCCCCATCCCATCCCCAATACCAACCAGGACACTGATGCCTTGGATCAAAAAAAAGTTGCTTTAAAATAATTACATACCTTAACATTGCATTCTCCAATGTGTGTGTTGTGATGTTTCCCCAGAGGCAAGTCCCACTAAATTAAATGGGATGTGTCTTCATATAGCATACAGTAGTGTTGCTTGTGGAATATTATTGCCTATTCCAACAATGGAAGAGGAATATTTGTATCTATTGATCCCCATGTCTGTGATGCTGAGGTGGACTAAATATAGGTCTTCCTAAGTGTTCTAAAACAAAGATAATGCCTGATGTCATATAAAGACTGCAGAAATAGCCTCATAGGAAAGAAACCATGAACAAAATAGTATTTATCAGACTTTTCATTTTCTGTTGTTCCTGTAGAAATCTGTCAAGAACATCTTCTGGATGAGTCACCTGCACTTACTCAGCAATAAATCCAATGGTCTTAATTGGATTTACACCTAAGTAAATAGCCCTACAATTACACTCTTGTGATGTAGATCCAATCTCCTTTTTTGGGCTTAGGCTTCCCCAGGCTGGTACTCTCCTGATGTATTGAACCATGAAGGCCACCATCCATAGTCAAAAATGGCTACAGCAGTTAAAAAATGTCCATAGTCCAGAAAACAGAAGGCTTGGAAACTTTGTTAATGGGTAAGGATAAAAGCTTAAATACACAGATTTGTGTATGCAGAATCTTGGAATCAATGGGGCTTCCCACTGAACAAACCTACATAAAAATGAGGTTTAATTCTATTGAAGATAGACAAGCTTTCGGTAGAATGCAGGCAGGATCAGATCTGGAGAGCCAAAGTAAGTTTATTCCAAAGAAGTTCAGCTAAAATTCACTCATTTCAAGAGAATTGATTCTCATGCCAGCATCCTTAGCATTATTCATGTCAGAATTAAGAAAAATTCTGAGAATCAAAGAGCCCAGAGAGTATTGTAAAATTAACAATCAAACCATTCCATTCCATTATATTCTAATTCTACTCTACTCTTTGCCCTTCTCAACCCAGCACCTTCTAGAAAGCTGGAGCTACATCCTCATCATTCTCAGACAGCATCACCCAGGTTGCTCTGAAGTCTTTTTTTCTGGTATCAAGACAACCTTTGTTTATATCTTTCCCATATTACTTTCCCAGTAAGGAGTGCTTCTTACTCCTTCCTAGAAGAGCAATTGGGATTTTACCACTAGTTGTTGATTCTACTGAATGGTGAAATGTTTTTGTAAATTAATGATGACATTTACAGTAAAGTGTAATTGATAATTTCCTGGAAACACAGAGACTGAAGAAGCTAACCACCCCAAGGTAAGCATTTTCACAATGTTTACCTTCTTGTTTTGTCTAGTCAGAAGTGCCATTATGTGTTCTGTGAATCCAGTCACAAAGTGTTTATACTTTGACTACATGGTGCTCAATCTCTTATTGATTTGTTATTGTCATTTGGTTTTAATTATTGTTTATTCAGATGACTGTACATAAGATATTTATTTAAAACAGTTCAGCAACCCTACATCTTTCATACCCATGAGCCCTCTAGGTGTTTTAGATTTTAATTCTCACCCAGAATTATGGGAATGTTTATCCAGAAAACCAGCTGTGGAAAGTTGATCTATCCCACCACTTTTTGGAATATATTTGTACCAAGTTACTGTTCCAACATATCAGGACATGCTTTTGTTCATACTTGATTATTTATCATTCACTAATATGTAGCTATCACCTATACTTGTTTAATGCCAACTTTGTGCTAGGCCATGTACACTATGGCTAATATTATGATTTATAATTGAAGGGCTTTCAGTTTCTTTGCCTATAAAACATTTAAAGGCATTGGGGTAGAAGAATGGAAAAAGATTGAACTCCTGTGGCTCTGGTCCTATAAACTCAATATTTCTGAGAAATTAAAGTTATAATTCTATCAAATGCTGACCTGGAAGTAAACATAACTGAACTGGGAAGAATTTGCATCTAAGGAAAAGTTAATAGCAGTAGCCAGTTACGCCTGCTCTAAAAAAAAAAAAAAGTGCAGAAAAAGCAATTGCCCTTGACAAATCTTTCTCCATCATCAGTTGTCATCTGTAAAATGGGTATATACCAATCACATTTCTTCATATAACTGTTATGGAAATGAATACATTTTTTAAAACTGCATTGGAATCCTAAGCACAAATACAAAGTAATTAGAGATAAATCCCAATGAGTTCAGTTCCTTCCTTCCAGTTAGGATCCTTGTCTTCTAGTACTGAGTCTAAGCTTACACATCTGGATGTTATCTGCCAAAAATGTCTTATTGGTTTTTGGGGCAGAAGAATCCTTTTTTTGTTTGTTTGTTTAAGTAACAAAAGCAACAGAGCAAGTCTAGGCACTTACAAAACAAAGTCCCATTGAGTTCAGTAAAGTTTATTCCAAGATAAGAGTGCGTGCTTAAAGCTGCAGTCCAATGTGAAGTTCCACTGAACTCAAACAAGTATGCAAATGATTGCAACCATAGCGTGAATAAATCGAACTGGCTTCTCTCCAAAGTAAACTCGCTCAAATTTTCAAACTTCTGCAAGTCCCAGTGGGTTAATTGAAACTCAGTACCAGCATGGCAGCCTTAATCCGCTGATCAGCTGACGCGCATTGTGTCTCTGGCTTGCATCTCTACTCCATCGCTGCCCGGTACCGGTTCTCCATTCAGAACTGCCCAATCGGAGTACAGTCAATTCATTTGAAAATTCCCCAAAATTGGATCGTGCGCCCGTGCGTTTAAATGTCTCTCCTACAAAGTGTAAAAACAAAACTGCCCACACAGCGAGCTTAAGATATCAGTATTAATATTTTGTTTGGCAACTGGAGCGGAGAGAAACGAGAGCACGGAGCCAAATCGAAACGCAGCATAAGCCTCCAGGTAGAGGTATTTCGCATTTAGAGGAGGAAGTCGAGTTGAGCATAAAGCCGAGGGAGAGGGAGGAGTTGATTGACGGTTTCTATAGAAACACCGGATCCTCCGCCCCCCCCATAGGAGTCGGCCAATCAGCGATCCCTCCCGAATCCAGCCGACTGCTTGTGCTGTTAAGAATATGTAGCAGGAGAGAGAAGGGCTGAGGAGTCACGTTGGGGAGGGAAAGAAGGAACGAAAGAAAGAACGAAAAGGAGGGGGAGAGGAGAGCGGCTCGGGGGAGGGGGGGGAGAAACCGCGATCCGTTTACACCAGCTTTGCTAGAACAAGCTGTCTTAATGGTTACTACGTGGCGGAGGGGAAACTTGATCAGCTAAACGCCAGCCGGGTGGCGGTCCGGGAGGAGGAGGAGGAGGAGCGGCGGCGGCAGCAGCAGCAGCAGCAGCAGGAGGGGTGTGTGAGCACTTTCCGGGGAGGGGGGCGTAAAGGAAGAAAAAAGGGGGGAGAAAGCCGGGGGAGAAGCCCCTCCACCTAACACCAAACGCAGACCCGGGGGGGGGGGGAAGATGTCTTCTGCCTCTCCCACCACCGCGATTCCCAGCGTGGTGGCGACGATCAAGCAAGAGAACGTCTTGGAAATGTTCTGCGGCGGGGTGACGGAGAAGGTAACCTCGGACGGCTCGGCTCCCGCGTCTGCACCTCCTTCTGGTCTTGCAGCGGCCGCTGCTTTTGCGAGGAAGGGAGAAGAGGAGGACGACGAGGAGGAAGCAGCCGGTCGGGTGGTGGGTCAAGTTCTACTCCACTCGGAACTTTTGGTGCGGAATCCCGGCGCTGTTGCCGCCGCGTCTCCCTTGTCCTCGGCTTCGCCTCGGTCCTCCTCCTCGTCGTCGTCGTCGTCTTCCACCTCGCCCCAGGCTCTGCTGGCTTTCTCCCCGGACCACGTCGCTTGCGTCTGCGAGGCTTTGCAGCAAGGCGGGAACCTCGACCGCCTGGCCCGGTTCTTGTGGTCCCTGCCCCAGAGCGACCTGCTACGTGGCAACGAGAGCCTGCTGAAAGCCCGGGCGTTGGTGGCTTTCCACCAGGGGCTGTACGCGGAGCTCTACGGGATTTTGGAAAGCCACAGCTTCGACGCCGCCAACCACCCTCTCCTGCAGGAGCTCTGGTACAAGGCGCGCTACACCGAGGCGGAGAGGGCCCGCGGCCGAGCCCTGGGCGCCGTCGACAAGTACCGCCTGCGCAGGAAGTTCCCCCTGCCCCGCACCATCTGGGACGGCGAGGAGACGGTCTACTGCTTCAAGGAGAAGTCGCGCAATGCCCTCAAGGAGCTCTACAAGCAGAACCGCTACCCTTCCCCAGCCGAGAAGCGCAACTTGGCCAAGATCACCGGCCTCTCGCTCACGCAGGTCAGCAACTGGTTCAAAAACCGGCGGCAACGGGATCGCAACCCCGCCGAGCCGCACTCCAAAAGGTGAGAGCCGCGTGTTCGCGGGAACGGCTCCCCGGAGCCTTTAACTTCCACGAGAGCGGAGCGGGGGGGGGGGGGCGGCGGCGGCGGCATGGCGGGAAGCAGAGCGGCTTCTGTTTCTGGAGACTCGCCGCGTAAATTCCGTCGAGGAAGGAAACTCGCTGCACATGTTCAGAGTCTCTGTACACATGCTTTAAACGTTGAAACAAGTTCTGTTGCCCCCCCCCCCAACAATGACTCTAGGCAGCGAACTGAAGTTTGAAACTAGAACAGAGTGTAAAATAAGAGAAGCAATGTGCCATGTGTAGGAAATCTAAAACCATTTCACTGCTAGATTAGACCGACCAACCTCAGGGTCCATTTAACCTCCTGGGGGAACAACCAAGGCCTTTAAGGCCTTGTGAAAAGCCAACAGGGTCTGAAATGACTAGCATGGTTAGCAGATAGAGTCGTAGTGAGAGTGGGCACGAGCCCCATCCTTTTCTGAGTTTAGTAAATTCCACACTTCCCTTGGTTTACATCCCCTATATCCCCATCCATTGCTTCTGGTATCTTCTCTACCACTTGATTTCTGGCTTTCCTTGGAGGGATAACCCTCCTTTGCTTGTGCCATCTCTTCCTCTGCTGGCTTTCTGCCATCTGGGTCTGGATTTCAAAGTGCTCCCTATATATTCTTGGTAGACCTCACAACATCCCTGCAGTGCAGGACATCATTATGATCCTTCCTGTATTGTTGGCTGGGGTTTCCGGGAGTGCAAATAGTACACTCCTCAAGGCTTCCTATGGAATTTGGGGCCCTGGCAAGATTAAACAACATGGCTCCAAGGAAGGCACCTTGGTTTGCTACTTCTGCTGCTTTCCCAAACTCTATCTCCTTGGGCCTCAATTCCTAGGCCTCCCAGCTGCCCTCCTTCTGCCTCCTGCTTTCTAACCTCCTGGTCTGGCTTTGTTTCATTTCCACCAGAGCAATTTGCCTCAATCTAACACCTTGCCTCTTTCTTGCTCTTCCTGTTCCCCTCCCCTCTTGTCTGCCTTTCTCCCCCCCTTCCCCCTCCCTTGCCCTCTGTCCTTGCCTGGCTTTCATTCCTAACAAATATGGCGCTTACCTTCAGCAGCCCCTTTCTTTCCAGTCTCCCACTTCCCAACAACCTTGCTTTTCTTCTCCACGTTTCTGCTTCTTAGTTGCTGGATTCAAGGAAGGGATTGCTGGCTGCAAACTAAAAGGTTGTTTGATCCTTTAGACATCATTTTCTCCCCATCTTCTCTCACAATCTGTCTCCAAAATCTCCACCCCCATTTTTCAGCTCTGGTTTCTCCTTGTAATCTTAAAAAAAAAAAAAATCTATGCCTGAGGGCATAGCTTCCCCAGACTTTCTCAAACCTTCCTCTCCCTAATCCTCAAGAGTTCTTTGTAGCTCAGATCTTCTTGGGTCTAGTGTTTATGCCCATGATTTGTCCTCTTTCTGCAAAAAATAAAAACTTTGTACCCCCTGGTGCTTTGTCCCATTGCCACGCTCTGCAACATAGCCTTATATTCCCTGCTATATGTCCAGCCTAGTATTTTGGGTCTACCTCTGACAGAAGGAAGGCCTTTTCTCGAGGTCTTCAGCCTATCTTCTCCTTAACAGAGGTGAAAAATTCTGTTTCTTCCTAGGATGCCAGCTGTGTAGATCTGGCATCCTTTGTATACTTCCCTTTAATAATAAAAAAAAAGTCCTATTCCTTGACCTGTTTCTTTGTGTTTGGAGATTGTGAGGAAACTGTTTCCCCACACATTTTGTTTGACAGCGTTAATTATTTCCCCAGGTTTTATGTCACTGAGGGAGGGGAAAAAGTGAAATTTGAAGCTCATTGGGCTAGTGAGCTATCTCCCTCCCTCCCCCCTTTTGGTTGGTGCCCTGTTTGCTCTTCTTGTTGTGAAACTTGATTCTGTGCTGATTTGGATCAGGTTTATGTCCTCAGAAGATGGGAACGAGGTCTTCCCTAGTTTATGATTCTAAGCAACCTGCCAGATGTCTTTTCAGCTGGCCTCTCCACTGGAGCCAGAGTCCTCTGTGGCTGGGGGTTTCACATCATGCTGAGCCATAACGAGGTTTGATAATTTATGGTGTGGCAGTGAATCCAGCAGTTGTGAATTTGCAACCTAGGACTTGGCACAATTTGCTAATTCAGTCTTCCTTTGGGGAATCTTACCTGTTATAGCTCTTATTTTCCAACTAAATTCATGGGCATAATTCGTGATGCTGCAGAAATCCCTTCTGTAGCTCCAGGGAACTGCTTGGTTAGGGCCTTCCAAATGCTAACCTTTTAAAAGGACGGAAAAGTTGTCTGACAAGAGGTCACCCCAGATAGTCATCTGTCTTGCAATAGCCAGGTGAGGTGACCTGCCTCTGCACAAGGTGCCTCCCTTCCTTCTTTTTAGAGGGACTGGTTGAAGTCAGGAAAAGTTGCTGCCTGCTTTTTTTTTTTTAAGCCTCAAAGACCTATTTTCAAATAAGGGCACAATTGTGCTGATCCAGCCCCTTTTTGCGTCCTTGGAGCAAAGGCATCAAATGCACAAATGGCAAGTGAGAAGTGGGGTGGAGGAGGGCCAGTCAGCAAACTGTAGCCAGGTGGAAAGCACAGAATACTGAAGGCATGTGTGGATGTTTGGACTTGCTACAGCTCCTAAAGAATAAAGGGGCTTGGGGAGGGAGTGTGTTATGTTATGAGATAATTACCTTCTGGGCCTTGCCGGGCTTTTGAAAACAGTTTTCCTTTGGTGGGTAAAATGATTATTAAGATCCTGGGATATTTTCCATTTTAAAAGGATCCTTGTTTTTTTCTTTCCAAGCTTTCAGAAAGGAGCGTAAACCAAGGCCAAACTTTATTATGTAGTGTAACTGTAAGCTACATTGTATTTTTTCTCTTTTTATAAACATTTTTTTTTGTTTAGCTAGAAGCTGTCAGGTTGGGTTGTGACTCATAGTAACTGCATAGACAAATGCTTGCCTTCCTGTCCTATTCTTTGTAATAATTCCTTACTTTTTATTTTCATCCACTTTATCAGTTGTCTTCCCCTTCTGTTTCCATCAATATTGCCAAGCTTAATTTTGTGTCCTGAAGAAAGTTCATTTTAAAAAATTAAACAATTTAAAATTGTTTAGATTAAATTAAATTAAAATTAAATTCTGGCTAGCAAAGCTATTTATAGAGGTTGGGGCCAGTTTCAACTTGCTTTACATCACAGTAGATGGTCTATAGCAGGCGTGTCCAACCCTTGTCCTACAGGCCCCATGCAGCCCTAGACAGCTACGGTAGTAAGGTGGCCTCACAAGTTCATCAACTTTTAATATTATGTGATTTATCTACATTAACTATATTATATATAGTTAATGTAGCCCAGGCAAGCCAAAAGGTTGAACACCTAACCTCTACAGCATCTATAAGTCCAATCAATTGACTGGTTCACTGATAGTACACTGACTGTAATGATCACCAGCCAATAACTGTTGGCTTGTGCACAAGGTCAAGGACACAAATCCTTTTTATGTAAAAGCATCATCTCTGTGGCTGCAGCTCTGAAATTTAAAAAGAGTAAGCAATTACTGTCCCTGAAACATATAATCTTGGCTCATGCACTGAGCAAAGGAATAATGTTGTTCTATCAAACCTTATCAGTTTTGCTATGATCAGTTAACGCAGACATGTCAAACTCGCGACGTCATGTGATGTCGTGCAACGTATCGGGACTGTTTTGCCATTGCCGGCAATGGGGTGGGCATGGCTTCTGTGTGACGCGTCCGGCCCACGGGCCGGCAGTTTGACACCCCTGAGTTAACGTGATAGATAGACCAAGTCAATAATACTTTGCATTCATAAAATAGTAAAAATATTAGCTACAAGTTATTAGCTATGCAGTTCATAGTGTGGTTTGTTGAATCATGATTTTTGACTAAGCTACCACTGACTGGGTTCAGACATTCTGAATCATAACCAATAAATTAACAATTGCAATAGTGGCAAATTAACAATTTAAATTTAAATTTAAAATTAATTCTCAAAAGCTGAACCTCAAACTGATCTTTGTACATCGTGCAAATGAACGGCTATGTTTATAACTGGCTTATTGTGTTGTGTGGATATATATTCAGTAAGCTTTGTGGCTGGATGGGAAATTCAGCCTAGATTTCCCTGGTTTAATTTGGAGAAGTTTGTACAGTACAAGTGGCTAAAATAATGGTTGGCTAGTTTGTGGCTTTATGTATGTTGGAAATAAATCTGTATGATAAGTTTGTAGTTCTGAGAGTTCTTCAAACTCAGACAGCTGGATTAATTTAAACTATAGTTCACCTAACCATAGATTAATAAATTATATGAACATATCCACTGTAATCATGATAATTAACTGGCTCTTTTTGCCTTCCTTATAGAAATATGAACTGTTGCCCCTGTTCCTGTCTAAGAATAGACTGCTTTCAGCTGTTAGCAACATTCATGATATTATGAACTCTCTTGGAATACAACCAACTTCTCTCTTTCAAGAGAAGATACCTACGTATTTTGCAATGCATTAATTACTGTTTATGGGTTAATTTTTGTGTGTGTCTAGTATCCCAGTCCTTTTAAAAAATCTTCCTTAGTCCTTTCTGTTAAGTGATTTCCAGAAAAAAAAGGTAGCTTCTTGTAGAGATGTCTATAAAATATCCTTCGTTATATCTGAAAGAATTGCATATATGAGAGTGATCAAACAGAAACAACTAATCCCTCTTTATTTGCAAGGGTATCCTGCCTCTGATCAGCTTTGGCTACAATAACCTTTTTCTTCCACTCCCCTGCTGTGCTGTTTCTTCTTCCTTGAGAAATACCCAGGATTGAAGGCAGCTAACACAATTTGGTCCTTCTCTCACAATGGTGGTAAATTCATCAGTTCAAGTTGCCATTAGTAGACTGTTGTGTCTGAGACCAACCACTGCCATTTGGGGCAACTTGATGATCAGGATATTGCCTTACTACACATCACTTTCCTTTGGCTACACCTACTCAAAAAAAGGCTGTGACTTAACAGTAGAAGCAATTCTACTTAATATTAGAACAGAATGCTAGTTCCAGATTCTGCCTTGGCGTCTCCTGATAGGCTGGGAAAGAGATCTTTTCTTCCTCCCCTTGATCCTAGAACATGGGAAAATCTAGTAAAAACTGGCAGATGCAAAGTTGAGCAAAACAAAAACCACCTATTTCACAGAAGTTTTTATTTAGTATTTATTTCTATTCCACCTTCATTAGTTTTATAAATAAGGCAGCGAAAATGCCTAATGCTATTTTTTCTGCCTATTTTTCCCCACAACAACACTGTGAGGTGAGTTGGGCTGAGAGAAGGTGGTTGGTCCAAAATCAGCCAGCCAGCTTTCATGCCTAAGGCATGACTAGAATTCACAGTCTTCTGGTTTTTAGCCTGGAGTCTTATCCGCTTGACCAAAAATGACTCTTGGTCATGCTGAATTTACACAATTTGCCATTGAGAGTTGTGATGATCTGGTTGTTTTTAAAAATACCTTCTTGTAGTTCTTAAAGGGACCAGATAAAATCACTGATCTAATCGAAGAACTGTTACCTTGAATATCTGTGTTAAATCTCCATTTATAGAAATTGTCTACTACTGAATGGCAGATATTGCAGCATTGGTACCATTTCTGCAGGCTTTCTAAAAGCACCTGGACAATGAGACAGAAGACAGAGTGAAATGAACTTTGTTGTACTGTACACATGTGATATTTGACAAAGAGCACAAGCTGCGTATGCTGGACACTTCTTTTCAGAGTGAATAGAAGAGCTGATAGATTTCACAATACTTGAAAGATTTGACTAGCATTGGAAACCAATGCATTTAAAACTCTTTAGAATTTTTCTCCCTATGGGCAGGAAATTATTCATCAACAATAGAGATACATGTGTGGCTGGACATTAAATGCATTATGTTATGATCCCTACCAATCTATTATTTCTTTTTTCATACCATAATGGGATCTTGGTATTTTTGCATTTGGCTTACTCTAATATTGGCAGAATATATATAGTGTTGCTAACTTTTGCTAACTTAATGGTAAGCTCAGAGTCAACCTGCAATAGTGCATTCTAACCACTGTGTCACCACGGCATAAATCAGCAATTTATTTTTGCTGATACACTAATAAGGTTTGCAAAGATCCAGCAACACTTTTGAATTTTGGAACAGCAGATCACTACAAGTTTTGAACAAGAATTACTGTGCATCGCAACTTCTTTGGATTCTTAATCTGAGAAATCTTGATGAGCAGGCAGAATTAATCATATAGTTCCCCGAACAATAGGTAGAAGTGCTTCTGGAGGTATATGTTAATTTAAAAACTGTAAAATACAGTACAGTAGCAAGAAATGCTGTTTTCATTATGGAATAGCAAGAAATGTATCCTAGCATTCTAAGAATATAAAAGTGACTTTAAGTCTTACTAAATTAAAGAAGTAAAATTATCTAATTTATTTATTTTTGTTTATGTCCAGAATTACTGTTTTTATCATTTTTGCCCCTGTGTGGAGATATGCATTCAGGAAACAAATAGAGAAGAATGAAACCAAGCTGTATTACTTCATTTATTCATTTGTATTATAAAATTATTTATCCTGAAAGGATGTGGAATGATTGGTATGTACATACTACATTTGTCAATTTTCTCAGCTTTCTGCCAGAGCAGAGGTTCACATTCTGATCCGGGCTGTGGATTGTTTATACTTTATTCAACAAATCACTATCCAGTGGATTTTTGCAACTCATTAAGATATAACCCATGTCTTTTTGCAAATCAAAATTTCTGGATTCACATAGCATACAGTCAAAGCTAAACAAACCATAGTATGATTTATCACATCATGATTTATCAGATTAGGTTCACACACTGTGCTTGATCATGTGACTAATTTAGTCTTGAGTTAGCCACATATTGTACGAATCCACCCATAGTGGATAATCCAACCACATAAAAATAACTGCAACATACATTTTGTCAAGATTTTTAGTGAGGGAGAATGTCAGCTTATTCCTTCATTGAAAATTGTCTAATGTAAAAGCTGCACACTGCAGTAATTAGAAACCTTTCAACACTGTTGAAAGAGTAATAATGATGCTTTGTCTTTGATGAAGATACTGTAGAAACACATTAAGAATGTTAATCTTTGCAGCTCTTTCTTTTCTATGTACATACAAGCAAGTGGTCCATGTCTAATGTCTGAAGCTGATTATGAAGAAAGTCTTTCTTTTAAATGAACCTATTATCTAAATAGTTTGGATATAATCCAGTCAAAGTTAAGTGCTTTCAGGTTTTTATGGACCTCAGTGAGAGAGTTATGTATGTCCTTAAATCATTCCTTAAATCAGTGGAACTTGCAAAGTACTTAAATCAAACAATGTAAAAACCTGTTTTAATAGCCTTAGAAGAATAGGAATCTCCCCATGCATTTTAGTGTAAATTTTTAAAACTAGAAGTATAAATGGCATTTTAAAATATCAAGCATGCTTGTATTCTAAAATAGTGATCTATCCTTTGAAGCTATAGCATTATTTTATATGCAAACATTCCTTGAGAATTCCCTTTCTTTAACTTTTGGTCCAGATATCCATTTGTTTTTACTTGGTTGTAAGCCAGCTAGAGTCATCTCTAGGCGAGATGGGTAACATAGAAATTTAATAAATGTGTATTGAAATTTCAAGGATATTCACACCAGTTGTATTTGCAAAGTTGTGGCTGCTACAGTGTAATTATAGTCGGCCATGGTCAGGTGATTGTGATTTCCAACACTCTCTGCCAGCTTCCCATAAACAAGAGCAATGGGAAAGCCAGCAGGAAGTCACTTTTGTTCTCACTGCTTTTTTGCCTACCCATGGTCATTCTGTTTATCTGTTTAGCTAAATTGGTTTTCTAGTATATATTTCATTAGGTTTGCATTAAATATATTGTCCTAAAAATATGACCCAGACATGTTTCAGTTTCTGAAATTAATATAACTTGTATATAATACCTGGAAAAGTGCTTGCACAGATTCTGCTCTATTTTAAATGAAATGTTTTATCCCAAAACATGTGGGAGGGACTTTGTTGCTTCAATGTGTCCAGAGTAAAGCTTTACCCAACTTAAAGGAATCTTATTCGACCAGTTGTATGGATTTTAGCCAATTCATGGATTGATTAACTGAATTTCCATATGAATCAAAAGGATGACACTTTATTTCATCATCTTTTAAATCCACCTAAATTGGTGACTATGATAGTGTGGGGAGGGACCATTTACACAATCAAATCCAACTACCTGCTTGGTTCAAGAATCCAAGAATCTCTGACAAATGGCTGTCTAGCTTCTGCCCTTAAAAGGCTGGCCACCATTCCTTTAGTGGGGAATTGGTTCAGCTATATAACTGCTTCTAACTATTCGATATTTTTTCTGATAATCACAATTTGTCTTTCTATAATTTAAAACTATTTTTAATCTTGAACACTGAAACAATAAGGAATAAGTAGTCCTCCTGCCCTATGTGTGCCTTCATGTCCTGCTCGATGTTAGCAAAGCATTCCTAGATTTTTCATTCTCTGTCTTCATAAGCCTTTGTTTCTAATTCTCTCATCTTCTTGTTGTCTTTCTCTGAATTATGCAGTATACTATGCATAATTATGCTATGTTCAGAAGTGGACATAGTACTCAAGGTAAAAAATTTAACGGTTAATTTCAGGGTCCTGAATTATCAGAGTTCCCTAAAAACCATGTAACATTTTTTTTTGTTCTTCTATAACAATTATCCTTGCATTCTTTTCTAATCTTAAGTACTATATATTATTGAATAAATTCCCCTTAAAGGATAGTTATTTTCTGCTGTAGCAGAATATTTTGTTCTGTAGCACCAATTACATGACATGTTGTGAATGGCCATACTATAAGGTTATAGAAAGGCAAGCATGATAGGTCTATGAATTTACATGAGGAAAAAATAGTAATATTTACATGGCTTTAAAAAGGGTAGGGGATGATGAGAATCCCAGGAAGGAGACCAATGATATTAGCAAGAGGGTATGCTAAAAGGCTAACATAAAATTTGCTTTTTCCATAGTATTGGCCAATATCTTCATTGGGCTTTTTATCACAACACCAAGAGATGTTTCATGGTCAATCCCTTACTCATACATTAGTGAATAAGAAAATGTAAGATTAGTGACTGCTACAAGAATAATTTTATGTGATTGTGCCTGTGCCATTTTGATACCCACTCCTCCTATTTTGATTATCTAAATTGGAGTTTCTTTTGACGTTCTTTGCAATCTTTTACTTTCCTTCTGCTTTTCATAACAAAAATTGTCAGCCATACTGCATTTTGCTTCCCTGAGACATAATCTAGAATAAGAGCTCCAACATTTGTGGCCTGGTTGGACATTTGGAATTTTGAGGAACGTTGGGGACAGTAGATTTAAAGAGTTATGTTCAGATTTGGCATATTTACCTGAACATACTAAACAGTAAGTCGCTTTGCATACAGCGGTGTGAACCTCTGTATAATATACTTACTGTATAGAATTCCGCTATAAAGGTGTAATTCTGGATGCAAGAATATGGAAGTAATGCTTGCTTGCTTGCTTGCTTCTTTGTTTGTTTATTTCTTAGTAGGCATGCCTCACCAAATGGCAGTAACTGACTGATGTTGCCTGGGCTTTAGAAGCTAAAGTGGCTCAGACCTGGTTAATATCATCAGAAAGCATCAGCATTGTAGGCTAGACTGGGGAGTGACAAACATGCTGGAAGAAACCAATGTGAAACCATTTCTATATTGTTGCTAAGAAAACCTATATGGATATTTGCATTTGGTCACTAAGAATCAAACAATTTGGAGTATTTCTCTTTGCCTTAGAAATATACAGGATGGCAGTACCATGATTGGGAAATTTTTATTTAATTTTTCTTCTCACACGCAGCTTATACATGGAAAACTGGAATCCTCATAGGGACTAATCTAGTGCTTTTTTCCTTGATCTGTTAGTTTTCTGCGTGTACAATAATTGTTTCTCCCATCAGTAAAGTGTTGGAATCCAGTGAAGATACCACATTAATTCACTGTTGCTTCTCTCTTGATTTGTAGTGAGTCGGATGGTAACCCCAGCACAGAAGATGAATCCAGCAAGGGGCAAGAGGACTTGTCTCCACGTTCCCTAGCAAGCACCTCCGATGGCGGCACCAGCTTAAGCCTTCCTAGCCCAATGGAGCAAGTATATATGCAGCAACTTGGAAACTCCAAAATATCCTTAAGCTCTTCAGGAGTTTTACTGAATGGAAACCTAATGCCTCCCAATCCATCTGTTTTTCTTAATGGTACTTCTTTCATTCAGGGCCCCAATGGTCTCCTCCTCAATGGTCTGAGTGTAGGAACTTCTCAGGCAGTATCATCAAGTCCACTCAAAACATCGCCCAACGCTTTGAGCAATGGAGTCTCTATGGGTGACATGTTAATCCCTTCTGCAGAAGATGTGAAAGACTTCAAAATCCTCCAGACTTCTCTGTCCAATTCCATTGCACCATCAACACCCACAACAACATACAGCCCCAATTCTGGGCCTGCCTCTTTCCCAAGCTTGACACCAAGCATGGAAGTAAAGAGGGAAGAAAGCGAAGAAGCAATAGCATCGCAAGACAGTGGCTCAGTAGTCACTTTTACCACTCCAATCCAAATCAACCAATATGGAGTTGTCCAAATCCCTAATTCAGCAAACAGTGGCCAGTTATTTAATGGAGGCCTCAGTTTTTCCCCAGTGCAGCTTCCCCCAGTATCGGCAGCAACTTCCCGAGGTAAAAACCCTTCACTGTATTAAATTATTGCTTTTTTGTTGTGAAATTAAGAATGTTGGAGATATGTAACATGCTCCTTGTGTACAAAAGGAGCCTTTCCATGAACAGAAGACACTTTGACCTGGTGGAGACTTGTAGTGATGGGAAAACACCCAAATCCAGCAAAACAGGTTTTTAGATGGATACTGATGGAGAGTCAATGAAAATTCAAACTTTTTCCCATATCAGCAGGCTTCAGCAAATTATGATGTACACTATTTTTCATTTGCCTGTTCTGGCTGTAGGACTAGGTTTGTCTTTGAGTAGAGGGAGCCATATAGATTAAAGTTCAGCCCTACTTAGCCTGCTGCTCTTAGGTGTGGCAGCAGATACTGTCCAAGAGAGTAAATCTTTGGTTTAACAGATTTCATTTTTACACTGGGTGTAGTTTCTGTTTGGATGTCTTATCAAAATAACAAAGCCCATTGTATTCAATGTAATTTGAGTGATTCCTCTCAATGTTTGTCATTTGCATTAACTTATATAATGCACATCATTATTACCCAGAACATTAATTCAAGCAAATGATATAAAGCCAAGTTTAATGTGATTCTCTTTCTCCTACAAACCTTCATTAATACGAGGTTTTACTGTATATTATTTGTTAAATGTCATTTCCACCATTTTTTCCATTCAAATATTTAGTGTGTACTAACATTTTTATTATTTTTTTAATAATTGTAAAATTGCACCTTACACATTTGAAATGTGTAAATATTGACATTCAGTCTAGTACTTACTGTACTTTCATATTTGGGAAGTGTGAATTTGATAGGGATATATTAAAATGTAAAGCAGATAATTTATAGTGTTATCACACATAATATTTACAACTATGCATGATGGGGCAGTATAATAATCCTTCCATTGCATGCCCATGTTTGATCACAAAAGAGCTGGACAGGATCAGAGATTATCAGATAATCAGAGATTATCAGATGAAGATTAGATAGGGAAATTGAAAAAAAAAATATCCTGGAAGAAAATAATCACTGACCACTTCTGTAATGTTGCCAAGAAAGTAACACAGACATACCCTGTAACTGCTAGTAGTAGTAGTAGGTTTTACTTTAATCCTTGACAGATGAGATTTTAGCCAGGATGATCTGATAGCACACCAGTTTGCTATTACTATACAATCCTATTTGGTAATGTTTCATTATTTTTAAGTGATCATGCTTTTAGGTGAGTATAAAATTACAGTATAATCATTATACTGAGATCCCTAGTTGACATTGGTTCAATTTTCCCGAGTTTCACTTATGTATCATTCATATATAATGTCTTATTTGAGAGCCAGTCCAGGAAGTCACCAGGAATCAATGCTGACTCAAAGGCGTGCGTGCGCACACACACACAGAGTCTTATCCCCTGGAGATGACTTCTAAGCTCTAACATTCCCTATGAACAGCTGAAGCACACTCATGCGTATGCAGTGAGCATTTGCATTTATTCACTACTTTACATAACCCTGTGCTTGATAATCATGGAGAAAGGTAAACTATGTACTATGTACTATTAATGTCCAATATTACCTCTGGTAAAACTCACCAACCTCTCTGTTTTCTGAAACCTCACTGAGATTTGCATATGTTCATATTTATCTTCTCCCTTTATATATCATGTCTGACTCTTCTTGAGTTTTACCAAGTATCACATATTGGCAATATTTACTGTCCTATCCCATGTTAGTGGAGTAAGCATACACCTCTGTCATACCTATGTTTTTAATATATCATGAGAGCAGTGTTTAAGATGAAGATCCATGACTTTAGTCCCCACATCAGTTGTGGTTTTAAGCTCTCATACTTTTGGCCAAGGTCAAAGCAAGAACTGGATGGAAAGGACATTTTCCCATATGCTGCTAGACCATGAAAACATGACTAAATAGTTCCCACTTCACCATTAATCTGTAAAAATATCTTGAAGGTATTCAGAAAAAAAACAGTTTAACTTATAATCTGTATTTTTATACAACATAGAATCGTAGGGTGAAAGGGAACTCGGAGGTCCAACCCCCTGCTCAAGGCAGGATTTGTATCTTGTGGCCTTCCAAGACACTGAATTGTTGCCTTCAGCAATTATGAGAATTAGTTAGAATTGAATTACAATTCCTACCAACTTTCATAATTGCTGGGAGTGCTAATTCAACAACATCCTCAAGGCTGCCATAGGTGATCCATGGGCTTTGCACAAATAGACAAAAGCCTGCAAGAAAAGTATGATTGACTTTTTTGAGATCTATCTGTAATTTTGAACATTAGAATCACAACTAGATTGATGGCCTATATTTTCATTGATCAGGAACTATATGATTGATTGCAGAGTTAGCTGGATGTTTAGGCTGATGTGGCATTTTTGTCCACCTATCAAGTTCTTCCCAAGGGCCTGGGATAGGCAGATGTTGTTTAGTAATATTAAATGTATTGTTGCAGGATGTAAGTTCCAAGTAGAGCTTATTATTACTATTATTTATCCCACTGTGTGTGTGTGTGTGTGTGTGTGTGTGTGTAGAACAACTCAAGGTGGCAAACAAGGTTGTGCTGAAAGAGAGCACCTGGCCCAAAGTTATCCAGCCAGCTTTCTTGCCTAAGGGATGCCTAGAACTCAGAGACTTCTGGTTTCTAAGTCAGCACCTTAACCACTAGATTGACCTAGATTGTAAAGGAAATCCAAAGGTCAGCTTCTAGAAATGCTGATAGATCAGCAGTAGGACCCATGTTTTGTATGCAAAAGGTCTTCTGGCCTCTTCAGCTAGAAGAATCATGAGGAAATCATGGGGTTTTTTGCTTGAAAGTTTGAAGACTTTTTGCTACTCAGAGTAGATTATATTACCTACATTAGCATTTCTTAACCTTGGGATGTGTGAACTTCAAATCCCAGAATTCTCAGCAAGCAATGATAATTATTTGATCTTTGCCTCTACTGTAACAATGGAGAACTTGTTACCTGCTATAGACATATTGAGCTTCACCAATCCTAGTCTATTCCAGGTAGAGAAATGTAAACCAGCAGGAAGAAGAAATGTAGGAAAGGCAACTTTTCTATCATTCCTGTACAATTTGGAAAACAAATCAACTTCTTTTAATTCTTCTACTTTTTTCATATTTTTTAGGCCTGCACAATGCTATTCCTTGATATCACAGCTGCTATAATTAAGTAACTTTCAGGGGATTATATTGTCCTTTCCATTACTATTTTATAAATTCAATATAATATTGAATATTGAATATAATTTAACTGAATATTACAAGAAGCCAACAGTTTCATATATCCAGTCTTCATAGTTCATCTTCATGGGAGAATAAATTATCAGTTTCATTATTTGATAAAGATCTTAGCTTTTTTAGTATTCCTTTATTAGAGTAGAATTTGCATTCTGGTGTATTGTGAAGACTAATTTGACTGCAGCTCACACAATCACTGTGTGTGTGCTTGTGTGTATCAATACTGAATACTTTTCATAATTTAAAAGACATATCAAAGAGTCAGAAAAGCAATTTCTGAAATTGAATTAAGTATCACAATTTCATTACTCACTGCTTTTGGTCAAAACCACCATGAATGGAGAAAAATGCCTTTCATATGGTGAGAAAGCTCTCTGTTGATCTTTACATTTTATGTAGTTTCAAGGATAACATATGCTTGTTTATTAAATGTATATGCCAACAAATTCATATGGAGTCATGGTGGCATATAATAAAAAGGAAACATCAGTAGCAACAATTTCCATAAAATATGGTCAACCATAAATATTAAAATAGCCAGTGGGTGGTCACACCTCAAAACAAAAACCATTTGAGGCATAGAATGTTATGTGAATAGCAAAAAAAAAATATCTCCTTTTTAAATAGACATTATTGGATGGAAGTTTTGTTTTAAAACCATGGGGGAGATGAAAATTCAACTCTTAATTTAATTTTATGCTGTGATTTGAGTGAGAAACTTACAACTCTTAATTTTACACTGTGCCTTTAAAACTTTCTCTTGTTTTTATTTGTTTGTTTCTCTCCCACCACAGGTAGTGTTTCCATTAACCAAGGCACAACAAGCAATGGCACATTTACTACTGACTCTACAACAGCACAACAAGGGAAAGTGTTTTTCAGCTCCCTTGCTCCCAGCACTGTGGTGTACACCATCCCAAACACCAGCCAGGCAGTTGAGCCGGTGAAACAGGAAGGACTGGAAACGAGCCTGGTGTTTTCTCAAGTCATGCCCCTTGGTCAAAATGCCCAACTTCATGCTAGTCTACCTTCAGACAACTTACCCAATGGGGTCCTCCAGCCAGGAGGACCCTCCTCCTTAGTTAATGTGACTATATCGCATAACTTTTCCCTTGGACCACCTTCTCTTTTAAATGCAGAAGAACTCAACTCAGCCATTTCTGAGAGCCCACCAATGCAACCCTCCACAACAAGTGGAGCGACTGTTGTTTCCATTAGTAACGCAAACTATGCAACACTTCAGAACTGCTCCCTCATCAGCAGCCACGACCTGGTGTCCATATCTCCAGTGCAGCCAGCGCTAACAGGGATCGGTGGGGTAGCAAGCAATGACATTGGATCCCACCTCTCTTTGCAAGGACATCCCCATTTTACTCGAGAACAGCGGCTGATCCTGCAATCCATTCCTACTCTAAAGGAAAACTTTTTATCTGATTCAGGAAGCAGTTCGCTGATGCTGGATTCCAAAACCAAGTATGTTACTAGCAATATAGTCGATGCACTCTGTGAAGAACTGGGGACAGACAAGAAACAGCTGGCTAAACTCCAGACAGTACAGATGGAAGAAGATATGCAAGACTTGTAAAAAAAAAAAAAACCCTTAAGATTAATAATCTTGTATTTGCATTTCAGTAGAGAAATCTCTTCCTTTGAAGGCTAGAAGCACAGCAGTGGATTTTTTCCCCCATAGGCATATAGAACAATAAAAAATGCATAGTTGAAGAAGAATCCAGTTTACTAAAAGGAGGTCTTCACTAAGAATACAAAGTTGCCATGCAAAGTTTGCATGAATGCTAACTTTTGTTATAGCCTGATCAAAAGGAATTATACATGGCTGGAAGGGAAATGCCAGTCAAATATGAGATGGTTTGGCTTACTCAAGTAGCTTCTTTGGACAGGGAGAGCTTCAAGGTAATTTCAGAATGTTTATTAACCAATAGCTATTGGTTAGGAACAAGATTATCTTTCTAAAAAGACTGGAACTAAAAGAGAAAATGCATACTGTTTTTGGGTCTAGATTCAATTTTACTTATAGATGGTGGGCATTGAGAAAGTGATATTTCAGTTTTCAACTTTAAAGGAGTACTTTAGGCAATACCTCACAAGCTACTGTTACCTTCTTTTGCGAGCACAATTGCAAATACTCTCTTTGGTGTGTGTATGTGTGTGTGTGTGTGTGTGTTGTTAATAGTTTTCCACCAGAATATCAATGTTCTGCATTCTCAATTTTTATAGTTTTTGAAATGGTGCAAGTTTTCTTTGTCTGATTTGAACTGGTGGGGGAGAGGAAGAAAACATTTTGCCACTTGAAATTATGCAACCCATAATCCTTGGCTCTGCCACCTGTGTAAATATTGTTTTAATTGTGCTAATGAGAATTGTTTTTATTAGTAGGATGATTCTATTTATAATCATTGGTGTCCATTTTATCATTTTGAGATATGAGCAGTTTAATTTATTTTTTTCTTTTTGTATTTTTGAACAGGAAATTATTTCTGCCTAATTTTAAAGATTTCTTTCCCTGATAAAGCTTCATTAATTGATTTTCTTTCCTTTTTTGGTAACAATTTGGACTAGTCTTATGTTTGGCTATGAACAAATGCATTTATAGATTTTAGAACAAACCCTCATGAAAGTTACTTCTGTTTTAGCTTTAGATAATTTACAAGGTTTGAGGATGGCTGCTAATTGGGTTTTTTTTTTTTTTTTTTTTAATCCTATGTGCCTTTCTTCCTAGTGGCCTTAAATCCTTGTTCTAACCAGCACAGCTGTTAAGCAGTGAAAAAGTCTGCCTAGAACAGTAATAAATTCCTCCTTGCTGGAGGTTTTCAAACAGGCTGCATAGTTATCCTCCAAAGATGATTTAATTGAATCCTGTACTGAAGGGAGGGTTGGACTAGATGATCCAGAAGGTCCCTTCCACATATATTCTATGATTCATCATCATAGGAAAAGAAAAATCTGTCTGGCAGTAATCAAAACACTGGTCCTAATTCCTTTACATATGCAAGATTCCCTTGAAAACTCCATTGCTCTGATAAATAAGGGATGAGATTTCCATACTAGTAGATGTGAAATAAATGCAGGATACCTCTGATGGTATGTTGCTTATAAATATTCAAAGTATGTTCCCTTCTTCCTCCATATTCCATCCCCAACTTGTTGAATTGCAATGGTTTGGCAAAAAGAGTTTATGCTGCCATTCATTCAGCCTTTCTGCATGTAGGTCTAAGAAAGGATGACTGCAATATACCAAACTCAAAATAAATATCTTGCTTCATTACTTTGAAGGTAATAGGAACCCTTGAGAATCTTTTCTTTTGGGGAAAATCCATTTTGGTTAAAAGAATCTCAGATGTGTGAAATATCAAAAGAAATGCTAAATCATTCTGTATTGCTAGAAGTTAAATTTCAGATAAACAATGCTGGTAGTATTTTAGTACATTGGATTTGGGTAAAAATCAGTGATATAACTGAATGTAAGACTCTCCTCTGACTGAGTGCTTTTTGTGATAGTTAGTGATCATGCACAAAAGCATTCTCCCAATCTCATTTCTAACTTGTCTCTTTTTGCAATATACCAAAGATGAAGAAGAATGATCTAGTCAGGTTATCTCAAGAACCTCTGCAGAAAGAGAACAAGTACTTTCCAAATCCACCATATAGCAAGAACCTGAAAGATATCCGGCTATTTGTTTTAAATCCTTCTTCCCTCTTGTTTTATTTAATGAGGTGAAAAAGATTGCCTTACTAGCTTTTAACAGTCTGCCTGGATTACCAGTTAGTGCAATTCCCATCAATTGAAAAATCTTATCTTTCAGCAAAGGCTGACAGAATGTGCATACATTGGAAGGAAGCTTTTGAGGTATGAATGAGTACCACCCTGTAGTCGTCTTCTTGAGTTGTGCAATACAGACATCATACTTGGATCTCTCATGTTTATTGCTTTTCCTGCACATAGAAAAAATAAGTTTCACGGCTATTTTGATTTGGCAGAGAAATTGCTTTCCTATCAATATCTAGTTTTCAAACACAAAATGCTATAATCTACACAGGATTCTGCTGCGTATGTAAGTGCTCTGTTTAAGTTGCTGAAATGTAGAGATCCATCTTAAATGAATAAGACAGTAGGTTAAGTGGTTGCACCCAAGACTGTCCTGATGAAAAGCATCTCTGACTACTTTCATTTAAAAGAATACAGTAGCTGCAAAATGGGGGCTAGGTGGTGGTGGTGTAGTAGATATAATTGCTCCGATCAGTAGTATTCCTGCTACCAGAGAGAGGCTGAGCCACATAGTTAATTGATCATCTGTTCTGAGAAGAGTAAGTTGTCCTTCTATATGTGATCTAAATTAATACAATTTTATAGTTTCAGGAAATGTGTAAGAACAGTATCCAAGTTGTTGTCCAGTCTGGTACTTTGAAGAGATTCACATTGTTTCTCTAGTAATATAGAAAACTGCTTAGCAGAATTGTGGAACTCATACGCCTGTAATTCAGAAAGATTATCCTTTCCACTTTAGCAGCTCTTCCTATTCAGAAATCAGGATAGCTTCCCAGGATTTAAAGGAATCTATTTAAAGGAAAAGCAAACTTATGAATTGCTGATTCCCACAACCATTTTTGAAGTGAAAAAATGTATTAGATAGCAGGCTACTTTGCTGTGCAAAATGTGAGGGGGGGAAATTGCCCACAGGATAGATTTTTCATCTCGGAAATCTGTATGCACTTTCCGATTGCTATGAATGCATCCTAGAAACTATGATAAAAGAAACCAAACAGGTTTGAAATTCCCAACTTGAAATAATTGTCTTGAAAAAACAGGGATCCAGTTTCAAAAGCACTAAGGTCCTCTCCAAATGTGGCATTCCCACCACATCTCCCCACCGTTGTTATTGCATGATGCCTTCAATACTGTTGGGCCAAAGAATTTCTGGTTTAGCATTGGCACTGCAGATATTCTTGCCTTGGCCCAGCTCTCTTCCTTTCCCACCTGAGGTTAAAAAGACATCAAGCCGCAGCATTGTTTCCCTGTCTTTGGAACATGAGGGGGGAACCAACTTATGAACACATACCTGTGAAGTTAGGAAGCAAGTTGGGGAGTGTGTTGGCTGAACACAGCTTTCTGCATTCGCCAGTTCCTTAGCTGAAGAAGATACAAGAGCTGTTCAACTGAAAAAATCACAGGGCTCTATGAATTGGTTTGTGATGGTTTAGAGGTGATCATGATGACTCTGGAGAAAGGCTCTGTGATAAATGATAGATGTCTTGGCTTCATGTATGCATGCTACTTTCTTCCAGGTTAAACACTAAATCATTTTGACTGCTTTTTATAATTATGCCTGCATTTCTGTTTTGTAACAATTATGCATCCAAAAGTGAACATCCCCTCATTCAAACCAGTGGTTCCCAACCTTTTTACCATGGACCGCCTTTAAATACCTTTTGTGGCCACAGACCCTCAGGACCTAACTCAAGATTTAAATCATAACATTTCTTCAAGCCTTTGTGGACTCCCTGTGACACATTGTGCGCCCCCCCCCAGGGGCCCGAGGACTACAGGTTGAGAACCACTGATCTAAACAGTTAGAAAACCCATTCATTCTTTTTACATGTTGATGGATGCATAAATCTATACTATATGAAAAACTGGAAGGAATTGGGTGACATGACAAAAATTGAGCTTTGAATCATATTTTGTTCCAGATTCTCTCCAGTATACAATATTTTAATTCCCATTCAAGCTACTCCCATATGATGTCATGGTCATCAAAAATTACTTGGAAGAAGTGTTTCACAACTCACAGGAGTATAGCAGATCTCGGCTATTTGTTAAAGCTATCCTACCACTTTTCCAGCCTTCCAGGTAAGGCTGAATAAAAGATGACACTTTTTAAAGAGCGAAAACTTATTGGGACACCTGAATAGTCACAACATTTTGCCAGACTTGTATTGACACCTAAAACAGTTGAGTTATTTTATTGTATAATTTATTTTCTCTGTTATATTTTGCCCAAATGAAAAAGAAAAATTGAACAATTTTGGAATTCTGCAGCAAAGATATTAATAGAGTTGGAAGGAGCCATTTGGAACAACAATTCCAATCCTATGTTTAGTACAGAGATCCGGATTAAAATATCCCTGACAAATGTCTATTCCGCCTCTGCTTTAACTAATCCTTCCTTGATAATGGAATCAATATTTTTCCTACTATGAAAACAGAATGCAAGTTGAACAGGTTCAGTAAATTTCTCATTCTCTGATCTTTCTTAGTGCCTTTCTCTAAATCTGTTCCAGTTTATCTAAATCCTTTATAAAGTATGATGCCCAGAACTGGAGACATTATTTAAGATATGTTGACGAATGCAAAATAAAGAAAAACTGTCAGCTCTTAATTTGGAAACTTTCTTTTGATTCGGCCTATAAGGGCCTTTTGTTTTCTTTGCAGTAATATAGTGTTTCTTATCAATTGTAATTCCAAGGTTTTTCTCACAAATAATATTGCCAATACTACACATTTGATTTCTGCTTCGTCTTTGCTTCTGTTACATTTCATTCTGTTGTTTTCAGGCCCATTTCTCTAACTTTTTCAGATTATTTTGAAATTTAGGGGGGTGGGTTTGGAGGATATTAGCTTTTTTCTACAACCTACTATTGTGTCATCTACAAATTTAACAAGCACCACCATCTCATCATCCAAGCCATTCATAAAAGTATTGGAACAGTTGAGGGCCCAGTGTGAAGCCTGTGGAATCCTATTCAGCTCCCTTCAGTTTAATGTGGTTTGCTAGTAAAGAATGTAAGTTATCCTTTGATCATTATGTATATCTCATAGTAACCAGCCTTCAGTAAATGGCTATTGTCCAACTTACTACAAGTAAGCAAGAATCTGTTTGTGGGAGGAATAAAGCAGTCTTTCTTTGCTGTTATCAGGAGAATGCATGTTACTCGAGGTAGTGAAGGTTTTGAACTATGCCTAAGCTGTTTCTGCAGTTCATCACTCAGCAGTCATATCTTAAAAGGATAGATTGACATATGTTTTCTAAATTTCTTGTAATATTTTAATAACTTAATTTTATATTCAACTTAAGAAAGAAAAGCATGTGAATATTTCAGTCTTTGGCATTCAGCTTGGACAGTGTCCATTTGTTGCCCACAATTGTATGCTTGGAACAAAACTTATTTTGGTAAATCAGTATGGTTTTGATTGTGCCTTATGACAAAAGAAGAAAATTACATGGAATGTAGATGTTAGGAGGCAAGGGTGTTGCTGCACTGTTAAGGAATGATATATTGCATTTCTGGAGAGATTGCTGTGCTTTGCTCCCAAACCAAAGAGATTGGAAAATATGTATGTATGTTATACTGAATAGAGCAGTGTATCTCAACCGGCACAACTTTAAGATGTGGTTAGGATTTGAAGACCACGTATCTTCAAGTTGTCCCAGTTGAGAAATACTGATGTAGAAGTTTGTGCCTGGAAAATTGTGTTTTTGTTTGTATTCTAAAATGTGAACTTATTTTTCTAAACAATATATACTGAATAAACTTTATATTTATAACTGGCTTGTGTTGCTATTTTCCATGGTAAAGCAGGACATCTGTTTTCTTAAAGAAGCTCTTTGCGGGATCAACTCTTATACAACAGTTTCTTTTGAGAAAAATGAGCAAGAGAAATTGTTCACCCAAAATGTTTTTATTTGTCCACTGTTCTGCAGAAGAACAATAGTATAATCTGCTGGGTGTCAAAAGTTATTAGATTATTTATTGCAGCATTTTTAACTGTTCTTATAGAAACACTTCTCACAGCAGTTATCTACTACAAATCTCTGATATATTCTCCCGAGTTCCGATCTGTACATGTCTAAAAACAGGCAACTTCAAAAAAGAAATCAAAGTTCTTGTAAGTTGGAAAACAATACATTTTCTCTGAGAAATATACAAAGTACTACTAATATAGTACAATCTAACAGGAAACATTTCTACCATTTTTTTTTAAATTAAGGAATCGCTATTTTTAAGAAATCATGGAACACTCTGGATCATAGATTGAAAGCTGCCACTTTTCATTTTAAGTTGAGTGACAAGTAAAATCTCACACAAATCTTCCATAACAACCATTTCTTTCTCTGTGTCAAACATGAAGGGCTTTTTTGCTTTTTTTTTTACAGAATGGATGGGTTGTGCAGAATCTCGTGGGTGATTTAGTCCAGCCTCTTCATTTGCTGGGATTGACTAAATCATTCCTGACAAATGGCTATCCGACATCTGTTTGAAAGCCTCCAGATAGAGAGGGTCTATCATTGTTCTAGCTGCCAATCTGTTTCACTGCTTTACAGCTTGTGCCTCTTTACACTCAAGTTGATCTTTTAAAATTTGATTTGATCTCAGCTGTCAGTTTAACAAAATCCAATTATATATATATACACACACACACACACACACATATATACACATATACATTATGGTTATAACTCCCCTTAGTCTTCATTTACAAGCAAAATGTGTCCAGCTTTAACTGTTTCTCAGTGAAAAATAACTTCCGATCCTCTTATTCATGATTCCTCTTATTCTCTGAATCTGTTCCAATTTCTCCGTGTCCGTTTTAAGTTGCAATTCCCAAAACTGGATAGAGTATTCCTAGTGTGGTCTAATCAATGAAATACGTAATGGAATTAATACCTCCTGTAATCTAGAAGCAATGCTTTTGTGAATGCAATGCCTAGACTGGATTTTATTTTTTAGTTGCTGCTGGATTGCACTCAGTTGTATGCTGGAACCTGCTCATATCCACTCACAGGACGAGCTGATTGTTAAATTTTCAGGAATTGAGAGCAGAGCTGGCACACCAATCAGTTGTTGGTAGCTTGCAGTGTTGCTGCAGCAGTGAAGCCGGAGGAGCTGTGGTTAAACATTCATTATTTTACTCTACATTTATTTTACACCACTAATTACATTGTCCATATTCATCTGATTGGTCAATAGTATTCTAGGATCATTATTACCTAGAAACATAAAACTGCTCTGCTGGACTGAGTCCCTAGCCCACTGGCCCCCAAACCTTTGGGCACAAGGGATCGGATCCATGGAAAGGGGTTTTTCTGCGGACCAGAGGATGTGTTTCGTGGGCTACCTGCATCCCGCGGATGGTGCTTTGCTTGTTTGTGTAGCCCAGTTTCTGATATGCTGCAGAACGATGCCGATCCATGGACTGGAGATTGGGGACCCCTGCCCTAGTCCATTTAGTTCAGCAATCTGTTCTCACAGTGGCCAAACAACTGCACAAAGAAGCCCCTAGTCTGCTGGGAAATAGTTTTCAAAGACAGCCACACTTCCATTATACTTTCATGAATTGGTCATCCTTTTTGAAACCTGCCGATCTGGTAACCAGCACCATCTCTTCTGCACAAGCAATATGCATATTAGATTTTTTTTTCCCCACCAACACTGTAGGATCATATATTTGTCATGGTTGAAGTCAACCTATTGAATTTGGGCCAATGCTCAAGCTTGTGGAAAATTCAATTTGAATTGTGCTTTTATCTCTTAACGTATTAGTGAATCTATCTAGTTTGAATTTAATAAACATCCCTTCCAGCCTAAGCCATTTGCAAAGAATTTGAATAACATTGGGCCAAGAATGGAGTTTTAAGAAACCCATCCAATATGTCTCTTTGGGAAGAGCAGAACCATTTACTGTACAAGCATCTTTAGATGTAAGTTTCTACCAGTTGGAAATCCACTAGACTGCAACATCGTCTAGCGAATATTAAGCTAATTTGTCTACAAGCTATTAGGAGCAGTACTGTTAGATTCTTACTGTGATCAGGGTACATATATCCTCAACATTCCCTTGTTCTACCAAGCAAGTTTTTTAAGGTTACTCTGAAATGACTTGATCTTGACAAACCCTAATGATTCCTGATAACAGCTACATCATTTCCTAAATTCTTACTGACATGTTGCTTCATGTGTTTTGCTGGCTGGGGAATTCTGGGAGTTGAAATCCACAAGTCATAAAGTTGCCAAGTTTGGAGACCCCTATTCTAGAACCTTGCCCACTCTCAAATCCTTAGGAAACTAATTTATAATTTCCTGGATTTTTCCCTTTCCCTGTCCTTGTGTTTATTTCATATTCAAGGTTATTCACAGCAATTTTTAAAAAGCAAGTGTAAAACTAAACACAATCTTGAAATCATAATTAAATCAATGAGATAATGAAAAATTAAAACCTTGATGAAATGTATTTTTACTATCCTCCCTACACTGGAAGAGTGGAAACCAAAACACATTCCCATCTTGAGAGAACATTCCATAGTCATGAAGCACCCTGGGTTAGGGTCTGCTCCTTGCACAATGCACATGCTCATCTTTCACCTGTGCTTATTAAAATTTGGCTTCCTGAAGACCAAGTTACATTACAGATTAGTCTCAACTTTTTCACACTATTCTTTTCTAAGCAGAATCCAGAGCTAGCAAGTTATCTTTAAAAGGAGAGGACATTACAGGGAGTCCTTGACTTACAATCATTTGTTTCACAAGGGCTTTAAGTTATGAGGTCCTTGGGAAAAATGACTTATAACCTGTCCTTGTAATGAATGTCGCACCACAATTCAGGCGCTTGGCAACCAGCTTGCATTTACATTGGTTGCAGTGTATTGCAGTCACATGATCACAAATTGTGACTTTCCAACCAGCTTCCAACAAGCAAAGTCAATCGAGGAAGCCAGATTTGCTTAACAACGATGGAGATTCACTTAATGACTGTGATAAACATGATTGTAAAATTGTGTCTGGTCACATGATGATTCACTTTATGATCACACTGAATTACAACAGAAATTTCGGGCCCAATTGTGGTTGTAAGTTGAGGACTACCTATGGAATCAAATTCTCCTAAACTATTGTCTCCAGATAAATTGATCAGCAATTCCTGTTATGTTTTAGAATTATATACATTATTCTACTGGTGTTTACAAATCTAGTCTTACATTGAAAATAAAATTGACTCAATGTCTTACTGGGGTTTTGTTTGAAGTTCACCTTTTATTGTAGCTTGGGATTATTGGGCAGTATGTTGGTTGAGGAAATATACAGTAATTCAAAAGTAGAGCACATGTTTTGATTGCTAAATTCTTTAAGCTAGAAATGCCATTTACTTGCCAACAATGGATTCAGATGTTTCTCAAGCAATAGATGCAGAAGTTTCTTACACAATCCTAGGTCTGCATATATTTTAAAAAATCTACTAATTCCACGGGCTTTATCCTAAAACATACTTAGTGTCAACTCTGCAACGAACCTGGCTGAAGCCATCTTGCTCATTTTCAGTTGCCACAAGATTGGGGGGAGGAATGGGGAGTTTTATGCTAGCCTAAACAATTCTCTGTCCCATGGGAACCAAGGTCATTTCTGTTTCTTAGGCTGGGGGTTGTGCTAAATGTTAGAAAACCCACCAAACTATTTCATTGGGAAATGTAGTTGATTGCATAGGTTATGGGGTGGGAAGTTTAACTTTGTAATACTGTTACTTTCTGGAGGGAACTTTAGTTTTGGTTTCACTTTTGACAGTGTCAATACTTTGTAACCAATAAACATGTTCTTAGAGGAAAACTCAAGCCTCGGAGTTCTGCTTTAATTGGTCTCATCTATCGGAAACCATGACAGCAGGATTTCTGATGAGGGTAAGTTCCAAGATCACAAGAGAGGAGAACATATCTCTCCATCTGCAGATTTAACTCCTCAAAGTAACTACTTCCTCTCACTTGCTGAGTCTGAACTGCAGAGGTGCTTTGCTTATATCGGTACAAAGACTTCTTCCAAATCATTTTCAAAGTGTTACAGAAAAGTGTTACAGAAAAGAAATCCTTCTCTAGGAGCTGTTCTATCACATGTAAACCAAGAAGGAGAATCACAGAATGTCTTGAGAAGATTCTCTAAAGCACAACTCTTTAAATCAGGCCTAATGCTTCAGTATCAGTATTCTTAGTTGGGACAAAAACGGACAGGAAGCAAGTACCGTGCAGAGGTCAAATCACTGTAAAAATGTGTTCATATTTGTTACACCCATTTAAGTCAAGTATTCTTGCCCAGGCTTGTGAATAATCTCTCAACCTCTCACTTATGGTATCAATTCAGCTGTAGGCAACAAAGAAAGGAAGAAAACTCTTGAAACTGACAGATCACTTTTAAAAAAAAAATCAACGCACCAAAATAAACAATGGAGAGCAGGTGGGTTTAGAACAATCTGTAGTCTTATTTGCAAGTGTATTGTAGATTTTTTCCTATTCCTTCTAATTAACAGGTACAGTACCTGATTCCTGTCTTCAATATGGTATATCGTCTACCAAAACAAACACCTCTGAGAAACTAGAACAACATTTGATTTAGTGTTCAGGGCATAGCAGGAAGAATTGAGCAAATCATTAATCAATAAAAAGCCTTTAAAAGCAACCACAGTAGCAAGCCAGCATTTGTGCCTCTTCTTTAGTGACTATAAATAATCTATAGTTTTCCAAAGGAGTAAACTCCATTTAACTGCAAGTTACAAGAAAATGAAAGCAAAAGATTGGCTCTGTAATAGCACTTAGCTTACTGATGCTGATGGGGAGAAATCTATTAAAGTACATAAAGTGGATCACAATGGAATAGGTTTTAAACCACAAAGTTTGACCTATATTGAGCTTTCTAAAAGCATTCAAGGCCTTCCTTTAAGAGAAAGAGATGCAAAATTTAGATCAGCCCATGAATT
The DNA here is from genome assembly GCA_023970755.1 of Azemiops feae. Lineage (NCBI taxonomy): Eukaryota > Metazoa > Chordata > Lepidosauria > Squamata > Viperidae > Azemiops > Azemiops feae. The sequence continues at coordinate 100,414 of JALGBA010001462.1, forward strand.
TACATATACTCCAGATTCTACCAAAGAAGATACTGTTCCACCTGAGGGGAACAAGGTTCCAGGAAAGTAGGCCTATGATTATAAATTGTGTATCTTGATACTCAATCTCTGATGGTTGGGAAACTCCAGGGAAAATTTCATTTTTCTAAAGAAGGGTTTACAGTAACAATAAAAATAATAACGGTAGTACAGTAATATAACATTTTTTCTGAGGACATGAAGTAGTACGACCATATCCAAATTGACATAAAGATACTGATCTTTGTTTTAAAGACTCATTTTAATATGGCTGCTGTTACCAAATCTTTATCAGTAATTGATTAATTTGTTCTGCCTTACTCTAATCCAGTGGATTCACAAGAATTCTATGTCAGCCTTGACAGCTGGATGCTCTCCACATGTGTTGGACTGCAAAATCCAGAATTCCTTGACATGTAAGAGTATTGGAAACTACAGGTAAAAGGCACCAGTTGGGCAAAGTATTTCATTAATTTTTTGGCAAAAGGGATTATGATGCTATGAGGTTGCAAGGGGAATCAACTGAGGCTAAGGTGGTAAGGAAATGCTCTTTTTCTAGTAGTCATGAAGAGTAGATACTTTACCCTGGAAACAAATGGAACCAACCAAACAAATTCCATTTAGGAGTCTTCTAATACAGATAAGTTCAGGGAACTAAGAGAAACTGTTTTATGTATTTACAGCTTGGGTAATCCTCAATCTGATCTTCCTCCAGCAAGTGTGAATATTAATTGCTAGAATTCTCAGTTGTGACCATGGTTGCTGTGGAATTTTGGGAGTCGGTTTACATACTGAGAATGCCGTTTGTTTGTTTTTAAAGTTGATTTAGGTAAATGAGGCATTTTATGCATATGTTATACTTTTTAATATTTAACAATAAGTGTCTATTGTATGAGTTCTCTGAGTATTTGATTATAGATCAACCCACATTATTTTGAAAAGCCTAGATAGAAAAAAAAATCCTAAATTTTGGAAGGGAAACTTAAGAGTGACACTTAATCTCTGATTCTTCCAAGTAAAGGGAGATGTTGCTTGTCCTGCCAGTAGAACTACATGTTTCCTATAGATCTCAAGAAAGACACCAGCAGAGACCAGAGACCAGCAATAATCTGACACCCATTGATGTCTACCAACTTAAGTCTTGAAGCAAATTCCTGCTGATTATTTTCATGGCTTGCTGTCTTTTTTTGTTGTTGTTGTTAAAAATTTATATTAACCAGTTAGCTACTCTGGTCTTGGGAGACTCAATTTTCCAGGATCAGAAAATCTTTGAAGCTGTGTCATAAAAACTCTGATAGCTGAATGTACTCTAAGCTAAAATTTTGAAATATGACAAGTGTGTCAAGATTTTAGCTTAGCAAGCATCAAGAAACCTCTTGGTTTGACTGGTCAATCTTACTATAAATACTAGCCTTTTTGGTACTCAGTACTCAACTGTACTCAGTATATGTCCTCTATATATATAGCTGTGACCTCTAGCTCAATATTCATGTTCCACTTCCATGAACAGAGAATATATTGGAAACCTAAATTCAGAAATACCTATTCCATGTGTCTACATTAAATTCCTGACAAAGTTCAATCGAAGTATTTTTTGATTAGTTGGTAGGATACACATGTTTCAAATAGGTTCAAATGATTCTCAATAGAAATTCCATGGAGCTTTGGCATCCAAATAATTTTGACATGTTGATGTTCTGAAGAAAAAGTAAAAAATCATTGTCATCTCATTTGGAGTAACTCCAGATTGGTTCTATCTAATCTTATGAGTTGTTTTTTCCAACATCACATGTTATAGACTGAGAATAGTCCTGTGGGCAATTGCAGCATTTAATGTATCCCTTACAGCATCAGACTGGCTTTGTAAGAAGGGGTGGAATGTACTTACAAACAGGTGCCAATAATGCCATTCTGGTCTGCAAGAGGGGAAGAAGTAAAGGTCAGGAGGGATTACATCAAAGGAGAGTTCTAAACCAGGATTTGCTGAAGGCTGTAACTTGGCAAGCTGAAGGCCTGATAGGAAGCCAGAACAAAAATAAAATCTGTCTCAATCAACATGGTATTGACAATTGTACTGCTATGAGCTATTGGTATTATTCACTGCTTGAAAAAAGAACTCTTCCTCTAGATTTGACAAACAAACATTTGTTTTATTTTTCTAAATGATTTAGGCTATAAAGAACATGCAGTTTCCCCCAGTTTGATCCCTCCTATACTCACTGGAGCAGCAACTGTCAGGTTTTATGAAAGTATAATCATATTAGTTTCTACCTAATCTTTCTGTTAGCTGGAGCCTCAATACATCTTTAATGGGCATCAGGCACAGTGAGGCTTAACTAAAATGTTGCTTGTGTGTGATATTTCACAAAGGGTCCTAGATATTAAGAGAGTTCTGATACCTGACATTTTGAGACCATCTAGGTCCATTTTCAAAAAAGAAAACAGCTACCATGTGCTGGGACCAGCTCATTAATAAAGTAGCTGCCACAGTTGGCTGGGCGGCAAATTACAAAGTACAATTTACTGGAAAGCACATTAGCTACTATCTGCCACTCTTTCTAGTTCTTCCCACAAAAATATTTCCGTCAGCACCCAACTGACCTTTATCTTTATTTTACAGATATTAGACTACAAGCATTCTTAGAAATAAAGATGAACTTCGAAACAGGTGCTTTGATTTTCAGGATGCCAGTTTCTGCCCGGAATTTGTTTACAATTAAAAGAATATTATTTTAAAATATAATATAGTGGGAGAGGCTGATAGATGCTAAGAGAAGTATCAGTGGGTGTATTGGTGCTTGTGGATATATCACTCTGGGGATCCCTGGAATATGATATTGAAAAGTTGCAAGCACTGAAAAAGATTACAAACCATGTGTGGAAAGCATTAAAATTTATCTTCTATTACTGAAAGATAATACATACATAATACATATAAGAGTCCTATTTGATTTTCTAGCTTTTATTCATTTTAAATGTAAATTTATTTATTTAGCTTATTTATTTAATTTATAGAATAAATAGTTTCATATTTGTTCATTGAGAATGTAATTGTGATGTGCTTTTTAATATTTGCCATATGCTAAAGAAATAAAGCTAAATGTAAATATTTAATCCAGATGACTCCAAATGGTGTTTTCAGATAACTTGGATTATAATTCCCATCATTCTGCACCAATCTGAATGAAAAGAAAACCTGTTTGAAATCTCCTGAGAAATTAGTTTAGGCATTTGAAAAGATAGGAAGAAGCATGTTTAAAGTAACAAAAGTTTTACTATGCCATTAAATACAAGTACTCCATTACTAAACTGGGGAGAAGGGCAGAAAGAGTACCGAGCAATTTCCAGGGGAAAGCCTGTTTCTCACTACCTACAGGAGTCATTCATGCATAAAAGTGACACTATGCAGGCAGTCTTCAACATGGACTTCCCCAAGGGTATACTTACAATCCAGTTCTGACATTCTGATGCCATTTACTTATGGTTTGGGGCAAATGATGGGTTCGCTTTACTACAATGGTGGTTACTTTATGATCACTGCAAAATGAATTGTAAAATTGGGTTCGTTATGTGGGTGACCCACTTTACGACCGTCAAGACTTACAACCAGTAAGTCTAAGACTCCAGTATGATCATAAGTTGATCATAATCATTTCCAGCATCCAGCTGGGATGTATTCTTTGTGTTTAAGGTTAGATTTATTTGATATCTGGGTCATATTTTTCCTTTTTTGTACACACACACACACACACACACATACTTTTTTTTGTTGGTGTTGGATGTACGTTTTTTTGTTTTTCTGTTTTGTATTTTATTCTTGTTGATAAAACAAAACAAATAGAAATAAGTTGAGGGCTATTGTGTCTCAGGTTGACCTGCTGTGATGATAATTGTGTGATAAGAAAACTATAGGCAGTGGAGTTTTAAAAGTAATATTTTAAAACATATAAAACTTTTAAAACAAATATAAAGCCTGCATAGTTCTGTCCCACTGTTCACTAAGAATTGCATCTGTGATATACCTCACCCAGTTATATCCTTTCACTAAAAAAGTAAGTTACCAATGAAACTGGCTTATAGGCCCACCTTGCTGAATTGATCAATAGGCTAAAAGAGGAGGGGAAATCTTTTTTCAATTTTATTTATTTACTTACTTAATTAATTAATGGACTGCTGCCCATCTCACCTAGAGCTGACTTTGGGTGGCTTATAAACATTGAAGCTACAAATAATCATAATAGTAATAATTTACAATTAAAAGGTGGGGAGGAAGGGAGCAGGGTGCATACAGGGTGGGGGAGGAGGTGGGATCTTGTCTATTTTGTCAGTCACCTCCAGTGTTTTGGGTCACCATTGGGCGCCAGGCCAACTGGCAGAGCCAGTTCAGGCCCTTATGGAAGGTCAGAAGGATGTGTGTGGATCTCACCTTAGAGGCACAATGTTCAAAAGAACAAGAGCCATGGCAGAAAAGACTCTTCTTCAGGACTCCCCAGCCAAAATTCCTTGACCGACAGCATTCGCACATGCCCCTTCTGCTAGCACAGGAAGGGTGAGCCAATTCCAATGAGGTGAGATGGTTCCTCAGATAGTCTGGGCCCATGCTATGAAGGGGTTAAAGGTGATAAGCAACCCCTTGAACTGTACCCAGAAACAAGCTGGCAGCCAATGCAGCTTGTGGAACAGCAGTGTAAGAAGGGTCACCTTGAGGGCACTAAGAACAGCCCTTGCTGCCACATTCTGCACCAGTTGTAGTTTCTGAATATTTTTAAAAGATAGCTCCATGTAAAGAGCATTGCAATAGTCCAAGTGTGAGATGATCAGGGCTTGAGTGACTGAGTGCTAGAATTCCAGATCCCGGAAAGGCACAACTGGTGCACAACATAAAGTTGTGCAAAGGCTCTCCTAGCCATGACCATCACCTGCTCTTTGAGCAGGAGTTGCGCATCTAGGAGGACACTGCTAGTTGCTCAGCGAGTCTGTCTGGGGTCGTGCAAACCTACCCAGAACTACAGATGTTCTGGATTTTGAAGCTCAATGCAACTAAAGCCATTCACTCTTGCCTGGGTTCAGCCAAAGCCTGTTGTCCCCCCCATCCAGACCCCCACGGCCAACTCGCCATGGCTAACTTGCCACAGCCAACTAGCCACAGCCAACTTGCCATGGCCAACTCATGCCAGGACAATTTGCCATGGCCAACTTGCCACAGGACAACTTGCCACAGGACAATATCAAAGAAATAGTAGAATAGAATCATTAAAGAAAGGATGCCAAAGGAGGGACAAAATGAAATCTGAATGACAAAAATTAAAATATTTTTTTTAATTATTTTAAATAATTAAATTGAATTGTTGAATTGTCCCACCATAAATTGTCCTGTGGTGAGTTGGCCCTGGCAAGTTGTCCTGCGGCGAGTTGGCTGTGGCGAATTGTCCCATTCTGCTGTGAGATGGTCACAACAGCATCACTTGGATCACCAGGGCTGGAGATGTAAATTTAATATCATCAGCATACTGAAGATACCTCATCCCATGGTGGCCCATGATCTCACCCATTGGTTTCATGTAGCTATTAAAAAGAAATGGAGGGAGCACTGAGCCCAGCGGCATGCCATAAAGGAAGTGATGGATCTCTCACTCCCTGTCAGCACCAACTGGGACAGAAAAGAGCCAAACCAGTGCAAGACTGTGCCGCCCAGCCCCAAACTCCTTAGCCAGCACAAAAACATACCATGGTTGATGGCATCAAAGGCCACTGAGAGGTCAAGGAGGGCAAGTATGGTTGCGCTACATCAGGGGTGTCAAACTGTCGGCCCACGGGCTGGATGCATCATGCCGAAACCACGCCCACCCCGTTGCCAGCAATAGAAAAAAAGTTGTGATACGTTGTGACATGTCATGTGACATTGCGAGTTTGACACCCCTGCTCTACACCCATCCCACTCTCACCAGAAATCATCCACAAGTCTGACCAATGATGTTTCTATTCCATAACTGGGCCTTAATCCTGAATGGAAGGGATCAAGATAATCTGTTTCATCCAGGACCCTTTGAAGCTGCCGAGCAACCTCCTGGAAATTGGACAAAAATGTCTAGACATTTGGGATCAAGCAATGGCTTTTTGAGGAGGAGGTGAATCAGGGCCTCCTTAAAACGTCCTGGGAATGCTCCCTCCTGCAGTGAAGAATTTATCATTGTCTGAGTCCACCTGGCAGTCACCATCCTGTCTGCTTTCACCAACCAGGAGGGACAGGGATTGCACTGATAACATCGAGAACCCTGCCCCCTTCATCAGGTCCAACAGGATTGAACCGTTCCCAGATAACTGGGCAAGACCTTTCCCCATGCATCTCACATGGACCTGCACCACGCAGAGAATTTACTTGCCTATCTGACTCCCTAAAAAGTAGAGGTCAGAATTTGCAGTAAGCATGTTATGATCATCCAAGAATATTCAAGAGCAGAATGTTCAAAACAGTCTGGGATTCCCTTCAGTGTAAACAATCCTGAATTAGTGTCTGAAACAATCTGGAATATTTCTGATCATGTCGAGCTATAAACATTAGTAGAAGTCACACATGCAATAGGATCCTAAGTATAAAGTACATTTTTATGTATTTGTGCAGGGCTGGTTTTTTTGTTTTTGTTTTGGAAGCTCTGCTGTAAGTGTGTCTGCTTTTCATTTCCCTGCTGCTCTTTCAGTGTCTGGGGGCAGAAGAGGAGGCTGCAGGAGTTTGCTAGAGGAAAAATAAATATTGTCTTTTCAAACAAAGGGGGCTGTTTGTTAAACACCATCAGCGGTTGCATGCTACCATTGCTCCCTTCCTTGAGACTGCATTAAGCTCCCAGGAGACAGCAGCCAAGCAGTTGCCTACAAGTCCACGTATCAAGACTGGAATGGGATTGGACCCAAATTAGCTCTTTCACATTGGGGTACAAGAGGACAGAGAAGCTATTCTGAACAAGGAGGTTATGAACTGAATGTGTCTTTTGCATCCATAAATAGTCCTCTGCTTAAGCGATGGCTTGTATTTCTGCATCCTGGCACAAAGCCCACTTCTAGCCTTATCTGAGGGTTGCCCCAACAATATTGGGTGTCTGGGTGGAAAACTCAACTTGTGTGCCACCTTTCTCTCCACTAATTCCCCTAGAACGTGTGCCCTTACTCTGTCCTTACCAAATGGGGCTTGAATAGGAATAGGGGGGGGGTTCCTCTCCTGTATGTGGCGGTAAAAGGTTGGTACCCCCTAATATACATATGAGCTGCATTCACTAGCAAATGTATGAGATGCCCCCTCACTATGCAACCAGATAAAAGGCCTTCGTGTTTTTACCTATATCTTTATTTATGGCTCCATTTGCTATAATAATTTTCATTAAAAATATATATTAAAGTTGCCTGAAAAATCAGTCCAAGAGTCATTGGCTGAGTTCACAAATTGGTCTAACCCAGTTTGTTTTAATTATGGTTTCCTGAGTCTCAATTACAATCGGCTGGATGTAAACAACATACAAAGCCATAAACTAAGGTTCCCAGATGTCAGCTGATATTTTGAAAGCATGCTCAGATTGTTCAAAGTAAAGAATTGCCTCAAGGGGCTTGTCCAAGGCATGTCTATAGAATATGGGTCAAAAAAGTCAAGGTGACAGTGCAATCAAAGCTTTGATTGCTCTTTTTTGGCTGTGCTCTTGACTGCATTTTACCGTATCTGGTGGATAACCTAAGCTTGTCCCTTCACAAATTGGCTACCATGGTGACTGTAGCCAGGCATAACCAAACAACGTACCAACAAGCAAATTTGTGATGCTGTTCCTTGTCCCCTCCCCCAATAACCCACATAATGAACTCCTAGCTTATTTTTTTCTTTAGCAGGCAGCTTACCTTTACAACAAAAGCATTGGCTGCAGCTGAAATCACTTGTTAGTTTTATTTTCTAAATACATAGAGAGAGCTTAACTAGAATCTAACTTCATTCTTGACAATGTTAATTCTGGAAACTAATACTTGCATTGCTGCATGCCAGCTACCTTTTTGTTTTAGTTCTTCATTCCTCAAATAGGGGCAAGGAGTCTAATGGGCACCATGAGATCTGGATACATTGGGGGTTCCACCAATATGCCGTGATTTCCTGGGTCCACTCAACATGCTACTGAGAGTTTGCAGATCTTAAGAGCAGTGGTTTCAAAGTTGTTTCCCAGGCAGCCTTGGAATTTGCCTGGCCTTTTTTCAGGAAGATTTCAATAAAAGTATCCATGGGCAAGATTCACGTGTTATTGCCAAACACAGGCCAGGACACCCCCACCTCTGGTATCTTCCAGATGCATTAGGAATGCAACACCCACTCCAAATGTATCTGGAAGGCTCTGGCTTAGAGAAACTGGATCCTAGCTGTGAAGCACCAGCATCTGTCAATAGATGCTCAGGAGCAAGGATTGGAACAGTGTTGGCAGAGGCTAGTCTACAGGTTTCCTTCTTTAACAACCCTGCCAGAATCATTTTTGGTGTACTCTGAGTAGTCTCTATTTAAATATTCATTGTATTGTTTTGGATTGGATCCTCTAAATTTGTTTTATTTTGGAACTCAGTAAATTAGCCAAGTTCTTAATGTGCTGCATTCCATCTGCTTCTTCAGACACTCTACTAATGCAAACTATTGATTATTTTGGAGCTTCATCAGTCTGTTTTGTAAAGGCATCTAGGAGCTTTCCCACTTGGATTGCAACCTGGATAAGGGAAGAAGAATCTGGACCTTTGTGCCAAACCACAATCCCAATCTAGATTGGAACCCAGAGCTATTTGTGGCAACAGAAAAAACTAATTTCTACAACAGCAATAATGTTATCCCATGGCTAATTCCAGCTCCATTGTGGAAATCTGTACTATCCATAGCTCATTAGAGATAATTAAACCATAGCACCATAGCATGAATTGAAATTGCACGATTCTTAAAGTGCACTTTGCAAAATAACAGCAACAGCCTATAACCTCTATATCTGGGGTCAGTTAACAGGGGTGCAATGATGAATTCTCATATGGGCCACATATATTGTTAATATGAGCAACTGATAGAGCCATGAAAACATCCCAGAATACTGCAGAACCCAGTGAAGAGGCATCACATGATTCTCATAAGACAGAAGGTTTGTGAACTTCACTCTCCTTCAGTTAAGACCAGATATAAGAGATACTAATTCTCCAGAGCAGTGGGGAAGAGGGAAGGACGACTAAGAGGGACTGACCTTGCCAAATACAATAAATGCTGAACGAACAAAAAAATACTTTGGCTGTCATACAACCCTAATAGGCTTCAGTCATGCTGCCCCACCCAAACAAATTTCCCACTCAGAAGAATGCTGAATAGGAATGCTTTGTGGATATAAGAGCCAAAGAGGGAGGGGGACAGAAAGTACATTGGCAACTGGCCAGCCAAAGAAACTTGCAAAGGGTTGAAATGTATTCAGAATCAAGAATTGGGCATTCCTGTCCTTTATCTCGCCATAAGCAAATTTACCTCCAACAGGGGGAGCTGCAGTGAATATCTGAAACAGTTTTCTCTAATGTAATCCACTTTCGTATATGTTGGACTTTATATCCCATAAAGTCATGGTAGCCCCTGATGAAAACACAACACATGTGGAAGATGCCACAAGGCAAAGATTTGCACAGTATCTACACAAAGTCTGCTCTTGCAATAGATAGTCCAATTCCTACTCTGCCTTCCTAGCCAATCTGTCCTATTTAAAAAGAAGCTAAGTGGGATTGCACAGTTTTAAAATTTTAATTTGCATAGTTTAATTTTTTTAATTGCTTTTCTATTTATTTTTTAGGATCTGTAAGCCTCCCAGAGTTACCCTATCAGGGAGATGGGTGCCATATAAATTTAATAAATAAATAACATTGGGTTAGTACCCAAGATACTTAAGTGGGAGACACTAATAAATTCCAGGGCTGTAGTCAGACTGGAAAATAGGGGGGGGGGGGGCAATTCCAAAGAGGAAAATAACAAACCACATTCATAATATTGCCAAGGAAACTATATGGATGTGTTCATGAAGTTACCAGGAGCTGAGCTCCATTTGAATACTTTATCTTTGCTGCTCTTCTCTATACCAAAACTTAAGGGACAGTATTCCTTCTTCCTCTTTGAGTAGTAGACCACAGCTCCTTGCTTACCCCACAGCTTGGCCTCCCCTTTTAAACTTCTTTTTCTCTCCAGGTCAATTACTGTACTGCCCCTAGTTTCTCTTCCATTTTATGATTTTTAGTCATAGCATTATTTTGTAGGATCGCTCCACTATCTGGAAATTGTATCCTATCAAGGTTTCACCCATGTTAAAAAGAGCATTAAAAACTACAAAGACCACAGTCTTTATAGTCTTTATAATCCACAATGGATTGGGGGTTAAAAAAATAACAAAACAATATTTCAGTTATTTCAATAGCAATTGATAGGACTTTGCTTCTGGATCCAATTCAAGGTGCTGGTGTTGAGCTTTAAAGTCCTGCAGGGCATGGGTCCAGGTTATTTGAAAGACTGCCTTTCCCCATTTTCATCTGCCTGCCCCACTAGATTGAATTAGGATGGATATTTTATGGGTCCCATTGTATAGGGAGTTACATTTGGCAGGCAGTACCTAGGCAGCCGGCTTTTTCTACTATGGTCCTTGTGCTATAGCATCTTCTCCCCCTGCCACAGAGTGAGGATGGCCACCTCACCACTAGGCTTCTTAAGCTCTCTTAAGAGCTGGTTATGTCAGCAGGACTATGGACCCTGTGGGAGGACAGGTGAACTGGTGAGGTGGTTCCCTTGCTATTAACATTTCTTCTCCTATTAATTTTGTTTTAGCTGTTTTATAGTGTTTAATGTTTTACTTTTTGTTATTGGATATTTATTGTTCTAGTCTAATTGTACGCTGCTCATTGTCACTTGCTTTTGAGATGGGGGCTAGATAAATTAGATAAATAAAATTGACAGTCTTTATTCAAACTAATAAGAAAGTGACAGCAGCTTGAAGACGTAATTCAGTAGACCCAAAAGCAGGCAAGTTTAGGCCTGGCTTACTGAACCCAGTGACCTCCAGATGTATTTATTATAATCCCTATAATTCTGCAGCCAAATTCAAGAAAAGTAGATTATTTTGCAAGTCACGGTATCCTAGGACTCTGCTAAATTTATTGCCAGTTCAAGAAAGGAATAGAAGGATTTTGCTTCCTTGCAGTTGAGTCCAAAGCACTGTTGGTGGCAATTGTGGCAGATGGGACACCCACCATGTTTGTGTGGAAAAAACTGATAACCTCCCCCCCTTCCTTGATGCTTGCTTATTAAAGATGACCTTTCCCCTTTCTAAAATTTCAAAGCTGATGTTCTGAGCACTGAACAGACTGTGTGCCATATGTAACATGACCTCCGCTCTGTTCTGCTGGAGCGCTGATGGCACCACTAAGGGGGTGGGTGAAAGGTCTCTCTCTCTCTCTCTCCCTCTCCCTCTCTCAGCAGCTTTCTCAGACTTACCAGTTCTGCATTAGGGTATCCCCCAGCGTCCCCCATGCCTTCCTCACAGGGAAACTTCATTTAACAATTGGAAAGTCTATCTCAAAATGCTTGAAAATAAAATACAGCATACTGGTAATTTTGCTTACACAGAACATTTTCTTTGCAGAATGCAAAAACAGAGTAGAGAAACAGGATCATGATGCAAATCTCAAATGCCATTCAATCACACAGCCCTAGGAGTAGTTTGTCCTGAAGAAAATACACAAATTGCAAAACGCAGGTGTATTGCTATATTATTTTCCTGTTTTTTCCTCACTTCCCCCTTCCCTTTAAAGCAGGGATTTAGAAATCTGAGTATATGCAAACTGACTGACTCACTCTCATTCAGTTTAAATACTTCAAAACATTGGAAAGAACTAAAGAAATGAGAGCACAGAAAGAATTCAACTTGGCCAGTTCATCTGGCACATTAAAATGTAAAATGTAAAATTACTTTAATTTGTGGATTCCTTGATGCTCTCCAAGCCTGATTGCTTGCTTACAGACCTTTCATTCTCCTTTATTGAGACTAGGTAACATCAGCATTGTATTTTTAATTTATTAAATTAAATTAGTAAACAGATTTGAATTATAACAGCAAAATAGGCTTTATATTGCAGACTTCAAACATTATCTCAACAATTTCTAAAGCTGTCCTATCAGGTAAATCACTGGTACTTCTTTAAAACATAAACATATTGAAGACACAGTTGTAGATCTGTATATTTTAAAGAACCAGAGTCGTCTGAGGGTGAGATTGTAGCCATACAATTTATTTATTTGTTTGTTTATCATATTTTGAACTGCCCATTTCTCTCAAAGAGGGGCTCTGGAAGGTGTACAATAAAACATCAGAATATAAAAATGGTATATAAAAATTAAAATATTAGGATTAAAATTTCAAAATTAATTTTTTTTAGAAGGAGGCAAGAATAATTAAGCCCTGTTAAAAATTAATTAATAAAGCGAAGAGCCTTATACCAGTGGTGGCGAATCTATGGCACGGGTGCCAGAGGCGGCACTCAGAGCCCTCTCTGTGGGCACGTGTGCTGTCGCCCCAGTCCTAGGCCTTCAGCTGGGTTTTATAAAACCTTTTCGCATTAGGCCTCCGTCGCCGTGTGCAAAAAAAAAAAAAAGGTTCAATCAGTCAATTTCAACTTCTTGCGGGGAAAAAAAAGATCTTGCAAAGTTGGAATTGATTGATTGAACTTTTTAGTCCCACCCTGTCTGCCGTTACCACCGTAGCCACACCTACCCAATTGGCCATGCTCACCCAATTGGCCACACCCAGCCAATGGGCCACACCCACCCGGCACTCGACGATGCATGAGTGGGTTTTGGGTTGCAGTTTGGGCACTCAGTCTCTAAAAGGTTCACCATCACTGCCTTATACCATCCCAGTCAAATGGCTGTCCAGGCTATTTTTGAAAACATCCAGTAATGGAGCACCCACAACTTCAGAAGGCAAGCTATTCCATTGATTAACAGTTCTTACTGTCAGAAAAATTCTCCTTATGTTTAGGTTGGATTTCTCTTTAACAAGCTTCCATCCATTACTTCTTGCCCTGCCCTCAAGTGTTCTAGAGAATAAATTAATCCCCTCTATTTGTGATAGTTCAGTTTACCTCCTGTGTACAGAGCCCTGAATGTAAGACTGCAATCTGGTAGTACCCTCCCAAACCTAGAGTGCCACTGCTTTAATTAATAGTCAGTGCAGGTAGGGGATTTTGGGGAGGTTTGGTCCCAGTATATTGGAGAAGCAGCATAGTGGAGAAAGGACTACCTTGTGTATTTATTGGCAGTACGGGGTTTGAAGAATTAGAAACCTGACACTTACAGCTCATAATTGAGAACATACATCAAATTAACAAGCCAAAATATAGATGAAATTTTCTGGTTTTGCAACTCAGACCCCTCTTTCTTGCCATGATATCAGTCTGAATAAGTCCTGAAGTCTTCTACTAACCATTTTGTCCTAACAGAGAAATTATGTTTAACGTCTTTAGATACAGAGCCAAAGTATACTATAAAATACCTATTTTATCCATATAGTAAGCAATATAAATTATGCCAAATGGAAACCATTCCGTATATCGTTTAATACCCAAATTTGTCCAAACAGGAAGACAAATGTTACATTTATGAAGGAATATCTATAGCCCTGTAGAAGATCTGCAAAATGGGCAAGAAGGAAAGTTTAAGGCTTCCCTATGTAAAAATAACATTTCCTTCCATATACAGTACTGGTATTGGAAAAAGGTTCTGTATCTTTATTGCGCAACAAGAATTACAGGCATTCCTCGACTTATGATCATGCCGGTACGGAGAATTTCTATTGTAAGTCATGATGGCACCCGTATCACAAGACCTGGTTTTACAACTTTTTTGCGGTGGTTGTTAAGCGAACGCATGGACTTTAAGTCAACGTGGTGATTGTTAAGTGAACACTGTGGTTGTTAAGTGAATCCATGTGTTCCTATGGATGCTTTTTGCTAGAAACCAGCCAAAAAGGCTCAAAACTGGCAAAAAATATCATAAATCAAAGTCAATGACCACAGAACACTGCAGCCAGCCATAAAGTTGCCAAGTATCCAAAATGCAGCCATGTGATTCTGGGTGAGTATGCAGCCATTAGAAGTCCAGAACCAGGCCATAAGTAGCTTTTAGGGGGGTCCATCGTAACAGTCACTGAGCAACAATTGAGGACTACCTGTATAGCAGCTTTCCTTAATCTGAAATGCTTGGTATCTTGGATCTTAACTGCTAGAATGTCTGGCAACAGATGCCACTTGGAAAGGCTACCTTAGGCGAGACAGGTGTGTGAGGAGAGGTGGTTTGGTTTCCTAACTCAAAGCTACACAGTAATAACCAATCTGAGACTTAACTTCCCTTGGCAAGAAGAAGAGATAAGGAAGATAACAAGAAATGTCATTCTGATACCAAATATGGTAGCATATAGTAAATCAGTGTTTCTCAATGTTGGCCATTTTAAGATACCTGGACTTCAACTCCCAGAATTCTTCAGCCAGCATGCTGGCTGAGGAATTCTGGGAGTTGGCCCACACAACTTAAAAGTTGCCAAGTTTGAAAACCCTGTAGTAAATTATGTTCATTCACCATCTGTAAACACTAAAAAGGTCAGGAGTTAAGGTTTCATTAGGAAGAACTACATAAGCCAATGTTTCTCAACCTCAACAACCTTTAGATATGTGAACTTCAGCTCCCAGAATTCCCCAGACAGCATATTGGCTGAGGAATTCTGGAAGTTGAAGTCTACACATCTTTAAGTTGTGGAGTTGAGAAACAGTGACCTAACCTTTAGAACAGCACTGGGCCTCCACATCTTGATTAGCAGCCTCAGTTGCTCCTCTCAGGCAATTCTCAAGTTTTAAAAAATTCCGGTGGGTTGAGGCAAAAGGCTGTTACAGCATTACCAGATGGTTTTCCCCATGAATCGTGCAGCTGACTTCTCCACTTCGCTTCCCACCTCTCTTGCGGGCCATGTCGTTTTTGCCCAACTCTTCCTTCAAATCGTAAATATATATATATACATATATCAAATATATATATATATCAAAAACTCGGGAGCAGAAGTTCCTTGCGAAAAAGCCAGACAAATGAATGCAAACGCGCAAGCAAGAATCCGCAGGCAGCTTTCTTTGTTTGGCCTGAAAGTGCGAAATTTTTCTTTTTGCAAAGGGAACGCGCTCGTCGTTTTCGTGGCAAGCGCGCCTTTGTCTCCCCTCAGACTGTAAAAAAGGGTCTTCGTATCTTTTCTGGGGGGGGGGCTCCCTGAACGATCAATTCGCGAGGCACTCATTGCCCAATTTGTCTGCAGCGCTTGCTAAACCTAATTCGAAATGCATTATCTCGTTTTGAAAAGTAGAGGGGGAAGAGGGAGCTCGTAAGGAAGTCGCAATTATCCTGGGCTCGGATTACTGCAAATTCCATTATGCTGAGAAACCGGAGGGGAGAAAATGCCCCGTGAAAATGCGGATTGCTTTGCTAATAACTATGCGCAGTTAAAAAAAAAAAAAAAAAAGACTGCTCTGTCTGCGGCTCCGGCCTCTAATTTCTCCTTGCCGAGAGCTCGAGATAGTTTCCCCTCTTCCCGTTTGTAATGTGACGGGGGGGGCGGGGGGGAACGTAATGCTGGAAGAGGAAGATGCCTGTTTTACCTTACGATTGTTCGATGCTGAGCCGAGCTAAATTGAGCCGAGCCGTCGGTGCGATCCGGGGTTCTTCTCTATAGTTGAATAGATCTATGGCGTCTGCTCAAGGGGACCGTACAAGAAATGTAGAAGTAACTTATTTTTGCTTCTGTATTCCCTCGCATTGTTCAGATGTATTCCGAATAGAATAAAATAAACGCTGTATTTAACGGAGAATAGGTTTTGTTCAATTTGGGGGGCGGGGTACGATTGCTTCTTCTAGGTACCCCTGGAAAGGTTGACACTCGAGAAGATTTTTTTTTTTCTTGAACTCGACAGTGGTCACCAGAGCAGGACCTGGGGCAAAAGTCAAGGCTTGTCACCCAGGAGAGGAGGCGGTGAAAGCAACATAACTGCCTTCTCTCATGTTAAAGTAAGTGAAATCAAACGCATTCCTATTTAAAGCAGGGGGGCAAAAGGGTTGCCCTAACAGCCGTAGGCAGCTTGACAAAACATCCCTTGTTAGATTGGTTGGGGGCAAAAAAAGAGGCCCCTTTGGGGGGGCTGTTCTGAGGGGCAACACCCTAAAATTCTTGAAACCTTCTCCCAACTAGGGTCTGGCCCTGCCCACTTAGGGCATGCGGCTCTTGACTAGGTTTATGGAAAACCTTTTGTTTCTACACAATCTTTGTGTTTGGAAAAGAGCTCAACTGCCCCCAGGGTGAATTAAAAGGTAAAATGAGGTGATCGAAGGTAACCTGGGTTTCTAGAAATGGTAGTGGGGATCAGTGTTTTGATTTCTGAACACTTTGCTTTTCTCAGAATGGTATATATATGCAGTCCACTTTCCTTTAAACCAATGTTTCCCAACCATGACATTTTGAAGGTGTGTGGATTTCAACTTTCAGAATTCCCCAGCATACTGGCTGGGAATTCTGGGAGTTGAAGTTCACACATCTTAAAGTTGCCAAGGTTGCAAAACACTGATTTAGGCTTGAAAGATGGCAAGCAAAAGCATGCAAATGTTACATTATACTATGACCCAATCCATCTTTACCAATTAAAAATCTTTCCATTTATTTCAACAAATACAACAAATGAACCACTTTAGTTTTATTGGAAGAACACAATAGAATACTCAATACAGCAGGTGTATACTATTATTTAAATTTCTACTAACCTGCATCCTGCATTAAACCATAGTTTGGTTAATTGTTGTTTGACTAACATTTGGCTGATTTTTTGCAATTTGTTAAGCCATAAACTAGGTTTGCAGACTACAGTGTCTGGTATGCACAACAGGTTAAGGCCAAACAAAGTTATGTTTACATTTTTATAGACCTATAGACTGTTTGGGAAATGAATGACCTGAAAGACTGCCTTCACTTCCCATTCCTTGCTCATTATATGAAATTAGTTTCATAGACCATGTTATTATACTTAGGAGTAACTAGGCTAAGGACAGAAAAAAAGACAGTCTTTTTGTTATACCCATTGACGTTTGGAGCCAATCTGAAATTTTGGAGGAGGGCTGATGTGTGTGTATGTGTGTTATATTAAGGTTTTATGTTGTGTTGTCCTTTGCACATATTTATTTAAATTCAATTAATAAAACCTTTTTTGGGTTGGTTAATAACTCCATTTACATCACATCTTAAGCTCAAAAAGGGTATATTCTAGTTTTGCACAGTGAAAATGTTTTTGTATCCTGAAAGTGCAGAGTCTAAATTTACATCTATTGTGGCATAGAATGTGTCAAATCAACCACCATTCTTCTATTTCAAGTTTCTAAAACACAAGGGGAAAACTAAGACCCAAAAGTTGCTCAACAACTCTCAATCTGTATGTTTACTTTCTTTCCCCTTCACTTGAGCTGAATCATTCGGTGTGGAGGAAAAGGAAGCAAAAGGAAGAAAATACAATGAAACTTATTCCCAAGAAACTGTACTTAGAATGGTAACCTACCAAGCCTAATCAGCTCATATCAGATCTTCTGTCGTAATGTTAAAATTGCAGCCCTGTGTAATAACATGCTTTTATAGAAGAGAAGCAGAGGCCAAAAAAAGACTTTTATGCCCAAGGCAACCAGTGAGCAAATGGATTAGGTTCAAACAGCTTGACAGAACTTGAAACGAAGTTGCTTAGGCTTTGTGTATGCAGGATCAAAATACATGGATGTGGCTAAGACAAGCAGATAGCATAAAATAGCTCCACCAAATTGGAACCAAATTGTGTTAACAATAGATTAGTCTTTGAGAATACAAAAATCAGTCCTCATTGCTCTAGAATCAAGCTTCCTATTACTCCTGAACTCCATAATCAAGGGATTATACAACCTTAACCTATTAGTTGAAAAATCTGCTGTTTCCTGCTTAGAATTTCTCTCTAGCCTAAATTCATCTTGCATCATCTGGTCAAGATATAAAGATATTTATCTTTTCTTGGTGTATTTTAGAAGCAAGCCTCCCATTGTTCACCATTCATTTAGACAGGTATGGGGAACTCATGTCCTTCTCTATATATGCATTCCATAATTAAGGTATTATTGTGTCTGCAGATACAATTATTTCAAATTATAATTAGGATTGTTACCTAGTGTAAATAAATATTAGTTACTTAATGAACCATTGTAGGTCCACTGGCAGCTATAGAAAACAGTATTCATGGGTCTTTGGTCCAATTCAAAATACCTGTTCCCATGATTGCCTAAATGTCTAGACATATACCAGTAAAAACAATTGTTAAGGGAAAAAAGTCTTCTTTGTTTTTAGAAACTTTGTGTATGTTTTATAAAAATGCATCCCCCTATTAGGAAGCATCCCATTTAAGAAAAAGAGTTTGACTCTTACAAGATGATGCATGCCATCTGCAGTTTTTTATGAAAATCAGTGTTTCTGAGCTAAACAGGAGCCTGACTACTTAAATCAATACTGAAGGTTTTTACTTAATTGTTCAGTCTTAAACAGTTTGAAAAGAGATCTCCACCTCTCGATGGCTGGAATCAGTGGGATTTTCTTGGGTTGATATATTCATTCATATAGGTACATTCATATTCATTCATATGGGTTAATTAAACTACCAAAGCCTCAAATGAGAGCATTTCTAATAGAGTTTTGTTTCCTTGATTTGGGAGGCAAATAAGAGGAACAAAGAACTGGCTGAAATGTAAAGTGGGTGCTAAGGGCAGCATATTCCACAGAGGGCACTGTTTTACTGTCTAGCAATATCAATTTAAAGAGTGTGTTTATTTATGTAAATAAATCAATGGTTGAACCCTAAAATTGGTGTACAGTTTTGCTCTCTTGATCATTATTCCCAGGTACAATATAAACAGACTTTTGGTTCCTTTTGTTCAGTGAAGTACTAACCAGTAGTGTCAATATCAGCTAAATTCATATAAATATTCTAAAACAAAATTGCTTGGCAGAATGTGTCAACCTTTGTGATTTGTAACTTGTGTTTATGGTTTAGAATTTTCTGTGAGTTCAGCCATATGCCAAAACAAAATCATAGTTGTGGATTATACTAAAACCCAACAGATTTTTTTAGGCCCTACCCAAGAATAAAAACTGAGTCCCATATGTTCCAATTGAGTATATGCTCACAGAACAGGGTCTTTTCCGTACTGGTGTGTCATTGTGAAATTTTCTCCCTAGTTTATTCTCTTCCTGTTTAATCCTAATATTGAAATTATTTTTTGTACTGGCAGGTATATATATATATTTTCTTCAGCTATCTTCTTGAACGTTGATATTGGTATATATTTGATTTGGGGGGGGGAACCTTTAAAGAACAGGATATAATTATATAATTGTAATTATATAATTATAATTACAATGAGCAAATGGTAAAATTTGGGCAGTGAAAAGATATTGAAATGACCTGTTGGATAACTTGGGTGAAGGGTGGGACAGAAATCAAAATAAATACATGCTTAGTTGTAAACTTCCAATGTTGATGGTTGTAAAAGAAAAAAAAAAAGGTGTCAGGATACTGCTTGAGTGCTTTTCTGGCAGCAGAGACGAGAGCTATTCATATGGAGCCCTGAAAAACTGCCCTGAAACAGGATCTGATTCACACATTGCATTAAACCATAATGTGATCTGTTTGGTTTGGGTTTAGTATCTTATATGAACTCAAGCATTTGCTTTATGAATAGTGCTACCCTGTATTAGAATGTAAGAAATCATCTATTTAGAATTTATTTTGCAAAGTATAATTAAGCAAAATCAAGGTTTATCACATGTGAACTCAGTATCTTATGGCAGTCTGACAAGTTTGTACCTCATCATGTCTCTGGAATTAGTGCTCGTGCCCCCACCCCCAAATTAAGAATGAAACAATGCAGTCTGGCAGAACTGGAAACAAGGCACTGGACCCTCTTTAACATCCTTTCATGCAGATGTACTTAAAATCAATATATCTATCCCTATACCCTGCAGCTAAAATATCTAAACCTGCAATTAACTGGAAATAAGGCAACTCAAAATTAATGAGGCTTATTTCTGCATTGATATAGACTTGTGTGATAAGGCAACCAATCTGAAAATTACTCTGCACATGCT
The DNA here is from genome assembly GCA_023970755.1 of Azemiops feae. Taxonomy (NCBI): domain Eukaryota; kingdom Metazoa; phylum Chordata; class Lepidosauria; order Squamata; family Viperidae; genus Azemiops; species Azemiops feae. Next base: position 120,678 of record JALGBA010001462.1, read on the forward strand.
CAGTCACTGGATAGCTTCATCAGTTTGGGGTAGGAGCCCTGGTTTTTGTATAGTATTAGTTAGGTCCAGTCTGGAATATCACCCTCACCTTTTCCAAGTAATGTGTGTTAACCAGTTTGTAGATCCTAGTATCCCAGATCTGCTTGCTTTACTATGGGCAGGAGCTAGAGCTCAAAATACTGAATGGGGAGGAGGGATAAAATGAAGCCCCCCCCCCCTAGAAAAGGGGAAAGCTATAACTCTGCTGTGATTAAATAAAGGGTTTAGAATAACAACAAACAGTTTTGAGATATTTAAAGACTTTCTCTACCTCCTCCCCCAAGCCCAAGTCTCCACATCTTGAAGTAATCAGCAGCTGAGAAGAGTGCGTCCCCTTGGCATCTCAGGTTAAAGGAGGTCCAGGAAAATGTGGTGGAGCCATTACACGAAACCTGAGAGGCATTCATCAGGGACTCCAATTGCCATTGCATTAGGATTGATTGGAGAGCAGCAATACCGTAATGACCCGGAAAGAAGGGCAACCCAGTGCCTTTCCTTTCGCAGCTTCTTCTGGTGCGCCCCCCCCCAAGTTTCTCGTTCTTTTTTCCCCCTCAAAGGAGCGTTTTATGTTACCCACATGGCTCTTTTCTTGTGGAAATTTGCTTGGAGAGAAGAAAAGATTGGTATAAAGCACTATTATTATCATGAGTTGCAGGGTTTTTTGAGGATATCTTTTAAAATTCCTATGGGGATAATATAGCAGTGCAAGTATAAATGAATGGAGCTGGGGAATGAATCAAAGGGGAGGTGATGGTAAGATTAACTGCCTGCTGAAGTCGCCCAACATGCCCAAACTACTTTGCCTTAGTACCTTAGGTGATTTCCAGTCCAAGTGCGGTGGGCTTGTGGGTCAGTGTATGCTATGGATGGAGAATGAAGCCCATAAGTGAGTAAGTGTGCCTTAAGAATACAACTTGGTGGGTTCAAGAGCTCTAAATTATAGTTGCTGACATAAATCATGTTCATGTTTGGGAAGCCCCATTGAGTGCTATAGCTATAGCTTGTACAAAGGAAAGCTTGTAGAGAGTAAAACATTGCATAGGAGTGACTGATGCCAGGCACCCAATTCTGGGACCCTCAGCGTGGAATAAATAAAATAAAAAATAAAATGACTTTAAAAAAAAAAAAGGCTTTGCTATAGTCCAAGCTGAGAACCAGGCAGAAAATGAAAGCAACTTTTTAAATGAGTCATTTGATCAACTGGCCCGGGTGTTATTCCTCCTGCCCTCAGTTTTGGTCCTGCAGCCCTTTCCTATATACTTGGATCAGGGGCAGCTTGGACTTTCTGAGTAAAGGACCACCGAAATAAATCTGTCAGTTCAAGGTTTTTGAAATCCTGGGCTTAGCACCCCGAACCAATTTCTTCAGCAAGAAGCGTCTGCTTGAATCTGAAGGGAGCCCGGCGGAATAAAACCTAACAGTACCGGCGTGGCTGGGTCTCCTGGAGAGTAAACCCCACTTGAAATTTACCTCCAAGGGAGAGTTCCTTCCCGGCAGAGGTGCAGCGAAGAAGGTACACGTGTGCACCTGCGCGGCTCGGGCCCCTTGCCTGAAAAGCGAACGGCGGCACATTCCCCCTACCCCCACCCCGGATTGCCTGGAGCTTCCACCGCCGCTTCGTTCCCACCGCAGGCGGGAGTCACTATTCGGTAAATCTCCCTTTTCCAGGGTGCCAGCCGGGACTCCCCCGCTGCTTCACTCACCCTGGCTCTCAGAAGGAATAAAATAACAGGTCCAAGGTTTTTCATACCCCTGTTTAAGAATGCATGTATTTTAAAGCTTCGTTTCTCCCCCCCTCTCCCCTCCACAGCCCTCTTTTTTTCTGCGCCCTCCTCAACGGCTGGGGCGAAGGGGGAGAACGAAGGGGCGGCGGCCGCCGGCAGGGGCGGTGAGGGGGTGGAAGCGGAGAGGAACCTGGATAAACAGAGCAGCTGCAGCCTCGCTCGGCGCTTTGCGCCAAAACAAACCGGCCCCTCCTGGTCTGGCTTTAACTGCCGCTCACCGGGTAATGAACTCCATCTTTCCAAGGCGAACTTAACTGTTTATTTAGTGTCACCCCACATTACCGTCACTGGCACTTTCCTCTGAACAGAAGGAGCTGGAGGCTTTCTCCTCCAAAAAGGAAATTCTTTCTCGCTTAGACAGACTTCAGCATCCAGAAAGGACCGAGCGGGGGAGGGAGGCCCTGGGTCCTCTGTTTACCAAGCAGCTAGCGCCAAACGGCGTAAGGAAAAAGAAAGGCGGGCAGAGGGTACAACCGCACGTGTGGACTGCCTCGGTTGCAACTCGCCTTCCCTTTTAGGAGCCCTCCGTCAGCCGCCCGCTGAGGCTGAGGGACTCCGAAGGGTGGCCTCGTTTCGACTCGCGCGCAGGACTCGCCCGAGGTCCACGCGGCTTTAGGCCGCAGCCCGACCGGCGTCGCTCCCCGGAAGTGGATGCATGCGCCTCATTTCGGCATTAACGCGCCGGGCCTGCTGCAGGACACGCTTTGAAGCCCTTTCAGGGACGGGAACCGGAGAGCGTGTCTTTGCTGGGGACGTTGGGGGGAGAGAGCCGCGTTATGGGGGCAGAAAAGCAGGAATCGGGCCTCAGCTTTTCCGACTACATACATGTTATGGAACTGGCTCTGATGCTTCTCAAAAGCTCGGGAAAGCTTTTGAGCTCATGAAAGTTATGCCTTTCCATAACATTATTAGTGGAAAAGGCGCGACCAGATTCCTGATTCTTTGCTAGGAAAGGCGCCTCAGATGGGGCCTTGGATAAAGATATAATCTGGCAGGCTCACTCTGAGTTAACATTGTTTTCGAAAATTCAACACACTCCGAAGATTGGCCTTTGGGCTGCAGTCCCCTCTGTTCAGGGAGAAAAGAAGCTGCCTCCATTTCAGAAGAATGGGATCCTCCTTATTGACTTACATTGCCTCCTTGCATCACCCAAATTGCATAAAGCCTGCCCTTATGACTGATAGGAGACTATTGTGTGGCAGAAACACATTCTAATAACTTTATCTTTCTGCTGTGTCCCCACAGCAGAAAGACTTATACCAAGCTGCCAAGTGAAACAGGTTCAAGTTCTTATTGTTAAAGGAGTGTATTTCTGCTTCTTCAGACACCCTCAAAGCTTAGTCATCCACTACCCTAAAAGGAACCAGGAATAACTAGAAATAGGAGTTGATAATGTACAGTAGACACCAACTCTCATGCTAGTGTCTTTTCTCTCTCAATTGAGTGGAGAGCACCAAAAGAGCACTGATGTAGCTGCAGGAGTTTACTCAGCTATAGTAATGAGATAAGCAAGTGAGAATCTTCTTACTGATTTAAGCCAGATAAGGAAAGACCTGGAAGATTCTCCCAGCAGGGGATTCCTGCATGGACAAGCATTGCTTATTGGAGGAAAAACAATCACCCACTAAGCTTCCTAACAGTAGAGAGTGGAATTAGGAAAGTGTAGGTGCTTGGGACAGCAGATTTAACAACCTATCAAGTTGCTCAATTTATAGGTCCTGCCAGGATTTGTGAAGAGTGGTGTCAGGCACAAGCAAGAAGATCCACTCATGAAAGATCAAGTTAGAAACTTTATTGTGTTCTACCTATATTGCAAGAATCTCCCCAGACTGCTTGCCTACCTTTGGGAACAGATGGTGACTAAGGCATGAATCACCCTGAGCAAGGCCTCTTGACCCAAGAATGGATGCAATTGGTCCACAACCGCCATCTGTTCTTCAAGTAGGAGAATTCAGGAGGGTCCCTTAATTGTACACCAACTCTGACTACAGAAGTGCATTCCCAGCAGAGTTAAAGATGGAAAATCCTCAATAACCAACAGATACTCAATCTTGCCCAGGTTGGGTCAAAGTCTATTCTAAGTGCATAAACTCAGTCCTGTGGGGTGGGCACACATATAAATCATATGATCGCCTGCAATGGGGGAGAAGCAATTTTATTTCAGAAGAGTTTTCCTGAATTGTATAGTGTGCTGTCTTCATCATATGAAAACCAGAAACAGATACCATGGTGACAGTTAACATATTTCTCAGGCTTTTTTCATGTTCCTGAGTTGAACAACTCTTGAGTAACAGGACTCCAAAGGAGGCAATACTGGCTCAAAATCTGCTGTCTCCATTGCCATTTTATATTCTGCCTCTATTGCTTCTGTTTCCAGTTCCTGCTCTCCCTTGACCTCCTTTCAAGGCAGCAGATGACAAAGCTGAACAGTTTTTGCCCACCTTCAGGTGTCCTTGTGTGGTGGAAAAATACTATTTTAATATAAGCAACAATTAAGAAAACATAAGGATATCTCCCTCATGAGCTGGGATAAGATGAAGACAAGGTCACAAAGATATGGCAGGACAAAGATAGTGCCAAGGCATGTTTTAGCATGGTTAGATGCAAATGTGGAAATGACCAAATTAATTTTTAATGATACACATAAAAACAGTTTTGATCACATTGTCACAACTTCCATTTTGACTTTTTTTTTAAGTCAAACCTGTAGACACTCTTGCAACATCCATTTTCTTGAGCCTATGGGCAGATGATTTTGCTGCCAATTGTATCTAGAGGGAATAAAAGAAAAATAGAGTGCACCTTGTTTTAAAAATTAATTATCTCTATTAATGCTCCAATTGAATTGGTTTAGGAGTTGTACTCTTCTTAAGGGTTATTAAGAGTAGTGATCCAATAGCATATTGGTGTGGTAGCCAAGAGAGACTGGGAAAGTGGGAAGTCTCCAGGCATCCACAGGAGTGGAGGAAAAGGGAGGGAGGTGATAAACATGAATTATGATGCTGTGATGGAAACTCTGCCTGGCATGTGATTTCACAATTAACATTATAGATAGTCCTCAAGTTACGATCACATTTGAGCCCAAAATTTCTATTGCTAAGCAAAACATTTTGTAAGTGATCTTGCCCCATTTTACAACTTTTCTTGCCACACTTGTTAAGTGAATCACTGCCGTTGTTAAGTTAGTAACAGATGTTAAGTGAATCTGGCTTCCCCATTGACTGCTTATCAGAAGGTTGCAAAAGGGGATCACATGACCCCAGAACACCAAGCATGTGAATTTTGTTTATGTGATCATAGGAATGCTGCAATATAAATATGAAATATGGTCCTAAGTCACTTTTTTTCAGTCACTAAACAAACTGTTATAAGTTGAGGACCACCTGTACATCATTTTGGTGTCCCTGAAATAAGAAACAGGTGCCTGTTCTTATCTCAAGTTCAAACTACACATCTGCCATGATGTTACTATATTTTTCTCAGCCAATTTTAACTCTCTCAGCTGCAATAGAGAAATCTTGTGTGATAGGCATAGTGTGTGCAAAGTGCCTTGAATATGCAAAATCTTATAGGAGAAATTCCACAATGGCTGTGATTGCCACCATGATCACAGATTGGAAAGGTGATAGTCTACCCTACTCACAATCACATGGACTTCTTGCAGCCCAGTCCCACCCAGCTTCAAGACATATCTTGCACTGATTTTCTTGGGTCCTGGTTTGTTCCTACTTCTGTGGAATACCCTTTTATGTGCCTTGTTGTGCTTTCTATTCTCTCAGCAATTGATGTCCATGTAATCCAAGGATTTGGGTTGAACTTTTTGATGGGAAGGGAATGAGTGAATCTGCAAGATGGGCACCCTGAGACCATTTTAATTCAGCTCCCTCAAGGAGATGTTCATTTGTGCTGTTGTACAGATCCCATCATCCCCAGTCAATCAACTGAGGATCTTTTATCTGCCTTAATTCAGAGTGTAAGTCTCATTGGTTTCCATGGGACTTATAACAGGTTTATTATGCCTCAAATGGCAGCCCTGCTTAGACAAAGGAAGGAGACACTATAGCCCACAGATATTGGTGAGATCACAAACAGGTATGCTCACTTACTCTCTCACTTAATGTTTTCTCTGATGTGTGAATGGGAGAGAGAGAGAGAGAGAAGGTAGGGTGAAGACAGCGCACCTAGGAATCTTTCACACATTCATGTGGAAGGGAAAAAATACTCCCTTCTGGAAGGGCTTCTGCGTGTCAGTGGCACTTTCCTTCTGAGTTGAATATACGTCCATAAACAACTTTACAACTTTATTTCCTCCTCCTCCTCCTCCTCCTCCTCCTCCTCTTTCAATAATACCCGCTTTGTTTTTACAGGTGTCTGGACAGCTACAGCTGCCCAACCAGTCCATTGAAAGCCTCGTTCGGTTTTTTTTTTTTAATTTATTTTTTCCAGTCGCTTTGGGCGGAAATGCTTTTAAAGGATGGCACTAAACAAGATGGGAAATGCCCGGCAATCTCTCGCTTTTTCTTTCTGGTGTTTTAATTTTGGAGGAGGAGGAGGAGGAGGAGGAGGAAGAACAAAATACAAGCCCTTTATTGTTTAGAAATCAACCAAGCAACTGGCCCTCGCTCCCTCTCGTTTCCCCGCGCTTAGCAGCCAGGGCGGGTGAGATCCGGTATCACGTTTCAGATTCCCACTAAAGATAACGAAATGTGATCTATTTTTCAGAACAGCAAGTGGATGGGAAAGAAGCACAACACAAAACTCATTTGCTAATGGCCCGGTTTTGTATTTCCTCTTCTTCTCCAGGGTCGGAAATCGCTGGAGTTTTGAGTTACTTGCTGCAGTTCGCTGGCCGCATTCTGCAAATCCCTTCATTTTTAATTAATAAACGAAGAGAAGGGAGGGCAGTCCCGTCTGGAGCTTTTCTTTTCTTCTTCCCCAAGCTCCACTTCGAGCCTGCGTTTTTAATTTTAAAGAAACGGGACAGGAAAGTGGGTCTAGCTCAAAGATTACAGACATACACACACACACACACACACACACACACAAACCACACAAGCTAGGGATTTGAGCTTTCTATTTATTGGGTTTAGATGTTTATACTGCCTTGTGTTCAGGAGCTCAAGGCGATGTCCACAGTTTTTCCTTTCTTCTATTTTCCCCCATAACACCAACACGGTGGGGAAGGTTGGGCTGAGACACCTATGGAGCCTCCGTGGCGAGGTGATGGTGGAGGACTTGAGACAGGGTGTCTCCTCCTCCCCCCCCCGTTCATTCTACCGGCAAATCAATTTGAGAAGTGCCAAGAAGCCTGCCAATTCTGGCCACCGAATTCTGCCCACTTCTGTGTTACCCCGACGTTTGAAATGCCAACTAATCACCCACTTGTCCAGATGTAAACTCAGCCGAAGTCCAGGAGGTCGGAGGGTGTCGGGTATTGGATGGAGGTGGCCTTGGGTTTAAGCGGACCTGCCTCAGTCTAGATCAACTTGTCTGGGACTGCAGCCTCTGGCAAAGCACACTACTGCAAGTTCTCTTGGGGGGAACTTCGGAGCAGGCAGCCCTGGGTTGCTTCAAGTTGCAGCCTTAGGCTGAGTTAACTAGGGGAAGACGTATTCATTTCTTGGGAAGGGCTTTTCTCAATCCATTGGTCTCAGACTACATTTCCCAGCATTCCCGGTTAGCCAAAGGCGACGGTTGAAGCAGTCTGTTATAGTACCCAGGGGGAAATATAAAACGGCTTCGATGCGGAAACTTCCCTCAACCAAAGAGAAGCCGAGGAGAATTGCAGCCAAAAATTACTTTAAAATTAACCAAGAGGTGTAACTGGTTCGATTGTAATGATAAAGTGCAGCGGATTTTCCTCATCCACACCGTGGGCCAAGTAATGCCCTTCAGTAACAGGGTTCGGCTTTTATAGGGTATTGTTTAAGCTTTCCAGCCGGGCAGTAGCCACCACCTACCCCGTGGAAACTGCAATCGGTACTTATCTCGGGAGAAGATCCTCTGGAATTCAGGGCCACTCCTGAATAAACGCAGAGGATTTAAGGGCATTTTAATTAGGCTCAATTTCAGGCGAAGGTGTTTATGTAGGAAGCCACGGGCAGTGACGGGAGGTCGGCTTTATTTGTGAATAAAGGACAATGAGGGAGTTATTTTATTGGGCTTGAGGCATTTTCGTCCATTTTGTACCATAGCCATTCCGGCTGTCCTCTGGGTTTGCTAACTTAGAAGAGAATGCCACATAAACTTCGGCTTCATACCAGATTGTTTATAACTTTAGATCAGGGGTCCTCAACCTTGGCAACTTTAAGACTTGTGGACTTCAATTCCCAGAATTCCTCAGGCAGCTTTGCTGCCTGAGGAATTCTGGGAATTGAAGTCCACAAGTCTTAAAGTTGCCAAGGTTGAGGACCCCTGCTTTAGATCATACCTCTCCTTACTGCGGGTCAGCCTGGCCAGGGATTGTGGGGGTTGTAGTCCAGACTATTTGGCACGTGGTGGGCTACTCCTACACAAAACTCAGGACTGAGCTTACAGGTTTTCAAATTCAGGTCTTGCTGACTAAACCACAATTTATTAACTTCACACCTCAACGCACAAGTATAAGAGAGATTGCTTTTGCAGGTCCATCTGGAGTGCTTGCCACATTTCAAAATGAGCTAGGAAAAAAATAAAATGCATTTGATATAATTGAATTAATTTTGCATTAGATTGATTAAATGCAGTGAATATGAATACTTCGGATACATTCATCATTTCCTCCTTTTTTTCTTACATTAAAATTTACAGCAAAGTGCCATTTTTGGAAAGTTTCTATAGGCCATGCCCACAAATGGGAAATTGGGAGTCCAGTTGTGCAACCCAGCAGTAAACCGTGGTTTACAAGCAACAGTGGCTGAATTCAGATTAAGCCCAAACAACTAAATTAAGTCTTAGTGCAATGCTGGATCTCATCTTTTTAAAGAAATATGGCCAGAATTGGTTTGAAAATGCTCAGTCCGAGCATGGTTATCCCGGAAAACAGATCGAAATTAAATTGGAAGAACTTCTGGATAAGCGAGATTAACTGCCGGCTGCAAGAGGAGTTGAAGCCTGATCGCTCTCTTGCTTGTCTGCTGAACCATAAAATAAGCTAAGATTTGTGATTGATTTTTTAAAAAATTATTTTAGGAAGGAAGGAGACTTTAAATTCTCTTCCAACCTTGTGCTATCCACCTCGGTTTGATGATGGTCTGTGCATGTATAGATAGTGTGTGTGTGCGTGTGTGCGCGCGTGTGTGTGTGTGCACATCCCCCCCCCAATCGATTTGCAGGGTACTAGCGATCCAATCTCCTTGGCAGCTTATAAATACAGCCCCGACGCCCATGGATGGGAAGAAGACAAACTATTGGTTTTAATTAAAGCGAGGTAGAGACCCCTGGTGGTGTAGCAAACGGAGCCAAACCTTTGCCTGTATTCCCCCTTCCCTGGCGTTTCACGGGGAACCCATTGGAGCCGCCTTTCCCGAAAGAAGAAAAGAAACCAAAGACCCCAAACGGACTCCTTCGCTGCGGACCGACTACTCGCGTGCCGGTTGCTCTGAGAAACGGCGCTGGATATTCGTAACGAGAGTCCTGCCCTAAAATCGCGCCTGGAATCCACCGAGACCTTCCTCCGTTGCCGAGAAGGGCGCTTGGGCGGCGGGGCCAGCCTGCCACCCGAGTTCTCGGGGAAGCTGGTGCGGAGCTCCTGTTCGGGGGCCGCGCGATTTTGAGTTCCAGGTTAGGCGGCCCTTCGAGCGCGTCTTTGGGAAAGAGACCCGGCGCAGCGCGCCAAGAAGCGTTTGGGGAAGCGGGCGGGAGGGAGACCAAAGGGCGGTCGTGCGGGAGAGCGTTTGCAACCCATTTCGTCTCGCTCTGCCTTTCTGCTGGCCCGCCACCCTTGCGGGCATACCGCGTCAGACCTTTCGCCCCTCGAGTCCTGAACAGAAAGCCCTAAAGCTCCCTTCAGCAAAGGCGGCGACGGAGGAGGCGACAGCAGCGCTCCCTGTTTCAGGGCTGAAGCTGGGCGCGCGGGGCGCCGGAGCTTTTTCTCCCGCGGTTGGGAAAGAAAAAAAGTGCTGCGCGATTGTTCGAGGATTTAGGGGTGGGGCGGGGGGGGCTCCTCGTGCAAGTGTTGGGGGGGGGAAAGGACTTTAAAGACTCCCGTTCCGGTCCCCTCGCAGCTGCCTTGTCAATAAGCATCCCGTCCAAGCGGAGACATTCTTCCTGGCACACGGCTGGGACAGCGTCCCTCAAACATCATCGGGACCGAAATAAAACGGGCTGGGGAAAATTACCAGACACCCGGTCCAGGGGCCGGCCGAGAGAGGAATTCATCCAGTCCCGATTGGTTAGGCCACCCTGTCGACAGACGAGCTGGACCCGACGCCCACCGTCCTTCCAACCAGCCAAGCTTTGTTAGCTGAGAAACTTGTGTCCCCCGCTCTGTGTGGAAGGTCGGGTTCAGGCACATTGTCTGAACGGCCTGGCAGAGGGAGCCCCAATATTTGCTTCTGGAAAATTATTACGGTTAACCTTCAATTCGATTCACAGTCTGGGACTGGTAAAAAAAACCTTAACAGTTCAAATCCTAACCAAGGACCTGTAAGAACGTCTGAATATAGAGGCAGTTCCGAGTAGGGTGGGTTTTTTTTATACAAAGTCAGGATTACGGTCTAATCAGTTCAAAATTTCCATGGGTATTGCTCCAAAGACTCCTATTATTATTGGTACAACCATTGATTTCTTCTTATTCTTATTCTTATGATTATTCTTATTTTCATGGCAATAGGTTCCCAAAGGGTCCCTTTTGGGTACTGTGTGCCCAATGATGCCAGGCACCATGACATAGTTTTGAAAGATTGGCGGGGGAAGGAAAAATCTATTATTATTCCTCTGGATCTCAAGGTGCTTTAGATTACATGAAATTCTCCCTTCCTTTTATCCCCACAATAACTCATCCTTATGCTGAGAGAGAGAAGTCTGGCTCAAAGTCACCCAGTGACCTTCTGTAGCTGCTTGGGGGTCTCATTATTACACCAAACTGGCTCCCACTAGGCTGCTGTGAAGAAAAACACCAGTCCTCTTTATGGTGCCTGGTTGTTAAAGCTAGCTGATTCACAGACATGTGTAATGGGACTGTGGTCTCCAACTTCAGTGCACTACTAAATTGGAACAGTATACAGTACCACATCTGTATTACTGCATAGGCTTCCCTTATTAGATCCCTTCCAAGTATGCTGGGTTCTGAGTCCCATGGGCAGTTTGGGGAAGACTAATTTAGAACTATAAAAATTAAATGGGGACACAAAAGTCCAATAAACATTTTGTTCTGGCTTTATGTAGTTTGTGTATGTGTGTATGTGTGTGGTGAATGGGGAGAGGGGTTATTACGGCAAGTGGCCCAAACAGGGTTTAAACTTTATTTTTACAACATAATTAATCGATCGTATTTATATGGCTGCCCATCTCACAAAAAGTCACACAGGAGGCTTACAACCATTTACTTAGAAGGAAGCCCCACTTCGTCCAGGAAAGTTTTCTTCCACATATGATTGAATTAACAAGCTACATTCTTATGCTTAGCCAAGTTTGGCTGATCTCCAAATACTAAATGAATGGGGCACCAGTTAGAAATCTCAAGTAGGTTAGACTGGGGGGGGGGAGGCAGGAAGGAAGAAAAAAGGAAAGATCCCAGAAAAAAGGACAACCCATTTTGATACTGTTTTTAACCCATTTTGATACTGTTGCCAAGCAAACCACATAGATCCCTCAATGAGGTTCCCAGGAGCTGGATTTCAAGGGAATGTTTTAACTATTCAGGGAGTCAGCTTTCTTTGAAATAGTGGGGCTGGCTCCAAAGTAAACCTATGACTTTGTATTGTTCTTTTTTCTTGAGCAAAGCTGTAGGGGGAGAATCCAGAGTCTTTTAGGAAAGAAGATAATATGCATGGAGGCTTTCCAAATATTTCTGAGCAAAGTAGGGCCTAAGCAGTCATCACTCCCAGCTCTTTGTCAGTTGGTTTGTTCCCATCCCACAACCAAACCACAAACTAGCTGAACACCTTTAACTCAAGGTTAAAAATGCAGCTAAGTGTGCTTGGTTTATGATTTTTGTGTGCAGCAATGAGAAAATGATAGCAAAATTAATCCTGAGCAAATGTGACATATTGATTCAATCCTCTCCTATATTTTCTAGAGGAGAAGCCAAAAGGTACCTCGATGGCCTTTCATGGTAACATGGGAGATGCACACCAGCCAGATCCATAAATTAAGAATAAATCTAAACCTCTAATCCAGTTTCCCAAACAAGTAAGCTGTAGCTCTGGGACTGAAGCCAAAGACTGCAACCCCAAACATTTCTGCCACTGTGAAGGAAAATGGTTGGACAGAGCACATTTACCCACATTCATAGAACAGGGGAGCACTGAAGGATGTCATATACAAAATATAAAAATGCTCAAACATTGTAGCTGGAAATAAATGCCCCTGGGAAATTTCTAGCTAAAAAGACATGAGTCTGGGGGGGGAAGTCTGAAACATGTTAGTGGTTCTATTTTCCGGATATGCTTGCTTGGGTCCCACTACAAAGGATCCACAACCCCCCCCCCCCCATCTCCTTAAGGGTGCCAATTTCAAAACTAAGTACCACATTTGTTTGACTTTGCTGCAACTGATTCCCTCTGGCCATCAGCTTTACTTTACATTCTGCAGTGAATTTAAACAATTCTTTCTAAGAACTAGAAAGGCATTGGTTTGCTGGCACTTTTTCACTTATCTCGCCCCCATTGTTCTTATCGCTGGTTCTCCTGACACAGATTAACTTTATTTGGATGGGCTTTAATTGTTACTCTCCCAGGCAAGTTATCTTCCTCCAGCCTATAATTGCTTCTTAAACCAGTCATCTAAAAGAAGAGCTGGGAGAACCACAGTACTAAGTGGAAATGCAGGGAAAAGGAAGAATTATAATTCAGAATTGTTTAATCCCCTTAGTACCACTCAGAGTAGAAGCAGAAGCTTCATTAAAGTTCAGCTCTAGCTATGTCTGCTCAGAAGAAAAGCCTACTGAGTTCAATAAGAGTTGGTTCCAGTGAATATAGAGTTACACCACAGGGTTTTTATATTGCTTTTACATGTTATGTGTTAGTTTACCCAGATTGGTAGCATCACTAGCAGATTTTTGTTGAATCCTAGAACACACAAGCACAGCAATTGGATGGCAGGCTACTGGGTAAATCTGGCTTGATTGTGAAGTAAAAAAGAAAATCTTGGGGGGGGGGGGAAGCCATTGGGCCAGTGGAAAAATATTTCCCTATATGGGAGTTTAAAAAAAACAATCACAGATGTGTGACAGAGTTGAGCTACACTCAAAACTCTTTCTTTTTTTCTGCCATCTTTTCACTAGGAGTGTGCATAATCTTGATTCCTAATTTCATCCTCTTCATCTGCCTGGAAATATGCAAGAACCATCACCTAGGGGCAAAAGAGGCTGAAACATTTTTGAAGTCCAGAACAATGAGATAATGTTTGGAAGCAGCTTCTGATTCACTGAATTATAAGAAGGAGGAGGAGACAGATACAATACAGTCAGATTCTGTTATTACAGCCAATCTCAATAAAATAGTTTTAGCTTTCCCGGTCTGATTTACCTAGTGAAGCTGATATCACAAACAATGTCTGGCTAATCATTCCTGCTTGAGCATATCACAACTACATCACCTAGCCATAGTTAATAAACCCAAGGCTGAGTTCACACAACAGGGTAAGTCAAAACCAAATGTGGTAGTGAAGCCAGTTGGTGACTGACTCCCAAGCTTCATGAATTTAAGGATTAGATCTGGGTCTGGATTCTTTTTAAAATTTTCCTTCTTGCTCCGCCCATTAACATTGCTTTGACATGGAAGTCCAAAGTGTGTATATTATTCAGAGGAGGCCAATCCTCCAACTTCTATGGATTCACTTTCCCAGATAAACCTGGGAAAGCCACAACTTTGCATCTGATGATAAGGCTTTTTCCCAGGCCCAGGGAACAAATTGGAGTCTGGCTATGAGAAGGCAGGTAGCAGCATGGCCTGAGCAACCTTCTGTTCCCCAGGTACCTACCAGCTGGGAATTATGGGAAGAAAAGTCAACTAAATCCAAACAGTCCCTGCTGGAGAACACCTCAAGGACAATAGTTCTGCTTGTGTTTCCAGATGGTATTGCCAGAGCAACCAGCACCTTGATTCCTTGTTTGCATCCAAAGAACTCTGGGAGCAATGCTCCACTCCTCTTGGCTTGGTGGTAGCCACAGAACTTACCTTTTAAGGTTGGAATCAAAGGTTTCAATCCATCAGTCCTCCTATTCTGATGATTATTAATTTTATGATTAGGAAAATCTCCACCTCCAATCCTCTGAAGGCAAAGTTATGAGGCTCTTTTAATTATTTAGTGCATACCATAAGCTATTCATCTGGGGCATCATTTATTCATTCACAACATTAAGGTAATTAAATATGAGCTCACCGGGAACGAGCGAATCTTGAAAAGGAGAAGGAGGCCAGTTGGTTGGCTGGAGGGTTAGATGGATGGGTAGCCAGCGAAGTGATGGGCCGAGGAAAGGAGGGGGAAGAGAGGGGGTTGGTGAGCTGGCTGGCGGTGGGTGTTGGCTTCTTCTTCTTCTTTTAAAGTCTGCAATAATTGATTTGCACAGAATTTCGTTCCCCTTAGCTGACACTTGAGAACCGGCTCATCTTGCAAAGGTCCTGACGTGTCTCCCTTCTGGGGGCAGATGGAGGGAGGGAGGGAGAGAGAGAGAGAGAGAGAGAGAGAGGAGGGAGAGAGAGAGAGAGAGAGAGAAACCTCGAGCTGCTCGCTTCCCTTTCCCCCGGCAGTCAGTCGCTCGGCTCCAACCAGAGCGCCCGCGCCTCAGAGCGCCGAGCGAGCCCGGCTCCGCCGCAAAGTCCCTTCAGCGCCAGGCTGAGCCGAGACTGCCTCGGGGCGGCCGCCTCCGCGCCCGCTCGCCCGCTCGCTCGCTCGCTCTCTGGCTCCCGCTGCTGCCGCTTGGACTGGGCGCGCGCTCCGATAGGCGCTGGAAGCGTCCAATCAGAAGAGCCCGGACACCGAGGCGGCTTTAAGCCTGGCTGCGGGAGGACCCCAGCAAAACTTTCCCCGGCAGCAGGAACTCGCCGAGAGCATCCATTTCCTCGCCGCCGCCGCCGCCGCCGCCGCCCTCTGCTGCGCGGGGCAAAGCTCCCTCTCCTGGGTCCCGGCTGCCCGATTGGGGGTCCCGCCCGTTCCTTCGGGGCCCTCGGACGCGGCTCCCGCTTCTGCCGGCCCGGGGAAGCAGCCGGGGACGGCGCCGCCACTTTCCTCCGGCTCTTCTTCGGGAAAACCCTTTCTCTCCCCCCCCCCGCTTCCTCCAGCCAGCTAAGCCCGCGGCAGTTGGGCTGAGGGGTGGCGGCGGCGGCGCAGCAACAGCAGCAGCAGCAGCAGCTCGGACCCGGAGCCATGTCGATGCTGCCCTCCTTCGGCTTCACGCAGGAGCAAGTGGCGTGCGTCTGCGAGGTCTTGCAGCAGGGCGGCAACCTGGAGCGGCTGGGCAGGTTCCTCTGGTCGCTGCCCGCCTGCGACCACTTGCACAAGAACGAGAGCGTCCTCAAAGCCAAGGCGGTGGTGGCCTTTCACCGGGGGAACTTCCGCGAGCTCTACAAGATCCTGGAGAGCCACCAGTTCTCTCCCCACAACCACCCCAAACTCCAGCAGCTCTGGCTCAAGGCGCACTACGTGGAGGCCGAGAAGCTGCGGGGTCGGCCGCTGGGTGCCGTCGGGAAGTACCGCGTGCGGCGGAAATTCCCCCTGCCCAGGACCATCTGGGACGGTGAGGAGACCAGCTACTGCTTCAAGGAGAAGTCCCGGGGCGTCCTGCGGGAGTGGTACGCGCACAATCCTTACCCGTCGCCCCGGGAGAAGAGGGAGTTGGCCGAAGCCACGGGCCTCACCACCACCCAGGTTAGCAACTGGTTTAAAAACCGGAGGCAGCGCGACCGAGCGGCAGAGGCGAAAGAGAGGTGGGTTCTGCTTGTGCTTCGGACTCTTCTGGGGACAAAGATCCCGGCGACCCCCAGAGCAGCAGCTCTCTCGGGGAAGGGGCTTTGGGGCAGGTTCCGCCGATCTCCCCCGGGGACTTCCTTCACGCGAGAAATCTTACGCTCCTCGGCCGAGGTAGATATGGGGCAAGAACGTGGAACAGGAACAAAATAATATGAGGTGCTGATGATTTGAACTGGCTTGGCGTCTCACAGCCGTAGGCATATTTGGCTCGCTTGAGGGTTTGGGTTGTACGAATCCAATCCTTGCGCTCATCTGCGCTGCGTAAAACTAAGCAACTGGGCGAATTGAGTAGGGCCTGCTCCGGTGAACCCTGGTCAGCGCGTTGGGCCACGCCAGTTGGAAGAGCGAGCCTCCGCTAAAGTTTCTGTGTTCTTTCCCTTGGCTGGTTTGCTAAGCAACGATTTCACCGCCCCTCCCTGCACCACTAACTTCCAAGGGATTAGGCCACGATTCTGCACGTTATTTACTTAGGCGCAAGTGTCCCATAAACCCAACAGCACTTTGGTTTAATAGCTGTGCCTGTAAGGAGGCAGATTAGTTGCGTAGTTAACCCTCGTGCCTTAAAAACCAGCGGGCCCTGAGCTTTAGTCGGATGGAACCGCTAGAGCTCCATCTGGTGCTCTCCAGATGTGTGGAACTGTAGCTTCCAAAACCCTCAGCTGGCCGGGAATGATGGGAATCACAATCCAATAAGTAGGGGACATTCAGGCTGGACAGAACGTGTCCAGCCTTTGTTTCGAAATACGGAGCAGCACTAGAGAGGTGTCAGTTAATTGTACTTGCATTGTCTCTCCACCTCAACCATCCCTGCCTTGCGGGGGGGGGGGGGGGATCCTAAAGCGAAGTGTTACAAGGAGCTGGAATTGATGGATTCAGGAATGAGCTCTTGAGTTTTCCATGCGGGGAGAAAAAAGGAATGAGACACCCCCCACACACACACACACATTTTCTTTACACCATCTCATGATAGAATATAAACCTTTTCTTAATGTTCCTTAGTGCTTCTCCCCTCCCCCAGGTATTGTTCCAACATACAGCAGGCAAACAGAAGTGTGTTGTTAGGCTTCTTCTGGGAGGATCCAGCCAAGCAAAGCAGCCCCCTCAAAGACCACCACTTCATGTCTTTGTAGCCCCCATAGTCTTCACATCCCGCAACCCCCAGCATTGGTCCACTAGTGATTCCTTCCCAATCTCTTTCCTAATTTTTTGGTTCTTGCCACCTGCCCCTGGATGCTGCCCATTGTTTCCCAACTCCACGTATTCTGCGTATTCTGCCTGCCTGCCTTCTGGTCTTGAGTGGCAATCTTCCCTTGGCAGCTAGAAATAACCTCAAATAGGATTGGTCTCTTTATAGCCTTGGGTGTTTCTACTAGAAGCACAGTCTCCAGCCTGGCTTATTATGCTCCAGTAGGGCATGATTTGAAAGCCAAATGTAAAAACCAGAGAGTGAGTGTGCAAGCTAACATTTCCCTGATGGCGATGGTAGTAGTGGTGATGATTGGTATCATCATCATCATCATCAAGCAAAAAGAAAAGAGTTAGCTATCTCAATTGTACCTCCAGTTTAGATTTTGTGATTTTAAAACTCGGGAAAGGAGGAGCCCAGAAAGGATATTCACTTCCCACTCTGCACTGCAGCCTCCCGAGGAAGGAAGGGCGCCTTAGAGAAAGGCCATAAGATTTGAAGGGGCTGCTTTGTGTTTCTGGCTTTTTAAGGCAGCTAAAGGTTAGATTGGGGAGGTCATCTCCAGAAAAGGCCCAGAGGCTTTTCTGGGGATGCTTCCAGCCTGCACTCCTAAGCCTGCTTTTGCGTCAGGCCTGGAACTCGGAGGAATTCGGCTGACCTCCTTCAGGGCCAGAGGCTCCTCAGACGCCCGCCCGTCACCTGGAAGGCAAGAGAGGGGACATCGTCACAGTGGTCACCATTCAGGGTGCCAAGAAAAAGAAGCCTCTCTTCCTCTCTTCCGTTAGACCCAGCCAGAGCCATCCCCCAGTTAAATGGAAGTGCTTAACTTTAAGATGGTTTACATGTGTTTAGGATTAGGGTGTCAGTCGCACTGATGGGTCCCAGACCTTCCCCACCCAAGATTTGTTCCAATATCTCAAGGCGAAATCCAGGGACTTCTATTTCCAAATCTTTCCCCTCTTAGGCTGGGCCCTCAGTTTTGTTCAATATGATACCTACAGGCCCAGGGAGGGAGGAACAAGTGTGTGTGTTTGTGTGGAGAGGTGGGTGGCTGGTGGGTAGTAGAGGGGCACCCCCCCCAACAACCTTTATCAACTTGATGCCCTCCAGATGTGTTGGGGCTAACGCTCCCTGGATTCCCAGGCAGCCCTACCTGGGAATTTTGGAGATTGTAGTCCCTGCACGTCTGACCAAGACCAGGTTGAAGAAGGCCACAGCGCCAATTGCTGCAGGAACAAGTACAAGGGCGGGGGGAAGGGAGGCTCAGGGGGCTAGAGTTGGGCTCTGCCCCCAAGATGCAGGGCTGGCAGGACTGTTTTCAACTCGTTCCGTTGGAGGTTTCCGTTGCTAAAATTGCCAAGTGCAGCCTGGAAACGAAAACCGAGAACCAGGGGATCTGGCGTTAGACCACCAGAATCGGCGGTAACGGTGGCAGCGGTAACGGTGGCGGACTACAGCCCGGAAGACAGGAAGGGACCTTGGGGTGGCCTCGCCAGCCGTGGCTCTTTCGATCCTTTTATCTCCGAATCTCTGCGGGCTGGATCACTTGGGGGAAACGGCCTCACGTCCTTCTCCTTGTGGATGGCCTCTGGAAAGTAGCCCCATCTCCCCTGGCTTTCTCTTACAACGGCGACGCGGACTCCACAAGGCGATTTCCCGAGGGGACGCGGCGCTGCGCGGTTGGCTTCAGAGGTGACGCTACGCGCCTTATTTCGGAATCGTTGGAGAACCCTCTTCCTTTCGACAGTACTACTCGTCTGTACTACTCGTCGTACTACTCGTCTGTAGAAGGACTTCAGATTGTCGATATAGTTCGGATACAGTTGGAAAGTCTTGGGCACGTAGAGCAAGTAGAGGCGAGGTTCTTGAGCAAAAAAACACAACGTGTTTAGAAACGGAGAGAAAAGAGGGCAGAATGCCGCGTATTGGGCCCAAGATCCTTCAGTGTGCGCACCGTGGTGAAAAATTTCCGCGAACTCACAGTAAACGCAGGGCATGGTCGGGCTACTCCCAAAAACATTTTTACACGTAAATTGTAGCTGTTTCAGGGGTAGCAGACTCAACCGGAGTCGGCGTTAATTTCGGGGTAAATACAGCGAGCCTAGCGCTCCAGCTTTCACAATGTTTGGAAACATCGCGTTGCAAAGATGGGCTACTTTTCACCAAGAACGTACATTTTACTCGTCGCTAAAGATGTTTTCGCACCGCTTTTGGTGCACACACTCATCCCACACGTTGCTCTGCTCATGTGAACGGGAGAGGTAGGAAATGGAATCGTAGAAACAGGAGATTCCACCATCTGACAGCATCTTCAGACGTGCTGTCAAGTTCCGTCTATTTTAAACCTCGATAAACTGCCATTTCAGTGTTACCTTTTTGGAACCCGCCCCCACTCTTAGAAACCGGATAGATGCGTTATTTGAGATAACTTTGGCCTTAACATTGGTTTACTTTAAAAAAAATAAATCCCATAATTAAAATTCGTTGCATTTCTCCCGGGCTCTCAGCTCTATAGAGACTGCAGCTTTGCTCTGGGCAATTTAACATCTAAAGGCGAAGCAGCTCATCGCTAATGCCAGCCTCATTCGGGCTGCGACAGCTCAGTGGCAGCCATCTAAACTGGCAGCCAAATGGTGAAGTCCTGAAGGGAGGGAAAAAAAGTCAATTTCTCTGCAGAAGACCCGGGAAAGAGTTTGTTTTGTTTTGTTTGTTTGCTCTTCTTTTTCTCCGAGCAGCTTCTGAGTTCTCGCTGGAGCCCTGGGCACGATCCAGCCTCCCCACTCAAAGCGCCTTAGGCTGTCGCGCTTCGAGAGCTCTCTCTCTCTCTCTCTCAAAGCACCACTTTGCAAGATTCGGATCCGTCTTGGGGATATATTGGAATCGATGCGGCTCAAAAAATGGCAGCGCAGCCTAGGGATGAATGGAGGCAGGCGGAGCGGGGACCTTCGGCCGTCTGGTCTCCATCCAAGATGCAGATTGTATTGCCTTGGGAAGCCTTCAACTTCTGCACTTCTTTCTTAAAATAACTCACACCTGCAAGGATGACATTGGCCGACGGGGAAGATACGCCAGGCGGAATGTGCCCCCAAAGGGAGAGGAATTCAGAGCTTCTGGTGACGTCTCTGTGATTCGTTCACTGCCTTTTAAATACCTCGAGTCTTTGGGGAGCTCGAGGTACAGCTCAGCTCCCCAGGTACAGAGCTTGGCAGCCGGTCTTCAAGGGCACAAGCTGGGAAGGGAAGGCCACGAAGTTACTGGTTTCAAAAGCAGCAACCGCGGCCAGCTTTCCCCCCCATCGCCCAAGAAGCTCCTGTGATCACTGGCTCCCGCAGCTGGGCGGCTCGGCCATATTTCCAAAATACGCTCCCACGGCAGTTCTGCATCTTCACCTGGGTTCAAAAGTCGTGGAGATAATACACATCTGCCGGGAAGTTAGGGGGTCTCTCCCCATGGGGTTTGGGAGTAACCTGAAGAATGTAATGGGACTCCCAGCTAAACGCTCTTGAGCTATATGGTATAAACCCAGAATGTCTTTTGTGACCCGGATAATAAAGGGCGACTTCCCTCCCCCCCCCCAGCAATTAACTTTCCTAAAGTTGAAAGACCAAGTTTTCCGGACCCACACTCCCCCCCCCCTAGTACAGCTTCCCAAGTCCTTCCTTCTCCAGCCAAGATGTGTGTTCAAATGAGGAGTGTTGTGGCACCCCAAGGCATAATTAGATCTCAGATCTAAGCTCATTCAAGATGCCCGAATCCAGTTAATTCAGACAGTGAGGCTTTCTTCTTGGTCGGCTTGCAAAAGAAAAAAAGAGGGAGAGTTTTCCATCCCTGACTGAGACTTCGGGAGGAAGAAAAGTTCCCTTTTGCCCTTCTGAGATGCTTTCCTTGGAAATAACTTCTTAAGTTGGAAGAGGGATTTTTTCTCTCTCATGAAAACTTTAAGAGGCTCAAAATATAAAGGCAAGCATGACTCTAAACTTTCTTTCCTAGCATTCGATTTAAAAAAAAAAGTTAATGGCACTTTTTTTTTAAAAAAATGATATTTTTGTAAATTGTTTAATATTATTATATAATAGAAGACAATACATAGTTACACCCTCATAAAAGTCTTCTTAATCGAAGAATTTGGAAGTTATGTCTCATAGTGATTTTAACTCTGTAATCAATTATCTGAAAGGCTGAGCGCCAAAGAATTGAGGCCTTTGAACTATGGTGCTGGAGAAGACTCCTGCGAGTCCCCTGGACTGCAAGGCGATCAAACCGGTCAGTCCTAGAGGAGATCAACCCTGACTGCTCTTTAGAAGGCCAGATCCTGAAGTTGAAACTCAAGTACTTTGGCCACCTAATGTGAGAAGGAAGGACTCACTGGAGAAGAGCCTAATGCTGGGAAAGATTGAGGGCAATAGAAGAAGGGGAGGACAGAGAATGAGGTGGCTGGATGGAGTCACTGAAGCAGTAGGCGTGAGCTTAAATGGACTCCAGAAGATGGTAGAGGGCAGGAAGGCCTGGAGGAACGTTGTCCATGGGGTCCTGATGGGTCGGACAGGACTTCGCAACTAAAAACAACAACAACATTTCTAGGCACAATGCCCTGCAAGGACCTGAGGCTGAAGCATAGGTGGATTTTCAGTTTTGTTTTTTTGAAAGATGATTATTTCCTAGATTGGTTTCATAAATTTCTGTATTTTCAAAACATTTTTCTTTGCTTCCCTTTTTCCCCCTTTTGTTTAGCTTATCCTGTTTTTAATTCAACTGCAAATAATTCTGAAGCAATTCCTGTTCCTCAATAGGGCTCCCCTCCAAGACAGCTGCTTTTAGGATTTCAGCAAGTGCTCCAGCTTCAGCAAGTCTGGCTTGGTTGTTCAGGTTTTTGCATTTTCACCTTGCAGATCGAAGCCATTTCCTCTTTCCCAACCCTAAGATAATGAAATAATTGATGTAATCATGCTAATTAACACTAATTAATATTAACTAATTGTATTAATTAAATGATATATTATTAAGATTCTCCAATTTCAAGTAGATTCATTTGCCAATAGAAGAATTAAAGAGAAACCTGGATTTTAGGGACATTTTTGGAAAGGTACAGTAGGCTCCATTAACTTTCTAAACATTCATGCAGTGTTCTTATGTGGCAGCAAATCTATGTAACTTTATTTGGAGTGAATCACAGAAGAAACAGCTCAATTCCTGACAGTCAGAACAATTAATCAGTGGAACGACTTGACTCCAGAGTCCTGGGGCTCCAACACTGGAGGTTTTTAAGAAGAGACTGGACAGCCATTTGTCTGAAAGCTTCTCTGCTTGAGCAGGGTGTTGGACTAGAAACTCCAAGGTCCCTTCCAACTCTGTTATTCTGTTATATGTACAGCAAGAATTCTGTGTAATCTTTCTTTGCAAGTAAACCGGGGTGGGGGGGAGATGGGGGGGGGAGAGAAGTGTCTTGGAGGAAATAAAAATGTACTGTGATGCCTAATGTTACCTAAAGTTGGTGGGATTTCTATGTATAAAATATATTTTTGAGGAAAGAGAGTTTTTAAAAATGTAAAGTTCCATCCAAGTTTATTTCCGAGGCCTGAAATTTTTGCAGAGATCTGATAATTACATTTACATTAGTGGATTTTGCATTTAAGCCAGCCTTCCCTAACCAACCCTCCAGATGTGTTGGGAATTTGCCAGGAATTCTGGGATGTGTAGCACCCATCTTTCTGGAGAGTTTGAGATTGGGAAAGGCTTATTTTTCTAGGATTACTATTCCACACACACCCCTTCACTCCATTATGTAACCAGTTTGGCTTATAACTAATTTCTCCTTTCTCTAATTTTCTCCCTTCCCAGAGAAAACACTGAAAACAACAATGCATCTACCAACAAACAGAACCAGCTGTCTCCTCTGGACGGGGCCAAGCCACTCATCTCCAGTTCTGAAGATGAGTTTTCGCCCCCCCAAAGTCCGGATCAGAACTCCATTCTCCTGCTCCAGGGCAGCCTGAGCCACGCCAGGAACTCCAGCTATTCCTTGACCGGCTTAACTGCCTCACAGCCAGCCCACAGCCTACAGCCTCACCAGCACCAGCTGCAGGAATCCCTCCTAGGCCCTCTCACTTCCAGCTTGGTGGACCTGGGCTCATGAGTTCGTCCCCCCACGCAAGGTGGGGCTTGTAAATAAGGGAACTGTGTCATACATTTTTTCTCCCCCTCCCTACATTCCCCCCCCCCGTTTTGTTTTGGTTTTTTTTTTTTCCAGAATGTTCCTGGTGGTTTTTAAAATGACTTTTAAAAATCCGCTTCTAAATCATCCAGTTTCCATTTCTCTTTATGCAACACCTCTCTTGCTAAACCATCTTATGGGTAGCCAAACAAAGAGAGAACATCCCCACCCTTCAATGCATTTGTGGGGCAATCCTTGGTGTCATCCCTCCATTGCATTCTTTTCCATTGACTTAATCTTTCCTGAGTTGGAATGACAGGTTGTTGCATTTTATTTAAAAGGAATCCCCAAGCCAAGTTAAGCACTTAGAATCCATCAATTTCAAAGAGAGATTTAAGCACTGTGGATTTTAACTTGGACTGTGTCCTATCGGTTTTTTGTTTCCTAGAGGAGGAAAAGAAGGCAAATATTTTATAGCAGAATCCTAAGCATCCTTACTCAAAATTAAGGCCCATTAAAGTAAATGAAGCTGACAAAGCAAATCCATGCATGCTTACTCAGAGGTTTGCTACGGTAAATGGGGCTGATAAAAACAGCTCATATAGGAAGGGGGCCCTTACTTTCCACTAAGGACTTAGTGATATATTTTAATAGGTGGTGGTGGGTAGTTATCTTGGCTTGAATTTTGGGGGAATAAAGAGAGGGTATAAAGTACCAAAATTTAATTCTAAGAGGGAGATTTGGAGAGGGCAAATTAAGTTTACATTTTTCTTTTTGGTCAGGCTTAGATTTCTGAAAAGATTTGAAGTAGCTTTTAAAAAGAAACAGGGAAACGATGCAGTATTAGCTGAAGAATGTCAAGTGCCTATGTCTTAATGCAGAGGTGTGAGCCCTTTAGGTTAGATTAAAATTTCATGAGAGTAATGTCATGTCTGGTGATTTTTCTGTTTACGGTGAATTTTGGAAATGAATCTGTGTGATTTTTTTTTTTTTTATAATAGCAACAACAAAAGTTGTTCCACTTACCTGGACATCTTTCATAATCCAGACTCTTTTTCTAGGTTTTATTTCTGTCTGTCTCTCTTTTGTCTTTTTCCCATATAGTTTGGCTTGAGAAATCAACTGGCAATTTGATTACCGCTAGTAGCATGTGCTTTCATTTCCAGGTTTCTTGTACCCACAGAAATCTAAATTAAACTTGATAAGACTGATAAGACTCTTAATGTTATTTATAATTGGATAATAGTCAATGTGTATTCTCTGCTCTCTCTCCCCACCCCCCTTCTGCTACGCTTTCTATGCCTAAAAGTCATTCAAGTTGGGGGCTACATTTACTCCAAAGGAATTTCCTCCTGTTTCAGTGAAGGCCTTGTTCAGGAAAAACGTGGAGAGATAAGACTCCAAGTCTCTTCTTCAAACAAAGGAGTCTGGGATATTTTTGAGATCTTCTTTCTTTTTCCCTCCTTGCTTAAGGCAAACAAATTAACCTTTATTCAGAGAGAATAAACATTGATGCCCCCCTCTTTTTGGGGGACCAGGTGGAGCTTACAAAACAATGCAAGTTTTTGAATTTCCTTTTCATTAGGCAGTAAAAGGTGCAGCAGAGGAAATGAGGTTGGCGTTTGGTCCATGTCTGTGGCAGGTTAGTCTTGGAATTCAGGGGGATTTCTTCTGTTTGTTTACCCTGCTTTGAAAGGATCTTGTTTGGTGAAGAGGATTTTGAAATATGAGCACCATTTTGTAAACCCCCAGTTGGCCTAATAAAGGCACTGACTTAGTATGAATTTCATATTACCTATAGTAACTGGACTGTTGTGCACATTGACATTTTTGTTATGGTCTTAATGGGGGAGAATTAGAATACTTTATTTGGCCAAGTGTGATCAGACACACAAGGAATTTGTCTCCAGTGCAGAAGCTCTCAGTGTACATGCAAAGCAAAAGCAATTGGTCATTTAGCAGGGTGGCAGTCCGGATACTGCATAGCAACCCCCCCCCCCATCTCTATGCACATTTGAGTCAACAAACTAAGGCACTGAGCAGACCCACTATGCTAAGCTGTGTGTTTGCTTAGGATAATACTCTGTTCTGTGAATGCAACTACACTTTGCATATTGTGGGAATTCATTAGTAGTGATTTATTTTCCAAACCTGGGTTTTGCATGTTGATACATTCTTCCGAGTAAGCACACACTGGAGGAACAAGTTTTTTTTTATTATTGAATGAAAATAAAGGTCAGGGATGGGCTATAGCTTTATAGCTCCCCTGTCCTGAGATTTCCTTGGCTGACTAAAGTAGGTGAGGCTTCTGGGTAGAACTTCTCACCTGGGTGGAGGGAGGGGCTTTTCTTTTGCCCAGATTCTCAAAAAGGCCTTGTTTCCTCTCTCCCCCCCCCCTTACACAGCCCTGCCAGGATTGCTCTCAACAGAGCAGGAGGGCTCCCTGGCTGAAACCTCAGCGTGCTTAGTTTGTTTTTGGCTGCCTCATATGTGCAACCCAGCCATTATGGTACCTAGAGCGGACCATGATGGCTTGAACAAAAGCTAGTTTAAAAATGCTGGCTTTCAGCATATTGCCTGGAACATATGGAGCACTGAGGAGTGCATCTGTAGGGGAGACAAACTGAGACTCCAGTAATGCCCTATTCAAAGTGCAAGCTAAACTCTAGAATCAGAGGAGGAGCTCCACATTTGGCAGGGCCCCCAATAGGCTCTTCTTCCAAAAGGGGTGGCTGGAGAGCTTGAGACCGAAGGTAGCTGCAGCCTGGCCTAGGGAGAGCCACATAGACCCAGCTTTTGTGGAGCAGCACCCAACTGAACCAAAGGCTCACATGCATTTTGTGTTTGTGAGTGCGTGGGGGGGGGAAGGGGTAATTTTGCTGGGTTGCAGCATAATCCAAGCCATGTTTTACTCCAGAATAAATGCTCCGATGGCCAATGACTTTAACTCCTAGGTTATCTCGACAAGGTGCACTGATGGATGCACTGATGGAGTTTTATTCAGGCCCTGGAAAGCCCCAGGGGGAGGGGTCATTTGAACTGCTTCCCCCACACACACATACAAACCCCTTCCGTCCTCCTTTCTCCTTTCCTCCTGCAGCCATGCAATTTTTCTTTGCCGGCTCTCTCGGCCTTGCAAATCCCTGGCCTTGTAAAGAAGGAGCAGAAAGCCTCCCAAACTTCATGGCATTATCTATTGGTCTTCTTTTTCTAGGATATTTTTTTGGGGGTGGGTGGGGTTTTCCCCTGCCTCAACAGTTAGGACCCTGGTGGTCATTTCTGACCCGGGTTACCCCGTGGCCTCTCTGCAGAGGTAGGAGGAGGACCCCCAGCAATTGCCTCCCGCGAGGCCTGAATCGCGCGTCCAAAGGCGATACATTTATTTATTTATAAATCACTACTAAAGGGAGAATCACGGAAGGCTCTGGACGCCGGTTTAGAAACAAGTCCTCTTCCAGGGCGGAGCTTCCTTTCTTCCTGGGGGCCTTAAGTAATAGGATCGCAGCCTCGCTGCCCGCTTCCCCAGATCCAACACCCCTCTACCACTCCCCGTCCTTTTCACACCAAGGAAGCGCGCTGGGACGGCAGCCTCTTGCCTTCGCTCGCAGCATCCCTTCGGTTCCGAGTCTGCCCAGCGGCCCTCCGGCCGGCCTTTCCCTACGGTTTAATTCTTTAACCCTGTTAAGAAGAGAGACCCGATTTCCCCAGCTAGCTCGCCTTTCCAGCCCGGCTCCAGATCTGCCCCGCCTCCGTTTCTGCCTCGGGGCTAATGACCCGCGTCTCCCCTGTTAGCGTTTTGCATCATTAAGTCCTTGTTTATCTAGTGGCTGCTCTGCTTGCTCTGCCGGGCTGGACAGCGGAAGGACGACCCGCTGCGGGAAAGAGGGGCACCTTGTGTTGATCTGGCGCCTTCTTTGAGGCTTGCTTGCCTGCGACGAGCACCGGAGCGATCCGCAGGGCCGCCGGAATGTTAAGCCTCCAAGGATCCAAGCGAAGCAGAACGGACAATAAAGATGCTCGTGTAAACTCAGCCGGGTTGTACTACGGATCAAGCAATTAGGAATCCAACCCCCCCACCCCTAAAAAAAATAAATAATAATACCCCTATCGAAAACTTGTCTCTCGTCTCCCCCATAGAGGAACCGCGTCCCGCCTTTGGCTTTTTCCACCAGTGACTTGTCCATCCGTTTTCACCCCTTGTCTCCACGCGAAGAGCTGGATGGTGGACCCTTCGCCGGCAGCACCACTTGCTTCTCCCAGAGGAATGGAGGTGGCTGGCAAGAGGGCCGGAAGAAGGAGTAGGTCGCCTTCGCCGAGAGTCGGAGGGAAGTTTTTGTTTTGTTTTGTTTAGGGGGAGTAATTGCAGCCCTCTCGAGTTTCTACCAAAGGCAGCGGGGCGAATATTCTCGCCTCTCAGGAGGCGGAAGAAATGGCGAAGAACAGATGAAAAAATAACGAGGATTCTCAGAAACTCAGTCTTCTTTGCGAGGGTTCTACAGTATGATAAAGCTGGATATATATATATATATATATATATATATATATATATATATATATATATATATATATATATATATATATATATATATATATATATATATATAAAGGAACCAGCTTTATCATACTGTAGAACCCTCGCAAAGAAGACTGAGTTTCTGAGAATCCTGAGAATCCTATATATATAGCTGATTCCTTAATATGGATGTGATCTCTTCGCTTTTCCCATTTTAAATATACATTAATTTCTTCCATTCGGAAATATTAAATGCTTAATAGCTAGCCTTTGGAATTTGTGGAAAACGTTAAATGCTTAACTTTGGCTGGATCAAGCCTCCTCAAAGCAATATCATGGTGATAAAATATTTCCACAGTTATAAACCTTAATGAGGAATGGAGCATTTAGAGCTGATGATGCTCCATTCTTTAAAAAAATGAAGAAGAAAAAAGTCAATCCAGGAAACTACAGACCAACGGGCTTGAGAGCAGCACTTTGGGGAAATCCTACAGAATATCATCATAGGATGGGTTTGCAAGCATTTAAAAAGGTATTACAGAAGCAAGCATGGGTTTGTAAAAACTGGCCATGCCAAACAAATCTTTCTTTCTTTCTTTCTTTCTTTCTTTCTTTCTTTCTTTCTTTCTTTCTTTCTTTCTTTCTTTCTTTCTTTCTTTCTTTCTTTCTTTCTTTCTTTCTTTCTCTTTCTTTCTCTTTCTTTCTCTTTCTTTCTTTCTCTTTCTTTTTCTTTTTTTCTTTCTCTCTCTCTCACTCTCTCTCTTTCTTTCCCTCTCTCTCTTTTTCTTTCTCTCTCTCTCTCTCCCTTCCTTTCTTTTTGACAAAATGACTAGATTAGTAGATCAAGTAATGCTGATAGGGTAGTGCACTTTATCAAAGATATAGTATCTTACTTATAAAGTCAAACAATATGAAATAATTGGTCACAGTACCAAATATTTAGATTCACAACAGATTGAATAACTGTAGCTGCCACATGATTCTTGTCTTCTATGATTACTTGGAGGCAAGAAAATCCGGGAGGGTACTTCAGGGTTCTATGCTAGGCCCAGCTCTCCTCAACATTTTCATAAAAGATGAAGGAGTTGAACCTGATGATGACCCAAAGCTAGGGTGGATTACTGACTCATCAACAGACAAGCTCAAGATTCAAAAAGATCTTGATAGATTTGAATATTGGGCCCTATCCAACAAAATGCAGTTTAGTATTGAGAAATGTGGGGTTTTGCATTTAAGATAAGGAAAAAAACAGATGCACAAAACAAACAGATGTATAAGGTAAGTTGCATCTGTCTTGTCAGTAGGACTTGTGCAAAGGATCTTGTGTCCTGATAGACCAAGCATGAGCCAGCAGTGTACTGCAGCTCTCCAAAGAATTAATGCACTCATGGGCTGCATCAAGAGAGGTGTAATCCTGGATTCATGCGATGTGAGTTCTACTTTATGCTGCGTTAGTCAGACCACACCTGGAATAAACAAAACTCCCTTTTAGCAGTGATGATGTTACCTAGTTGGCTTATGATGTATCTGCAAGAAAACAGCCAAGCCCAGACACCACCAAAGACCTCACAGTTCAACCCTGAACCACAAATATTGTCATCTGCCACCTTATGCTACTATGGTGACAGTCTGCCATGAACTCTGGGGAGGAGGAATGGGAGGGGGGATGCTTGGGGGGAAAGTGAAAGTACTGCTGTATCTCCCCAAGGCACTGCTTCAAGGTCACCCTGCTGGGAGAAGAAGGCAGCTGCATACCAACTGATGAAATTCTGAAAACATCTGGCTTGAACCTGATTGGTCATGTGGAGGGGGGAATCAGTGATGAGAGGCAGCTAGGGGATGGAAAAGTTGAACTTAGGGATCTTGGTGCGTGATTATCAGTTCTGGCTATGCATTACTGCAATACACTTGACTTCTAATAAAATATCTTTCTCAATAAATGGAGCCAAGGATCAATTCTATTTAGAGATATAAGAGCTGGCATGTCTGACAACTATCTTTAGGATAAACAAAGGGAAGGGTCTTGCACCTTAGACTTGCAAGATTCTGTTCCTGTAACTGTATAATAAAATTAGCATTCATAACTTTGGTTTCCTTGTCTGGTCTTCCTCAGAGGTTTGACATGGTCTGGGAATTACAGATTGCCAGCTGTATGGTTTATGTTTTTCCTTGAGAAAACTTCTTTGTCTGCTTTCATAAAACATGAAAAACTACAATGTAGTTTGCTTGTTTACAGCTAACTTGGTTCTTGTTGCTGCACACATTCAGTTGTGGGTCATTTAACAAAGCATGTAGTATGAACATAACATATATTAATACATAATTATTCCAGGTGTGATCTGACTAATGAAGCATAAAATAGAATATGAGATAGTACATTCTGAAATGGCAGCTTAGCACATGGCCTGGCACTGAGCATTTACTTCTTAAAATATGTGGCTTGATGAATGCTTTTCTTTACAGAACATCCTGGATCTTCATACCAGCAGATGAGGTCCCATTAAATCAAGATTTCATTTTCACATTTAAGTTACTATAATGACTACATCAGGGATGGTGCATTGGATTCTTAGAAAAGGCATGTTGTCAGTTAAAGCTGGCCCAAGACAATTCCCTCCTTGGATGGGACAGTAAATGCCACTCCCACATTAGGAGAATCACCTGACCTATCCAGAAACTAGTATTTCAAAATAGTTACATTATTTTGGTACAGGAGGCAGGAAAGTCCACTGGCATTTCTGCCCCCCCCCCTCTTTGGCATTAAAACTACACTTAGCCCCCTGTTTCCTTGCCCTGAAGATTTGGTTGCAATAAGTCTTGTATATTTACTTGTGCGTAAATTATAATTTTGTTGTTTTACGTTGTGCTGCTGGAGGATGATGAAAGCTGTAAACCAATACACACAGAGGTCCAGACACTGCTGGACCTATGTTGCCAACATTTATATAGCTCCACTTATTTGGGAGTTCAGTAGGACTTTTCCTTAAAAATCATAAGCCTGTAGATCTTATCCTACTGTTTTCCCCAGTTAAGAAAAGAGAATTGAATTGCCTCAATTAAACTGATTGGCAGCAGATTCAGGACAGGCAACCAAAACACATCAGTAAAGAGAAAGATCCCCTTGCTTTGACTGTGTGATCATGTCTTATGTATTTTTCTTGGCAACAATATGGATAATGGGTTGCCTAATGCCTTCTTCCGGGAAGTGTTTTGGAAATAATTCGAGAGTGTAAATATAGTGCCTGTTTGCAGCTCTTTAAACCAGACATAGCTTATCCTGGGATCATGAGGCGGTTCTTTTCAGCTGTCACATGAGCCCAGAAAATGTGGGACTGGGTTTAACAGTTGTGAACAAGTCCTACTTCTGCAGACCTGTGTGTTTCAGTTCATTTATTTGCAAAGGAAAACAAAGCACTACACAGGCCTACTGCCTAGGTAGAGGCATTTTATAAATAATAAAGATTCCAAAGTCTATCACAAGCTATTATATTTTATAAAAGACATTAGCTCTGATGGATGAAACCGCCAGGTTCCTTGCTCTAAGGGCCTCCTGGCAACTAAAGACAGTGGATTAGAACTTATACAAATTATCACATATGTGTTCCCCAAATAACTCCAGGGAGGGAGCTTTTTTTTTCTCACCGAGTTCTCAAAGGTAGGAGCCTCCCTTCATGGTGACTGCTGGTGAAAAAACCCAATGGGAAATTGTTCCTTCTTTTCGGTTGTAATCAAAGTGTGGGAAGTCAGGGAGGATGCGGACCACTGGAGAGAGAATTATAGAGTGAAAGCCAAGACATTCTCAGGCAGCTCTGTCCATGTGAATTTCATTGAAATATGCTTTTCTTTTGAAATAATTTGCAAAACAACCTCTCTTTTGTCAGACTGGATCAGAACCATTACAAAAATGGCAAGAGCCTTTTCTCTGCCCCGTTGAAGGTAAACTCTCTCAGATGCCACCAACTCCTCCTTCTCCCACCTCAAAATTATTGGTTTTTTTAACTTTCTACCCCCAGTATTTTAAATTTGGTTCCAAAATTTCACAACTGCCACTTGTACATTTCCTAGTACTGATGCATCTCACAAGTGCTAACTGCTCTGGCAGTATCTAGTAATCTGTCGAGTAGACAAATTTATACCAGAGAGGTAGATTATCATGTAGTTTACATGCCCCACAACAAGCCTAAATGTCCATTTCAGTTGTCCATGTAGATAAGACTAATTCTCCATGGAGGTGTAAGTATTCAACCCTTCCAAGATATTATTCTAATGACTGCCTGCTTCCTCAACAATGGGCATCCCAATGACGGTGGAGGAATTGTTACCCTAGGAATGGGAAACTATCATATCATCAAGGTTCTATCCCTGGGTTGTGATTTCCGATTCACAAGGCTATGCTGTCCCACTATGGTAATTAAAGAAAGCAACTGGAGCTTTAAAGCCCTCGATAGTTTGTGGGATTAAACAAAATGGCCCTGGAAACTCCAGTGGTGCCAGGATGATGCTATTGCTCATCCTGTAGTGACTCTTAGGGGGCCAGAAATATACTACTATCCTCTACTCCTAGAATCCAAGGATACAAACTGATTTTTAGAGAGCACATGTGTGTGACAATTCACATTCCTATTGCCTTTCTACTTTTAACCCTTTTTAAATAAGGATTTTTGGAGTTGTTTATCTCAATAGCTCAGTTATTTGCTTTGTGGCTCAATCATCTGTCTTTCATTTATTTTTTACTTGTTTCCTGCTTTTATTATTTTTACAAATGACTCAAGATAAACATATCCAACAACACCTTCTTCCTCCTATTTTCCCCATGGCAACAGTCTTGTGAGGTAAGTTAGGCTGAGAGAGAGTGACTGGCCCAAGGTCAAGCAGCTGGCCTTCATGGCTAAGGCGGGACTAGAACTCACTATCTCTGGCTTTCTAGCCTGGTGCTTTAACCACTAGACCAAACTGGTCCTAATTTACATCCTTGTGTGCCTCAATATTTCTGTCATTGAAAGCCTCCTTGCAACCCTTAAGCTGTTCTGTTTCTGAATTCCTTTCCTTTCCTACTTTCCTATCTTTGGTTAATTTTCCTTACTCTTCTTGGCACTAATTTGATTAGCTATCTCTGTGTGTTGTCCTGCTCTTTCTCTCACACAAACACACATAACTGTGGTTTAGTGGGTTTATTAATATCCCCCCCAACTCCCTTCACCAAAAACCCAGAACTGTCCCAATTAAGTCCAGCCACAAACAGACCAATGCTACTCCACAGAGCAATGGTTAGTGAGTCCATAAGGCACTTGAAAGTTTCCCAATCAAAATAAACCCGCCAGGCAAAATTAAATCCCCAATACAAGAGGGTTCACGAGGAAAGAAAAGTCTAGAGTTCAGAAGGCACGATCCAAGTCAAGGCACAGTGTGAATTCAAAGAAGAATCACAACAACCAGAAAACACAAAGCTGTGTTTTCTGGTTGATTGAAATGAACTCAGTGTTCTCAGCATTGCCTCCATCTGTCTGCTATGCTAAATAGCCAGCTTCTGGTGCAGCCCATCAAGAAGGGTGAGGCTTTCTCCTCATGAGTAATCTGGCTGACCTTCTCTGCTCCTGCCTTTTCTCTGCCCTGCGTGTTCTTGGGTCAGATGCAGAAGGTAGTCCTCTTCCTCATCACTGACTGGCTGTAGCTAGCTTCATGCTTTCTCCATCTGAAGCCTCAGGGCTGTCCTGCTGCAGCTGTGCTTCAGCTTCAGCCAAATCCCTCTCAGATGGCTGCTTGGAGCCATTGACCAACTCCCCTCCAGATGTGCCTGGAACTGGTTCATCCTCTTCCAAGCTGACATCTGGAGAGGTATCTGTGGAAACCTCCAGGGAGGTCATCACACCCTGTTGGACAACAAGGATGTGTGCAGTTCAGCTTCTAGAGTGCACTAACTGCGGTTTAGTTAGGCCAGAAAATCTAGGTAACTGGGGCCCCCTGTCCCAGTCCCAGGGCAGGGAATGGGAAGAGGGGTGCAGTTCAAGTGCTCTTGGGAAATTCCAGGTTCTGAATCTTCTCTTATCTGCTGAAGTTCTCAGCATATCTTCTGGGCAAGGGGTCAGTTCCATCTATTCTGGCTTTCAGATTTGGAGTGATTTAGTGGATCTGTGTAACAAAAAGTCATTCATGTTATTAAGAACAGACTTGATTAAACCAGCTTTGGATATACTGAAAATTGGGAGGGGGGCTCAAACACTTGTAATGGAAATAGCATGCTGAGCAATTCCTTTCTTAAAGCAAAAGCAATTTATTTTCTTTTGCCATGAAAATCTACTTTGTGGCATAATACACAAAGGTCTGAAAACAAGACACCAGTTAAACACATTTGTTTAGTCCAGGGATCATTTTGAAATGTCCACCTCATTAAATGGGAGTAGCTGTTGGTTGAAGCAAGCTTCAGATTCTCCAAGAATGTGAATTTATGACATTTAATGACATTATTGAGAAAAAAGCCTCATAGAAACCTTATGAACCAGGCTGCAATCTAATATTCCCTTCCCTTGCCTGATATCAGTTCTCTGAGCTCTCTTCTGTGTTCATTCCAATGCCTGTTTACTCAAGAGTAAATTTAGCGACCAGGTCTCTGCCCAAAGGAAGGGTCAAGCTGGTTTTACAAAGGGGAGGGGGGGGGGTTGATTCTTCTTTTAGTTGTGTTTGCTCTCAGACTTCAGACTGTGATTTAAAATGCAAAGCTCTGCCACTTGGGTTGCTGCAACCCTGCCCAAACAGCTGGTCTCCACAAATCAGCGAGGGGAAGGGGCATTGTCCTGTGGCTGTTTGGAAAGTAAACATACCATTGCTCATTTTATTCCAAAAACAAAGGGATCACCTTACACCCTCCCTCCATCTCCTGTTTTTGTCTGCCCTTCCTTCTCCCTTCTCGGATCCCACTCCTTTATTTCCACCCTCCAGGCAAAAAAATGCTAAATAGTCTACTTCCTACATGGCAGAACTGATCCTGGAGACTGTGGCTTAATAATGGCACTGATGAGCAAGTTGTTTTCCTGACTTTTTTTCCTGTTCTGCTACCTCTGCAGAATGCCTCATCTCACAGCAGTTTAAAGGTAAAATCCGAGCTCAGCTCCTTGCAAGGAAATAAAGCCTCCATGTATTTTTACTGGCAACAGACGTAGTTCATCACTGCTGTCTTCTGGGAGCCTTTCCCCTGCTCCTTCCCATATGTTTGGATTTCCTTGTGGTCTTCTATTCAGACACTAATCAGGATGTCCTGTCTTAAATTTTTTGAGATCTGCTCACTGCTGCCACCTAACAGAATATAATGTTTTAAAACAGAGTGGTAAACTGCTGGTGAATTTTCTGCAAAGCCCCCCCCCCCCACCTCTTGGACAGCAGTCCTACATTGGCCTTCTTGCATGTGAGTCACCTCAAAATTAATGGAACTTTCTTCCAAGCAGATCTATGTAGGACGTGCACTACTAAGATTTGAATCTACTTTGTAAGAATTCCCAGCCAGCAGAGGAATTCAAACACAGGAAAGAAGTTTTCTCAGAGAAATAATTTAATCTCAGCATTACCACTTCAGAGGCAGAATGGAAAAGAAATGCCCACTTATAGTTCTTGTTGGTGCTCTTTAAAACAGATATGGCTGCTCCATGGTAGCAGAATCCCAGGAAAAGAAGTATTTTGTTTAAAAAGGTGCCATTCTTTCCCCTTCAAATCTAAAATACTGTATAGTCTAAGCAGGATAACAATTTTCCTCCACTTGAAAGAAATAGATTGGGAGGGCTAATCTGGCTGATCCAGTCTGATACAAATGCTTGGCAAATGCAACTCAAGAATTAGAAATATGTGGAGACCTGTGATCACTTAAGTACGTGATCTGGAGACAATGCATCAAATGGAGAACTCTCCTTGTGGAGGTGTTCAAATAAGGTCTGAATAGCAAGCTACTTGGGATGGCTTCACAGATTCTTGGGCTAAACTGGGGTCCCTTCTAACTCACACATTTTATGATCCTAGATCACAAAACAGATTTCAGTGATACCTTTGAGGCAGTGGTGGGATTCAGATATGTGAACAACCGGTTCTCTGTGTGGATGCTGCTTCCGGAAGTCCATTCTGGGCCTGGGCAACAAAAAATTAGCTACCGGTTCTGCCGAAGTGGTGCAAATTGGCTGAATCCCATCACTGCTTTGAGGACTAGAAGAGCAATCATTTGAATGTTGATGCAGAATACTCAATTGGTGGTTTCTCTTTTTTTCTCTTTTAAAAAAACTGCTGTTTCAAAACACCCTTTAATGCTTCCTTGAATAGCAAAAGACAAAGCTTTTTTCATTTAAACTACTACTTGGAACAATCATTTTGCAATACTTTAATATTAGATTTTTTTAAAAGGGGGCAAAAAGTATTTTTTCAGCAATAGAGCTTATTTGAACTCTGAAAAGAAGGACTGTAGTTTATATGCTCTGGAGTTTAGCAAATATATTTGGCATCTGAAATTTAAAAAGACCTTAAGAGGTAAATAAGGGTGACATCTTTCTCCTACCAGACATCTTGAAGACAAAGTCTACTGCAAGTAGAAAATATTGGGTTCCACAATAGGACATGGTTTGTTTTTGTTTTGTTTTGTTTTGAGGTTCTCTAAAGCAAATTCAAAATGCAAGATACAAACTAGACTCAGTTTATTCTCTCTCCTCTAGTGGTTTCAGCTGTAGGCAATCTTAACATGGTCTCATTTCAAACATTGTTTCAAATACAAACAGCTTCTTGAAATATTTATTTGGAAGAGGGACATTCTATTGTGCTAAAAGGAACTTACTTATTCCTGTTTGCAACCACTGATCATTCTTTTGCAAAAGTCTGATGAACTCAGTATGGTTTACCATTCTTCCCTACCCCATTTTAATGACCTTAAGATTGTAGCTTTATTAAATTTACTTCAACAGAACCTCAGCTGGGCCTGACATGGAAGTTTCAATCTAGGAAGATAAACATAATGAGCAGGACAGAAAAGTGCTGCATATATTTGAGAATATTCAAGCCCCCCCCCCCCTTTCAATTTCCATCCAAAGAGCAGCTGCTTCTATTATGCAATTTCCAGCTCATTTCTTCTCATCACTAAAGACCTCACCTGAAGGATGTAGATAAGTTACCTTTGGGGATAACTTGAAAGTCACCTGAGAACTTTTCTTTCCCCACTTTGTTCTCTTTAAAAAAAAAAAAAAACTTAATATCTTTCCTCTCCCACAAAGGAGAAGGGGGGAGGCCAGACAGCTTATTTCATTACCTCCCTCCTGCCTTCCTCTCCCTGACCGATTTCACACTGTGGTTGTTCATTCGAAAAAGGAGCAAGGGAGGAAACGGAGAACAGCCAGGAGATTAATTCTTACCTGCTTCCTCCCCCTCTTCCCAGCAATCACCTGCTTAAAGGGGTCACAAATAGTAGGTAGCTATCTCTGCCTTCGGCTCTGAGAGACTCATTTGTTTGGTGACAGCTGAGTGACAAGGCCTGAAACCTAAGCTCCCTGCTTAGCCTGATGCGTGGATAAAAAAAAACCCTGAATATGTGCTTCCACACCAAACATTTCAGGAAATGAAAGTTGTAACAGGATCCCGGTCCTCACCTCCCAGCAGCCAGTGCACAGGGAGACGCAGAGAACTCAAAGAAATGGACATAGACTCAATTCAGATGAGAGAGGATGGGAAGAAAGAGAAGGGGAGGCTGAGAAATCTGGAAATGGCAGATCCTCTTTGTCTACTGGAGTCCCGGTTGTTAGAAATATCCATTCTGAAGCGCTCCATTTGACTCCTTGATGTGATAGGCAGCAGGCTCTATAGAAGGGTGCGGTGACTCAAGAGACTGGGTGCAAAATATTCTATTGAAATTTGAATTAAGATAGGAGGGGGTTTCTTGTAGCTCTTTGCTGCCATCTAGTGATCATCTGCATTTTTGCAGTCCAGGTATGGTAATCTTACAGAGTAGGCTAAATGTCTATGTGAGATTCTCAGTTATCCAAGTCATGGTTGTCCCAAAGGTGCTTTTTCAGGAGGCAACTGGACTTTCTTGTCTTTCTTTGAAGATTTTTTGCTTCTCATCCAAGAAGCTTTTATTGAATTTTTTTAACAAATTTAAAAATCATAAAAGAAAAAGATAATAAAATTAGTAAATAGTGAAAAAAGAAAATAGAGTAAGAAAGAAAGAGAAAAAAGACAATTTTAAAAAAGGAAAAGAAAGATAAAGAAGTAACTTCCAATCTTCTTGAAAGGAGTTACAATACATTTATATTTTGCCCCCTCTCTCTCTAATGTTAAAGGTAGGTTTTATATGGAAAATGAGCAGCAGTGATACTAACAGTGGTGCTCATAAGATGTTTCAAATAGTGCGTGTTGACTGGATTTTGTTGCCCTCTAAATTTCCCACAATGCTCCTGCTATATTGTTGCTCTGAAACAACTTTTCACAATCCTGCAGATGTGACTTCAACTTCTAAAATTCTTTGCCTTGCAGAGACAGAACAAATGTTTAAAAATTGTCTGATAAAAATGGGTGAAAAACTTAAAAAAAAAAGTCACTACACAACATGGGAAGAATTATGGACCAAATCCATAAAATTTACCCTAAAATTATAATATAAAAGAAAACTGGTATGTTTTACAGATGGTACACAACTCAATAATTTCCAAAACAGACAAAGCTTACAGTAATAAAAGTTGGAAATGCCATGAAGCAGAAGGAACATTTTACCACATGTGGTGGACATGTAAACATACTCAAAAATATTGGAAAGACATATAGTATCACCTGGAGCATTTTATAAATTACGTTTGAAATGAAATTACATTTTTTACTAGTTTTATCTCAGAATATATTAGCAAGAAACACCATAATTTACTGAGATACATGCTTATGGTTATGAGCATAAACTTTGCACAATATTGGAAGAAAGATACGACACCAACAATTTCTGATTGGAAATTTAAACTGGGAAAATACACAGCAATGGCAAAACTAACAACTTATATCCACAACACAACTTTAACCAAATTCAAGCAAGAATGGTTTCCATATATACAACACATCATATAGCAAGGCAAACACAAATACATACAATATGGTTTTTAAGGAGGTCTGAATGTTTATAAACACTGTGAATCACAGTATAAAGAAGGGGGAGTAAATACCGATTCACTTTTTCCAAGCAGCACTTTTTTTTCTTTTCCTTTTTCCTTTTTCTCCTTTTAAACATTTACAAATACCGGTAATACATCATTTAATATTAAGCATTAAATTATAAGCTCAAAGATTGAAACATTTCTCATACTATAAACTAATTAAATGCATTTTGCATCTGTTTATCAATGTTGTACTTAGCATTAGTAGTGCATTTTAAGCAACCTTGTGTTCATTCACATTTTAGACTGTTAGAAATCCTAAGAATGATTTATTAGAAATCATATTTAACATTTATATAAATACTTGTATTTAAGAGTTTAATTCAGATGTGTCCAATCCATAGTCTGCAGGCCACATACAGCCCGGGAGTAATGCAGGCCTACAAGATTATAATAAAAATATAAAAAAATAAAGGAAGCTTGTTATTTATATACATTAACTATATTATATATATTTATATAGGGCCCAAGACAATTCCTCTATCATTCTTCACTCAAGGAGGCCCAGGCAAGCCAAAAGGTTGGACAATCATATTTTAATTCACCTAAATCTTCATAGTGTAAACAATCTCTATTTTCTATTGTATAAATATTACAGTATCTATATTCTATAATGTATTGTTTTATAATACAGTAAAACAACTTGGTGAAAAAAAGGAAAGCTAATTCTGGAAATTGAAGTCCTCAAATATGTTGGGGATTACAGCCGGGAAGACTGCTCTAAAGCACTATGGAAATATAAAAATGGCTTCAGCCATTCAGAACAGAATCACTTTTTTTGATATAGACCTAGATATCAGAGTGGCCACTCCTGGGACTCCTGGCAGCTGCCTAAGAATGGTGATGCTCATCCTTGGTCCTTCTTAGCTCTTTTAGCCAATGTGGCTTTTTAGTTTGTTAATAATGATGGGAAATTTCCCTATTCAACAATATCTTCAGAGCCATTTCTGTAATGAGTCAAAGTTGGGCAGTGAAAATACAGCTGAATCCTAATTCCTACATTGTTCCTACATTCTTATTATCAGCATAATCTGTTAATTATGAATTTTGGGTGAGCCTAAATTAAATTAGACATTTTGCCCCCCAAAAGGATAATTTGATTTAGAATAACTTTCTTAAATCTGTTTCAGTTATATGTCAGTGACTTTACCCCCATTATATCTGCTGCAATTTCTTTCAGTTTGATTACAACATCTCTGGAAGACGCCAAGGAAAACTCTTGTACAAGATATAAATGCGTCTAAGTTATAGTTAAGTATAGTTAAGTATAGTTAAGCTATAGTTTTGCTACATTTTTTTTAAGGAAAAGAAAATGCGGTTGTTTCTATGAAATATAGAGTAGGCTTTTTCTCACAAGAATGAATTTGCTTTCTTTTTTTTCTTTTACATGGGTGATACGATTCTCTCAAGGGCAACCACTGAAAGAGTCTTGTGGTTTGGATTTCCTGGTGAGAACAATTGAATATTAATCTTTAGGACCAGGTGGGCGCAGGTTACATGACATTATTTTTGCAGAACTTCCTTTTGCTTACATGCCCACCCCATCAGACCTGGCATCCCATGCCCAACTATGTGTTCAATATAATTTTCTGCCTATTGTTTAGAAGGCCAGGCTTTATTAATGTATAAGCAAGAAGCATGTTTTCATTGGCTGAGTACAGTTGCTTGCCAAGCATGAGAAACGGTACAATTTGGCACAACACCACATTGAACTGTACAAGAACACTCCCTAAAAGATAAACTTAAATATGTAACTGAATTGGCAACAAAACATTATGGTGTCAAGAAGTATTGCACCTTAAGCTAGACAGTCAACCAGTCTTGTCCTTTTCAATTCCATTTCTTCCTTTAACCAGTCAATATTTCAGTCCCTTTGCTGGCTTGGACCTAAGTGGGAGGTTTCAGCAAACTCCTCTCTTTCCCCATTTTTAAAAAATATTTCTGCAAAGCTCCCTCTTGTACTTGGATGGTGCTTTTTAGGCTGAAAATTGAATTTACTACAATATTTATGAATTGTTATATAGCACCATCCCCATGGTGTCATTTTACACCTTGCCCAGACCAGTTTACGATCTAAAATTTGACACTGGGGAAACGTCTGAAGGAGCAGGAAGTAGGAAATAAAAAGAGGAGTAATATGTGTTTTTTCTCATTCCAAAGCAGAAACAAATGGAGTGCTTAGATTGCAGTTCCCAGAATTCTCAACTCAAGGTTGGGGAGGTCAGCAAAAGGATATGAGAAGTCGGGGTGGGGGGGACAGAATGCTACAGGAACTCTCTTCATTCACCTTCTTCACTCTGCATTTCATAACAGTGTAATTTGTTTCTCCGTTGATTTCATTCATCAAAGCCAACAGCTTGACCTAAAATCCTGGAGCACCGGGGAAGTACCTGAGGATTGGAAAAGGGCTGATGTGGTTCCCATCTTCAAGAAAGGGAAAAGAAACAGATCCAGGAAACTACAGACCAATCAGTCTAACATCAATACCTGGGAAAATCCTGGAAAAGATAATCAAAAACAGATCTGTGAACAACTAGAAGCAAACAGAGTTATAACTGGTAGCCAGCACAGGCTTGTTAACAACAGATCATGCCAAACCAATCTTATTTCATTCTTTGATAAAGTGACTAAATTAGTAGATCAGCGAAATGCTGTGGATGTAGTATTCTTAGATTTCAGTAAGGCATTTGACAAAGTAGACCACAACCTACTGCTTGGTAAGTTAGAAAAAGGTGGAATAGACAACAACACCATCAGATGGATCTGCAGCTGGCTGACAAACCATACTCAACAAGTAGTCCTCAATGGACTATGGAGACAAGTAAGCAGTGGGGTAGCACAAGGCTCCATCTTAGGCCCAGTACTCTTCAATATCTACATAAATGACTTAGATTAGGGAATAGAAGGGGAACTCATCAAATTTGCAGATTACCCTAAACTGGCAGGAATAGCCAACACCCTAGAAGACAAGCTCAGGATCCAAAAAGTTCTTGACAAACTTGAACAATGGGTCCTATCCAACAAAATGAATTTTAATGTGGAGAAAAGCAAAGTTTTACATTTAGGCCAGAAAAATCAAAGGTATAAGTACAGATTAGGCAAGACCTGGCTCAAAAACAGTATCTGTGAGAGGGACTTTGGAATCCTAGTGGATGCTCACTTGAATATGAGTCAGCAATATGCAGCAGCAGCCAAAAAAGCTAATACAATCCTGGGATGTATAAACAGAGGCACAGAATCAAGTTTATGCGAAGTATTAGTACCGCTTTATAAAACCTAGTAAGACCATATCTACTGCAACCAGTTTTGGTCACCATACTACAAAAAAGATTTTGAGACTTTGAAAAAAGTTCAGAGAAGAGCAACTAAGATGATCAAAGGCCTGGAGACTAAAACATATGAAGAATGGCTGCAGGACCTGGGTTTGGGTAGTCTAAAGAAAAAAAGAAACAGGGGTGACATGATAGCAGTATTCCAGTATTTGAGGGGTTGCCACAAAGAAGAGGGGGTTAAATTAAGGAGAAACTTCCTAACAGTGAGGACAATTAACCAGTGGAACAACTTGCCTTCAGAAATCATGGGCTCTCCATCATTGGAGGTTTTTAAGAAGAGACTAGACAGTCACTTGTCTGAAATGGTATAGGTTCTCCTGCTTGAGCAGGGGGCTGGACTAGAAGACCTCCAAGATTCCTTCCTATTCTATTCTATTCTATTCTATTCTATTCTATTCTATTCTATTCTATTCTATTCTATTCTATTCTATTCTATTCTATTCTATTCTATTCTATTCTATTCTATTGAGTGTGTGTGGAATTATGCTGAAAATTCAGCATCAAAACATTAGAATAATTTGATGACCCATTCAAATTTTTGGATAGAGCTCTCTGCATGGATGGGTATGAGATAATTGCCCTATTGTGCCCTTCCCCAAAAGGCTAAGTAGCTGTGCCAAAGTATCAAGAATGTAAGGCTGCAAGAGAAGAATCAAGAAAGATAAAGCAATATTTGAATTATGTTCTCAGATGTCTATAGATTTGT
Source organism: Azemiops feae (assembly GCA_023970755.1). Taxonomy (NCBI): domain Eukaryota; kingdom Metazoa; phylum Chordata; class Lepidosauria; order Squamata; family Viperidae; genus Azemiops; species Azemiops feae. Next base: position 163,657 of record JALGBA010001462.1, read on the forward strand.
TACATGTTATGCTCTCCCAAATCCTGGGTTATTATTGAAAAAATGGACAAGTCATCAAATATGAACAGTATTTTATGCCTGTCTCCAATAAACTCCCAATGAACCAAAGAAATAAAATTTACCAGGAAGATTTTCCCTAGTAGCAAAAGACAATCAATTTTTTGAACTTTAAGCACCAGTTCAAGTCTACAGAAACCTTTTCCTTCCTTCCTTCCTCTCTCCCTCCCTCCCTCCCTCCCTTCCTTCCTTCCTTCCTTCCTTCCTTCCTTCCTTCCTTCCTTCCTTCCTTCCTTCCTTCCTTCCTTTCTCCCCTCCCCTTCCCAGAAGGAAGGGCTATTTTAAAATAGCAAGAGAATTAGCCTTAGTGGATCCCATAATGCCTGCTGCCTACAGCTCCATGAAAATGGACCCAGAACTGCGTGCAAGGCAGTGTTGTTCTCTCTGGCTGTTTGTTGAAGAAACAGAGCATTCCAGGGCCCAGTGAAGGCTCTCCCTTTGTTTTCTGCCCTGTGAACGGACATTGAAAAGTATGAAAACAGGTGCAGATGTTTGGGTTATATTGCTGCAAGACCAAGGAAAAAGGATGTGGCATCATTAGTAGAGGGTTTGTTTCAGGCTTTATTCTATATATATGGTACTATTGTATAATAAATATACAAAATCATAAATTATCTGCCAGGTTTGGACTTATAGAACAAAACATATGTACACATTCTGAGTGCTTGCTGTGCTTGTAGTGATTGTAACTACAGACAGTTTGGAACAGCCTGTACATTTCCCCCCTCCTGTCTGTCTGTCTGTCTGTCTGTCTAGCTAGCTAGACAGACTAGCTAGCTATCGGGTTAGAATTCATGCACTTTCTGTCTTCTGAGATCTCTACCTAGGAATTGTAGGAAAGATCATGGAAAAAAAGACAAAGGCAAAGTCTGATGTGTGCACATGATTGCGTGCTAGAACTTCAGTAGAAATAAATGAAAGTGCTTACTCATCCAGTGCATTGATGATAGAGAAGATCATCAACTTCAAAGGCTTTAAAAGAGGAGCAAATAAATGTATGAAGAAAAACATTTTCAGTGGGTTCCAGTTGGGATGGCTATATGTTACCTGCTAGATCAGAAAGAGTATGTTTTTGAATACCAATTGCTGACAGAGAACAAAAGCTAAGTTTATTGTTCTTACACCATTGTTCCTCAAGTGGTAATTGCTATGTTCCGCCTGCCAGGACTTCTTTGAGGCACCTGATCAACCTTAAAGGACAAATAATGTTGGACTTCGTATAGAAATGCCTTTCATTTCACCCAGCAGAGATTCTGTTTGTATATAACCTACAATCATACTTTTAGCTGCAAATGTGTTTGAAGCATGTCACCATGGCCAGCCCGGCCCCTCATTCTCCTTGCTAAAAGTTAATTCTTTTTCTGCCTGCCAACAACATATTATTTCTCTTCCTAGGTTTCAAATTCTTCCCCCAGGTCTCCTCTTCTGTTTATTCTTTTCTTTTCAATATGGTCATTATTTCCCATCTGCTCACAACTGACTTGCCATTTCAATCCTCTCTGGTGCTTAGGATATCTTGAACTAATTTTCTGGAGCAATTGAATGGAGCAATTCTATTGCGCAAGAAAAAAAAAAAAAGACGGTGTCACTGTTCCATTTCCATCCAGGTTTAGACTGCTACTGTGAACAGTGACGCTGAAATGCTTCGGCCACCATTGGAACAGCAAATCCCAAAGGTGGGGCTAGAATTCAAAGTCTCCCAGTTTCTAGCCTGGTGCCTTTACCACTGCATCAGATTGGCTCTCTAGAGCAGGGCTTTTCAACCTGTGGTACACGTACCACTTGTGGTACATTAACAAGTGGCAGGTGGTACGCAGCCCTGCCTAGCCAAGTGTAGTGGGGGAGGGAAAGAGCCAGCGCAGGCAAGGACTTACAGTGAGAGAGTCCTCTGGAGCTGCAGTGGCTGGGGAGAGACAAAGAGCCCAGGCTCAGTTCTGGCTCACCCTCCCCCATGAGAAAGAGGGAGGAGATGGAGAGTGGAAGGATTCTTATATGCTTTTGTGACTTTGAAGTTCTGGGATTTGTGCAATGTGGGCTTTGTGTTCTTAAGGAGTGTTTGGCAATTTCGATTTGGCTGATGGCTGATGGCTGGTGTTAGCTTCTATTGCTCTGCTATTGTTAGCTGTAAGTTTTGCTGCAAGGGATTTTGAAGTATTTTTCTTCTGAATGGATTTTGCCTGTAGATTCTTTTACTTATGAATGGAGCCATTTGGGGAGGCTGCCTTAGCCGGCAGCCAATACTTACTACATTTTTTTTGCTTCCTTACTTTCCTTTCTAGCCAGTAGCTAATTCTTAAAGGGAAATGTGCCTTTTTAAGCTAGTTCACTCAGCAGTTTGTCTTTTCTGTTTCTGGAGGCTTTTCCTTGTTTGATGAATATATGGAAGAGAAAAAATATGGGGGGGTGTTTCAAATTCTTCCTTCAGAAGGAGGTGGGCATGAGAAAGAGGGAGGAAGGGAAGTCCTGCCTTAGCACTTGGCCACCAGCAGCCCTGCCATTGACTTCACTTGTCAAAAGGTTGCAAAAGGGGATCACATGACCCTGGGACACTGTGACCATCATAAATATGAATCAGTTGCCAACCATCCAAATATAAATCACATGACCCTGGGCATGCTGCAATGGTCATAAGTGTGAAAATGGTCATAAGTCATTTCAGTGCAATTGCAACTTTGAACAGGGTTGTTTTTTTTTGGTCATCAAGTTTTTGACACCTTGCTAGGTGGTACTCGAATATTGCCATATCCTAAAAGTGGTACAATCGGTGAAAAGGTTGAAAAGCCCTGCTCTAGAGGACCACTTACACAGTGTGGGATATGGCTTTCTGAGAATCTAGTTGCAAATCAGACTTTGAATTGAAGCTTTCTAAAACAGTCCCTGATTTGGACCCACCCACATTAGGAATCATACAGGATTTAAACACAACGGAGAAGGTGTTTGATAGAGGAAGAAGAGGTTTGATATACAGGAGATTTTACTTTCCAGACGCTACAACTGAGATCAGCAGACAAACCCAAATTTTCTTTAAAAAATATTTCCTGTTTTGAAAGGCAGCAAGCCTGCAGTTTTCACTTTAAACATTCAATGCAAGTAATCCTTGTCTGGTGTTTGAGCGACCTCTACTGGCTGCAGAGTCTCATTTGTATGCTTTCTTTAGGATTAAAAAAAAAAGGGACGGAGAATTATCATCTACCAATAATGAACCATTTTATTTTAAAACGGGACTAGATTTAATTATATGTTTCATTATTGCCCATAATGGCATTTACAAGCCAGACTGTTCCTAAAATATTTAGAACCTCAAATAGGTGTCAAAAAGTAAAACAGGAAGGAAGGAAGGGAGGGAGGGAGGGAGGGAGGGAGGAAGGAAGGAAGGAAGGAAGGAAGGAAGGAAGGAAGGAAGGAAGGAAGGAAGGAAGGAAGGAAGGAAGGAAGGAAGAATTTTAAGCAGTACTGCGTAGTTTACTTCTCCTTCATCCTATTATTACCCTTTGCATTTTTAAGGGTCCCATTTATGAACCCCTGTTACACATGTCATATTATTGTCATTCTTGTATGTGTTTATTGACTGGATTATCCATTGTGATTGTATAGTAAAAAAAATAGTGAAATGCTATATCACCCTCCTAGCACATGGGATAATTCTTTCAGTAAATTTATGTACGTTTTGCCCTGTCTGGTCCTCCCTAGATAAAGGGAGGGTTGCAACTTCAATGGCCAAGCTAGATGGTAATAATAGAAACTGGACCAACGTATTGGGAAAAACTGAACATACATTGCATGAATAAATGATTCCTTCTTGCTAATATGCTAGTCTTGACTTTCAGGAATTGGAATCCTATGTCAAATGAGCTTTCTTCTCTCTAACTCCTGAAAAATCATTTTTTTTTACTGCTCTCTCTTTAAGTTTTCCTTAAGCTATGACTATTTTCTAAGCTTCCATAAGCTTTTGTACAGCTATTCCTCACTTACTAACTATAATTGGGACTAGCAACTCTTTCACTAAAGAACATAGTCACACAACCACACTGACGTACGTCATTAATTCCAATCGTAGTTGTTAAGCAAGTCAACTGCGGTTGTTAAGTGCAACATTGTGTGACTGCAATTTGCAACTTTCTGCTAACTTTCCCATTGAGTTTGTTTGTCAGAAGCCAGATGTGAAGGTTACAAATGGAGATCATGTGACCTCAGGACACTGTGACCATTGTAAATGTGCACTGGTTGCCAAGCGCTCAAGTTGCAATCATGTGAACACAGGGATACTGTGACAGGTGCAGCTTTCAGGACTGGGATAAGACTCCTTCTTCAGCCCTGCCAGAACTTCAAATAGTTTCTGAATGAGTTGTTGGTAAGCAAGGACTATCTGTAATACATTTTTAGACTTTATGCTAATCTTTTTGGTGTTTGGATATTCTTTTTTGCAAACTCCCTATTTTTCCTGGCTCCTCCAATGCCTCTCTTTAAAGATTTATTCCAGCCCAGCCCTTCCTTTTCACTTTTTCCTGTTTTGGGAGGCCTGGACGCCAGTAATGTAGGTGCAACTAGCAGCTTACCTGCACTTGCAATTGATAAAGATCAGTAAGGTCTCTCCAGAGATCTGGCTCAACAGATAGAATCCTTATGACCTGAAAAGCTCAACAGGCATACCAGCCAAGAAACTAGATAACAATTTTTCCCCCTGTTTTGCCATCAATAAAAAAACAATATAGTAATTTCTCTGCTTCCAGATATGCAGTCACTAAATCTGTTGCCACCTAGTTGCCTTGCTCACACAGAAGAAGAAAATATAATTTTGTTGAAGTTCCCTCCACCTGCCCCAAAATGTATAACTCAAGATTTAAGTTTTCACCTTTATGTTCAGGTAAACTAGCATTTTTCATCTTAGACCTCTTAAAATGTGTTGGTTTAAAGCTCTCATCTTTAGTCTTTGTGGAAGGCTGTTGATGAAATACAACTTGGTGTTTCTAGAAATCACATTCTGTATTGCTTCTGCTTTCACATATGTAAAAAATGGTTAGTTGAGCAGGCAGGAACAATCCTTTTCAGCCAACAAGAATAGTTAGCATTTGGAGAGCATTTTGTGGCTGGCTGGCTGAAATAAGTACTATATAATTAGATTGAGCATTAACAAAGTGGGTGCCGTGGTGGACAGCATCAATCACAAAGTGCTCATTTGAAAGAAGGTGAACTGGTGACTTAGCTTCCTATCGCCTGCTCCAGCTTTTCAAGATGATACCTTCATCTTAGTATTACTTCTGGGCAAATGGGCAATATCTATACCAGTGGTGGCGAACCTATGGCACACGTGCCAGAGGTGGCACTCAAGCCCTCTCTGTGGGCACGCGCACCATGCCCCGTAGATAGCAACCGTCCCTCTTCAACCAGCCGCCTGCTAACTCGCCGAGGTCCCACGTGGCTGGATGCATCCCAGCACGGCTGGTTTCTCTCCCCCTGTCCCATCCCTCCTGGCCTCGCATGGTTTCCTTTTCCCAGGCACAACCCACTGCATTGCCTCCTCAGCTGTTGGCCATCCGTCCAGCTCAGAGGCGGCTTCTCTGAACTGCTGGCGGCGGGCTGCGGAGCCCCAGAGTGTGCCGGTCGAGGGGCCTGCAGGATGTGGCTGCTGACAGACAGTCGGCCCCCATGCGCTCACTGGCCTCTGTGTGCGGGGACCGATAGTGTCAGGCAGCAGCCGCCCCGGCCCCTGCCTTACTTTGCCCTGTGACAATACCACCCCCGCCCTGCCTCGCCTTGCCTCGCCTCACCCCGCAGGACGAGCCTCCTGCCCACCGCCCCATCCGCCAGAGACCCCCTGGATCACCACCAACCCTGCCCGGCCCCCACAGGCGTCCCTCTCCATGAGCAACATCGAGGTAACCACGCCCACCTTGGCCACACCCACCCAGTCTGCCATGACCACCACAGCCACGCCCACCTGGCACCCGGCGATAAATAAGTGGGTTTGGGGTTGCAGTTTGGGCACTTGGTCTCTAAAAGGTTCACCATCACTGATCTATACCCTTGGGAGACAGCCAATTTCCATTTTTGGACCTATGTGGAATTAAGAGACGATTAAGTAAAAGTAGATATGCTAGGTTGGCCCTTAATTTTACAGATGTCACCTTTTCTTCTTTCTCTTGATCAGGTTGAAGCAGGGAAGATGGCATGTGCCAAACAACACATTCATGGGTACATTAGTGCCATGGACATTAGGTTGCTCTCCCAGTATTAAATGTGAGCCCGGCCCAATTTCCCTGCTTTCCCAGTGGGAAAAATTTCAGCTATTGATCATTCCCTGAAATTCCTGTAAAAACAAAGATCCTTCTGACTATAGACAGTAAAAAAAAAAAAACCCTCAGAGAATAAAAACCAGCTCAGAGGCGTCAGCTGGCAACCTGCCCCTGTCCCAGAGGCCAGCTCAGAGCTGGCCAGCTGGCAATCTTCTAGGTGTCCCTGCCGTCCACACAAAGGCCTCTTTCAGAAGGGAGTTCGGCCTTTTTCGTGCCCGTGCCAGATGTTCAAACTGATCAAAAACAAAGGATTTTGGCAACCACCAAGCAGGAAACTAGAGTTCATGTGGATATGTGACTTAGAGCTCAACCCATGAGGCTTAAGTGACAGGGGAGATGAAGCCCCATTGACCATGCTTTGCTTTATGGGTTCCCCTCCCCAGGAACAGGCATTCAATTTGTACAATTACATGAAAGAGTATCTGCCATCAGTATATACAGTAGAATTAGACAAACCCCTTTTTGACTTGATATTCTCAAAGACTATCCAGTATTCCTAAGCAAGGATATCTAGACCATAAAATCACATATTTGAATATTTTATATATACATCAGCACAGACACACACACACACACACACACACACACACAAACTTGCCATCACAACTTACTCTAAAGCAGAGGTTAGTTTAAAAAGGAGAATATTGCTGAAACCCCTGAACAAGAAGCGAAGCTCTAGTGACAGAAAATTGGCTGTGCACGAGTAAACCTTTTTTTTTTTTTTAACCTTAGTTTCACACAACCCCATCGAATTCTCTTGGCACCTAGAATTGCCTGGAACCCAGTTTGAAAATCCTATTCTGGAGGACCATGGGACTGCAGTTTGATGAGAAGGTTGGGAATTCTCCATTATTATAATAAATAAATAAATAATAATAATAACCTTTATTGTCATTTTTTATATTGTGGGCACAATGGCACACATAAAAAAAAAATGAAATTTAGTTGCCCGCTCTCAAAGTGAAACATATACATGACACACACCTAAACATACTATGTACAACATATATATAGACCCACATCCCTACATATACATAGCAAATAAATATTAAATACGAAAATAAATATTAAATACAAACTTGATATTGGATTTGAAACTGCATTTTAAAAACTCTGGTTTTCTTTTGGAGGGCTGGGATTGAGAATTAGAGCTACAAGTAAAAAGATTTTGGCTCATGCAACTTGAGTCCTAACTCTTCCTCCTTTCCTTCACAGGGTTTGGTCTTACATTTGACTCTTAGAGCAGGGGTTCTTAACTGATTGACTCAATTATTCCTTTTCCTGGTCTCAAATAATGTGATTACCTCACACCCACAACTCCTCCCCTTCCCAATTTCATTATTTTATATCAGTGTCATTCTTTCCACTTTCATTAACTTTAGCATACACTTTTCTCTTTAAAGTCATTGACAACAGAATGGCTACTTAAGAGACAAGTTAGGAGAAGGACATGAAGTGGATATGATGGTGAAAAATAATTGCTATTGACTAAGCTGTGTATTCTCAAAGCAGGTGCTATCATCAGCATGACATCAAAATAATGCATGGATAGCTGTTTCATCATATAAATGCTGCCATTATGTACTTGCATCACAACATTTGATGTAAACAATCAAGTTATAGGATCTATGAAATAATGTCGTTATGTATGAATTAGTATTTGCATTCCCTTTTCACCCCTTTGGATATCTGTGTCAAGCGCGAGAAATCAGGAAATCCCGTCACTTCAAATGAATATTAAGGTTTACTGCAAGCTTAAGCTCTCTTCAGGAATCTGAACTACTAACGGTCAAAGTGAATTGGCAGTAGATAGGAGTCAAAAGGAATTCAAGGTGGGCTGGACTTAGATCTCTTGTGGGCATGAAGGGACTTGAGACTGATGACATGTCTGACCCCTCCCTCAGGCTCAGGCTGGTCATCTCCTACAACAGGGGTGTCAAACTGCCAGCCCGTGGGCAGGACATGTCATGCGGAAGCCGTGCCCACCCCATTGCCGGCAATGGCAAAATCGTCCCAATACGTTGTGCGACATCACGTGACGTCGCGAGTTTGACATGTCTGTCCTACAATCTGTGGCATAATTGTACCCATAGACTTCTCATGGAGTACATCTGGTTCCATTTCTCACCTAACAATACTTCTGGTTTTCATTTATACCACAGAAGCATTCTTAGAAGTATGACCATTGTTGTATCCCACAAACACATGATCACCATTTACATACTTTGTTAATGGCATGCATTTTCTCTTGCGACAAGCAGAGTTAATACTGTACATTATGGAAGGCAGAAGTAAGTAAGGCACAGTTATGTGGTTTTTCATTTAGCGATCATGTAGTTTTACTTAATGGCCAAGGAAGAAGTAAGCTCATAAACCCTATTATGGTCATATGGTTTTCTGCTTAGCAACCAAGTTGTTGGCCCCAATTGTGGTCAATAAGTGAGGACTACCTGTTATCTAGATAAGAATTCTTATATTCCAACTCTTCTCTTGTTTCTTCTCTGATCTCCCATAAATATAACATCACACATAACTAAATACAGCAGCTTGCAGAATGTGGAAACACAACTGAATTTGCATGGTAAAACTTGGCAATAAAATACAAATCTTGAACATTTGCAGGAAATCATTTAATCTTCTCAGTTTCCAACTCCCGGTTTGAAATGCTTAATTGTATGTATAAGATATACTCCTTTTAATAACCCATTTTTTTATTTGGCCAGGCAAGTAAATTACAACTTCATTATGTCCAGTCTGAGTTTCAGAGAACAGACAAATGAATCTGCAACAAAACCTTGCTTTATGTGTGGTATGATTCTAGTTGGTGTGCCAAGCAGTCCAATCTTTCTCCAGGATACTTAATGCCTCTGTCCTTTTTAGTTTTTCACTCCATCACCCCAGATCAAAATTTCCTGTCCATTCAACATGTGCTGTTTTCAGTAGACTGTTGTGTTCTTGCCTTAAATATTAATTGTAGATCTGCAAATCTTGGGGGGGTCCCTCCAAGACCACAAAGGCCTTTATCTGTACATGTACAGTTTGGACTGAGTAAAGAAGAGACACTTGGGAGAATGAGTTTCTAGTTGATGCAGTGTAGAAAGCATGGAAGCTCCTAGTCTGTTGTAAAGGGGTCGGTCAGGATGCAAGACATTCATGAAATTGGACAAGCAATTTTTCTTTAAGAGGACTCATCCACATTTGTAACAGAAGTAAAGCCTACCCATTTTCTGAAACTGAAAATAATCAAAGGAGGAAAATCCACTTTACCAAAATATATCCAAGCAGGCATCAGAGAATCAAAATATCCCCAAAGCAATTCTTCAGCCAGATAGGATATCTTCCTTCCAATAATTTCTGGATGAGAAATGTTGGAAGGCTAGTTAGAATAAAATTTAAAGTTATCATATTCATTCCACATAAAAGAATGTAATTTGATTCCAACAACTTTTCTCCAGTCTGGCATTCCCCTGAGATATTGGGGCTGCAACTTCCAATTCCCAGTTCCAGAATATCCATCTGAAGAAGACTTGGTTAAGGAATAGTGAAATACAGTATAGATTATTTTAAAGAACAATATATATATGTGTTTGTGTGTATACACACACACACACACGGATGGCCCTATCACATGGTCAATGAGTAAGAAACTAGGCTAGCAAGGTTTATAGGAGAACTCTCCACCCCCAACACTTCACTCTGAAGAGGCTGGCAGTGGACCAGCGAAAGCTAAGTTTGTTTTTAGTATTGTAAATAGTTGCTTTTATTGATTTAAACCTTATAACAATAAACAGCTGATTTATATTCCTCCCGGAGTTCGAGGATTTTATATATATATAAAATAAGTGATTTTATATATATATATATGGTAGCTCAGGGACATGGAGACAGACTAATATGAACGGGACCATGGGGATGGGAGGGGGAGGAGAGAAACAGGAACGATTTGACACCCGATCCCCCGGAACGAAACGGGAGGAGCAGGAGCGATCGGATACTCGACCCCCTAACACCAACACACATGCCCTAAGAACAACGGCAACTGGAGGAGAGAGGATACCTGTGGAAACGGCCCCTTTAACAACGGTGCGCCCGATGCCGAGGAGCGGACCGATGACCAGGTCGAGAGCCCGGGTGCAGAAACAGCCAGTCATATAAGAACGGACTCCCAAATTCTACGTTATATGCTCTGATGATGTCGGCAGTGTGGCCGACGAAAGCTCAGCTTTTTTAAATTAAACAATATATATATATATATATGTTTTCGTACATTTTCACGGGTACAGGTATGCAGGTCTTGGCGTATTCGGGTCTTTTCCCGTGTAAGATTGAGAGTATCTTGGCGATGTTTCGACAAGGTCCCACTCGCCACCTTCAGGCTGGTGTCTTCGGCTTCGTGCTTGTGCGAGCAAAGTGTGATCGGAGCTGCCGTCCTTCTATAAATATTGGAGGGGGGTGTGGTGTGTTGGCTTTGTTGCTGTAAGCGGGTTGGTTGGCTGTGTTGTTACATCTTGAGTGGAAGATGGAATTGATGTAAGCAGGTTGGTTGGCTATGTCGTTACATCTTGATTGGAAGATGGAATTGATGTAAGCGGGTTGGTTGGCTGTGTTGTTACATCTTGATTGGAAGATGGAATTGATGTAAGCGGGTTGGTTGGCTGTGTTGTTACATCTTGATTGGAAGATACCCAGGTACAAAAGAACAATGGGCACACAGCCAGCACCTCAGCCACACAGGATGTTACCAAACAACTGACTAATTTGCTTACATCAATTCCATCTTCCAATCAAGATGTATCGCAGTAGCGACTTGAGCCTGTTTAATGCCCCTAGTTTGGGGGGCGGCAAGGCAAAAGTGATCATGAAATATGACTGCAGTATGGCAGTTAAAATACCAAGGTGCATCAACCAAAAACTTTTTATGTATATTCCCTTGGTTCGGCTGACAAAGGAGGGGAGGAGAGCTGGTAGCCTGGTGGTTAATACACCGCCTAGCATGCAGGCTGCCTAGGTTCGAATCCCATAGACTGCAGTATGGCAGTTAAAATACCAAGGTGCATCAACCAAAAACTTTCTATATATATATATATATATATATATATATAATTTGTTATATTGGAAGGGACCTTGGAGGTCATCGAGTCCAACCCCCTGCTCAGGCAGGAAACCCTACACCATTTCGGACAAATGGCAGTCCAGTCTCTTCTTAAAAACCTCCAGTGTTGGAGCATTCACCGCTTCTGGAGGCAGGTTGTTCCATTGGTTAATTGTTCTAACTGTCAGGAAGTTTCTCCTTAGTTCTAGGTTGCTTCTCTCCTTGATTAGTTTCCATCCGTTGCTTCTTGTCCTGCCTTCAGGCGCTTTGGAGAATAGCTTGACTCCCTCTTCTTTGTGGCAGCCCCTGAGATATTGGAACACTGCTATCCCCCCTCGTCCTTCTCTTCGTTAAACTAGACATACCCAATTCCAGCAACCGTTCCTTATATGTTTTAGCCTCCAGTCCCCCAATAATCATCTTTGTTGCTCTTCTCTGTACTCTTTCTAGAGTCTCAGCATCTTTTTTACATCGTGGTGACCAAAACTGGATGCAGTATTCCAAGTGTGGCCTTACCAAGGCATTGTAAAGTGGTATTAATACTTCACGTAATCTTGATTCTATCCCTCTGTTAATGCAGCCCAGCACTGTGTTGGCTTTTTTGGCAGCTGCAGCACACTGCTGGCTCATATTTAAGTGATTGTCCACTAGGACTCTGAGATCTCCGAGATAATTTGTTATATATATATATATAATTTGTTTTATATATATATATATAATTTGTTTTATATATATATATATAATTTGTTATATATATATATATAATTTGTTATATATATATATATAATTTGTTATATATATATATATAATTTGTTATATATATATATATATTTTTGTTATATTAATATATATAATTTGTTATATATATATATATATATAATTGTTTTATATATATATATATATTAGCTAATTTGTTATATATATATATATATATATAATTTGTTATATATATATATATATATATTAATTTTGTATATATATATATATATATTATATATATATATGTCTTTGATAACTGCAAAAATACGAATCCCGGGCATATCTGTTCAATAACACAGTCCTCGATCTCCGGGAGAAATATAAACCAGCTGTTTATTGTTAAAAAGTTTAAAACAATAAAAACAACTATTTACAATATTAAAACAACTTAGCTTTCGCTGGTCCTCTGCCAGCGTCCTCAGAGTAAAGTTTTGGGGTGGAAATTACTTTTATAAACCTTGCTAGCCTAACTGCTTACTCATTGACCGTGTGATAGGGCCATCCGTCCTGGCTGACCGTAATTGCCTTAATTGTCCCGCCTCCTCTTTTTTGCACTCCAGTTCTCCAACCTTCCTCCCTCCCATCCTTGTCAATCCCCTCCTTCCTGGCGTTGCCGCCGTTGGCTTGCTTTCCAGCTGCTCCCCCGTACTCGTTCTGGGCCTTACACCCAGATCCGGTGTCTTAGATGCCTTCCCATTGCCGCTCCCCTCCTTTCCATCCCGTTTGTCTGCCCGTTGTTCCTGTCTTCCACTATCTATCCCTATTAGTGCTATTTCCTCCGATTTCCTTCCGCGCTTGGATGTGCGTGCGCACAGCTGTATCCCGTCCCTCTGCCTCGTCTGCCTACGATCAGCTGGGCTATCTGCCGGCTCACTCCTGAATTCACCTCCTCTCATCCTTGCAGATCCTATCCTTCCTAATGTTGCTGCCGTTGGTGCGTTAGCCAACTGCCTCACCTTCCCCCCCTCCTTCTTATCCCTTTGAACCATCCGCTGTACCTGCCTTCCATTATCTATCCCCCTGGGTCCTATTCCTTCCAATCTTTCTGCATGCCTGGGTGTGCGCATGCACAGCCGCATCCTATCCTTCTGCCTCATCTGCCTAAGCTCAGCTGAGCCACCTGCTGCCTCGCCCTCAGTTCCACCCTCTCCCTTCCTTACCGATCTTATCCTTCCTGGTGTCATCGCACCTGATGCGCCTTCCACCCCACCCCCACACGCGTTTTGGGTCGCGCGGCTAGGTCTGGCATCCTCACTGCCCCCCCATTGGCCATTCCGGGCCGCACGTCCAGATATGCTTTTAATGTCTGATATGCCGGGGGCAATTCTACGTGTCGATTAATCGAGCCCGCATCTGAGAACCAGGCCTCCTTCAGTAGGCGCCCTCCTTTGGAGGCATCCTGGGCGATGGCTTTTGCCCCCATGAAGTCAAATGAGTGTCCATTATTCACCATATGCGTCCATATTTGGGAATACTGCTCCTGCCTTTTGACGGCCAATTTGTGTTCATGTACCCTGGTTTTTATCCGTTTGGCCGTCTCTCCCGTGTAATTACACTGGCAATCCTTGCAGTGCACCCTATAGACCACCGATGATTTTTCCTCCTCTGGCAGTGGTTCCTTAGGGCGCATCGTTTTCATACGGAGTGTTTGGTTGGGTCGGTGGGCCACCCTGATGTTATGCGGCGCTAATATGCGAGCCGTTGCCTCTGACACCCCCTGGACGTAAGGTATCGTTGTCCAGGATATTGTCTCTAGGTCCTCTGGTGCTCTACGGGGTTCCTGGCGCTTACTATATCTTTGGACAAAACTGGCCGGGTAGCCGTTCCACCTGCATACCTGGTGGAGATGGGCACGTTCCACTTGCTTGGCCTTTTTGGTACTGCAATGCGTATCTATACGTGCAAATAACGTCCGAATGCATGCGATCTTGTGGGCTGCCGGGTGGTTGCTCGTGTAATGCAGCATCCTGTCGGTATGGGTCGCTTTCCTGTATACAGTTGTGTGGAGGGTGCCGTTGGCTTGGCGCGTGACTAATACGTCCAGAAAGGCCAAACTACCGTTGGCTTCCTCCTCCGCTGTAAATTGTATGTCCGGGAACACCGCATTCAATCTTTCCATAAAGGCAGCTTTTTCAGTCCGTTTAACGATAGCGAACGTATCGTCCACATATCTGGCCCAAAATTCTGGGTGGTAAACGGCCATTGCCTTAGCCTCCAGGCACTGTAGGACCGCCTCAGCGATAACACCCGAGATGGGAGACCCCATCGGCGTGCCCTTGATTTGTTCATACATCGTGTCCTGGAACGTGAAATGTGTTCTCAGACACAACTGCAGCAGTTTGATGACGTCTTCCATCTTAAGGGAACCATGACTTTGCAATCCCTTTAGCTGTAATAGATCTTTTATAGTTGAAACAGCCAGCTCTTGTGGGATAGATGTGAACAACGACGTCACATCAAATGAAATCATGGTCTCATCATCTTGTATTCTCACTGCTTTGAGTCTCTGTAGGAACTCCTGCGACGATTTTACCGTGGTTGTACCATCCTCTACTAGATGCTGTAGCCGCTGACTTAGCCATCTAGCCAGGCCAAACATTGGTGTACCCCTAAACGCCACAATGGGTCTTAAAGGGATCCCCTCTTTGTGTATTTTTGGCAAGCCGTAGAATCTCGCCATTGCCGAGTCCCTAGGCCGTATGGCCCTCAGCTCTTCTTCATTCATTCCCCCCCGTCTTTTAAGCCTATCCATGATTTTATTGAGCTGATTCTTCATGGACGTTGTAGGGTCTATCTTGGTCACTCTATATGCACTGGTGTCGTTTAGTAGGGACTGGGCCTTGCTGTTATATGTGGCCCTGTCCATGACAACCGTGGCCCTGCCCTTATCTGCCGGTAGGATCACAATGGATTTGTCCTTCCGTAGCTCCTCTAGGGCCTTCCTCTCCCCTGCTGGTAAGACGTGGTGTTGTTTGTGGTTCATGAGTAGCCCCGTGACCCGCTGCCTTATAGAGTTTTTTTTTTCTGCGTCGTTAGTAACCATGTTTTGTATTGTAGGTTCCACGGCTGCGATGAAATCAATGGGTTGGGCATCCATCAGATTAAGGCCCGTATCCCATTGTAGTAGCCTGGTTTCCTCATCAGTGAGGCCTCTTGATGACACATTATGGACCAGTCCGGAATTGTGGTTGTAATTATGTGCTCTTTTTAGGGTCTCCATCTTTCTCTGGAGCGTTTCAGTCTTTTGCTGGCGTGCCCTCTGTGTGGTTTCATATATGTGCCGGTTGAGGGTCTCATAATGCTGTTGTGCCAGTGTGGATCGGCAGAGCTCCTGGCACCTCCGAATCCTGGGCAACCCAGTATTAATGCGCCTGTGATGGTCATTAATTAAGGCACGTATAGTCCGGCGCTGGAATTGCCGGACTGCCATCTGTGCTTCTATGGAGTTCACCACCGGCCTCCTACGCAAGGATTTGGGTGGCAAGTCATTGCGGATGCAATCATGTAGGAAGGCCAATTTTCGGTAAGGCCTCCCGTTTGGCAAGGTTCTCCCACCTCCTGGCTTGGAGCAATACTGCTCTTCCGTAAATGTCTTTGATAACTGCAAAAATACGAATCCCGGGCATATCTGTTCAATAACACAGTCCTCGATCTCCGGGAGAAATATAAACCAGCTGTTTATTGTTAAAAAGTTTAAAACAATAAAAACAACTATTTACAATATTAAAACAACTTAGCTTTCGCTGGTCCCCTGCCAGCGTCCTCAGAGTAAAGTTTTGGGGTGGAAATTACTTTTATAAACCTTGCTAGCCTAACTGCTTACTCATTGACCGTGTGATAGGGCCATCCGTCCTGGCTGACCGTAATTGCCTTAATTGTCCCGCCTCCTCTTTTTTGCACTCCACTTCTCCAACCTTCCTCCCATCCTTGTCAATCCCCTCCTTCCTGGCGTTGCCGCCATTGGCTTGCTTTCCAGCTGCTCCCCCGTACTCGTTCTGGGCCTTACACCCAGATCCGGTGTCTTAGATGCCTTCCCATTGCCGCTCCCCTCCTTTCCATCCCGTTTGTCTGCCCGTTGTTCCTGTCTTCCACTATCTATCCCTATTAGTGCTATTTCCTCCGATTCCCTTCCGCGCTTGGATGTGCGTGCGCACAGCCGTATCCCGTCCCTCTGCCTCGTCTGCCTACGATCAGCTGGGCTATCTGCCGGCTCACTCCTGAATTCACCTCCTCTCATCCTTGCAGATCCTATCCTTCCTAATGTTGCTGCCGTTGGTGCGTTAGCCAACTGCCTCACCTTCCCCCCTCCTTCTTATCCCTTTGAACCATCCGCTGTACCTGCCTTCCATTATCTATCCCCCTGGTTCCTATTCCTTCCAATCTTTCTGCATGCCTGGGTGTGCGCATGCACAGCCGCATCCTATCCTTCTGCCTCATCTGCCTAAGCTCAGCTGAGCCACCTGCTGCCTCGCCCTCAGTTCCACCCTCTCCCTTCCTTACCGATCTTATCCTTCCTGGTGTCATCGCTCCTGATGCGCCTTCCACCCCCACCCCCACACGCGTTTTGGGTCGCGCGGCTAGGTCTGGCATCCTCACTGCCCCCCCATTGGCCATTCCGGGCCGCACGTCCAGATATGCTTTTAATGTCTGATATGCCGGGGGCAATTCTGCGTGTCGATTAATCGAGCCCGCATCTGAGAACCAGGCCTCCTTCAGTAGGCGCCCTCCTTTGGAGGCATCCTGGGCGATGGCTTTTGCCCCCATGAAGTCAAATGAGTGTCCATTATTCACCATATGCGTCCATATTTGGGAATACTGCTCCTGCCTTTTGACGGCCAATTTGTGTTCATGTACCCTGGTTTTTATCCGTTTGGCCGTCTCTCCCGTGTAATTACACTGGCAATCCTTGCAGTGCACCCTATAGACCACCGATGATTTTTCCTCCTCTGGCAGTGGTTCCTTAGGGCGCATCGTGTTCATACGGAGTGTTTGGTTGGGTCGGTGGGCCACCCTGATGTTATGCGGCGCTAATATGCGAGCCGTTGCCTCTGACACCCCCTGGACGTAAGGTATCGTTGTCCAGGATATTGTCTCTAGGTCCTCTGGTGCTCTACGGGGTTCCTGGCGCTTACTATATCTTTGGACAAAACTGGCCAGGTAGCCGTTCCACCTGCATACCTGGTGGAGATGGGCACGTTCCACTTGCTTGGCCTTTTTGGTACTGCAATGCGTATCTATACGTGCAAATAACGTCCGAATGCATGCGATCTTGTGGGCTGCCGGGTGGTTGCTCGTGTAATGCAGCATCCTGTCGGTATGGGTCGCTTTCCTGTATACAGTTGTGTGGAGGGTGCCGTTGGCTTGGCGCGTGACTAATACGTCCAGAAAGGCCAAACTACCGTTGGCTTCCTCCTCCTCTGTAAATTGTATGTCCGGGAACACTGCATTCAATCTTTCCATAAAGGCAGCTTTTTCAGTCCGTTTAACGATAGCGAACGTATCGTCCACATATCTGGCCCAAAATTCTGGGTGGTAAACGGCCATTGCCTTAGCCTCCAGGCACTGTAGGACCGCCTCAGCGATAACACCCGAGATGGGAGACCCCATCGGCGTGCCCTTGATTTGTTCATACATCGTGTCCTGGAACGTGAAATGTGTTCTCAGACACAACTGCAGCAGTTTGATGACGTCTTCCATCTTAAGGGAACCATGACTTTGCAATCCCTTTAGTTGTAATAGATCTTTTATAGTTGAAACAGCCAGCTCTTGTGGGATAGATGTGAACAACGACGTCACATCAAATGAAATCATGGTCTCATCATCTTGTATTCTCACTGCTTTGAGTCTCTGTAGGAACTCCTGCGACGATTTTACCGTGGTTGTACCATCCTCTACTAGATGCTGTAGCCGCTGACTTAGCCATCTAGCTTGATGTGACGTCACATCAAATGAAATCATGGTCTCATCATCTTGTATTCTCACTGCTTTGAGTCTCTGTAGGAACTCCTGCGACGATTTTACCGTGGTTGTACCATCCTCTACTAGATGCTGTAGCCGCTGACTTAGCCATCTAGCTTGATGTGACGTCGTTGTTCACATCTATCCCACAAGAGCTGGCTGTTTCAACTATAAAAGATCTATTACAGCTAAAGGGATTGCAAAGTCATGGTTCCCTTAAGATGGAAGACGTCATCAAACTGCTGCAGTTGTGTCTGAGAACACATTTCACGTTCCAGGACACGATGTATGAACAAATCAAGGGCACGCCGATGGGGTCTCCCATCTCGGGTGTTATCGCTGAGGCGGTCCTACAGTGCCTGGAGGCTAAGGCAATGGCCGATTACCACCCAGAATTTTGGGCCAGATATGTGGACAATACGTTCGCTATCATAAAACGGACTGAAAAAGCTGCCTTTATGGAAAGATTGAATGCGGTGTTCCCGGACATACAATTCACAGCGGAGGAGGAAGCCAACGGTAGTTTGGCCTTTCTGGACGTATTAGTCATGCGCCAAGCCAATGGCACCCTCCACACAACTGTATACAGGAAAGCGACCCATACCGACAGGATGCTGCATTACACGAGTAACCACCCGGCAGCCCACAAGATCGCATGCATTCGGACGTTATTTG